>JANFCV010000152.1:125000-630000 GCA_024500475.1 Phthorimaea operculella | reverse complement strand
GCAAGTATATCTTGTCCACTATCGCGTGGATGGGCTCCATCTACCGGGATAGTTTTTTCAACTAATTCCCAACAAATTTATTTCTTAGTATTCCTACTTAACAAGATTCTCTTTAAGAAAGTCATATTCTAATTCAATCTTAAAGAAGAGAAAAATAAGGCCAGACTAACCATATAGCATGTGACTTGTGACTGTAACCATAATAGTGTGCAGTGCAGTGCAGTGCAGTGCAGTGTCCATTATACAGTCAAAAATTTAGACACGTGAACAATTCTATGCAACAGAACGATTAGCCCCGAAGAACAAAAAAGTCGAAATACGTAATGAGATTTAAAAAAAGATTTCTCATATATCGTATAAGACCATTTTTAGAAATTAGAAAAAAAATGTTCTGTAAATGAAAATAAGAAATTAAACAATTGTTATGCATCGACCGGGGCTCTAACCTGGGCCGCATGGGTAAACGGCCCAACGCTCTGTCACTGAGCTATCGATGCACCAGTAGATGCATGTAAAATTTACATTTATGAGAATACTATAGCACTGTAAGTGCATTAAAATCCTAATAAATTGATCAGTGTCGTGGAAGTCCTTCAACTATTTTGGTTTTAAGTAAATATAATCCCGTAGGTGTCGTAAGAGGCGACTAAGGGGTAAATTCATCTAGGGGTTCAATCCCTGGATTTTCGCAATCGCATTGCAACATCTTGCATTGCGCTCACCAACCCGCCTCCCGAGCATGGCGAGTATGGCAAATACCCCCCCGTACTAGAGGGAGGCCCATGTTCAGCAGTGGACTTCATTGTGGCTGTTATAATAGGTAAATATAAGCGACACTTGAATCATTATACGAATTCAAGATTTTGTTCCGGAAGGGTAAATACTGGTTCAAAACAGATACTTACCTTTATTCTTTTTGTGACGCCGGCTATTGCGAAGAATTCATCGTCTTTGTCAAACTCTATCGTCGACACTATTGTGCTGAAAATAATGAAAAGTACATGTATTAAACAAGCAAATGTAGTAAATAACAAAAACCCGACTGCGGTAATTTCAAAGTTGTTTTGCGATAAAAATCCGCCATCTTAATTTGTTTATATAGCCAGTGTCAATCACGCTACTGAGAAGAATCTAACGACATCTCACATGTCAAGATCATACATACATAAATAACTACATACATACTATCGAAAAACCCTCTTGAGGCAGTCGAGTAATAAGAAATCGCTAGCTTCTGAATGCGGCCGGGTATTGAACCCGGGACCGTGGAATACTGTTACACCAACTGAACTCTTGAAATGCTTGAGTATGCGTCACACAAATACAGTTTTCAATGCCAGAATTTCATTTTATTCCGTATATCGCTTTTTTTGCCATCGGTGAGTGTATTCACATTAACACAATTCGCTAATTGACTGGGTCATAAATAAAATGCAAAACTACATAAATAAACATATTCGTATATCTATAATGACACCGCAATGTATTTTATTTGGGGGAAATTATTTGCAAAAGACCATAATACAGTTCCTCACAACAAAATAAATTGAACCTACTATGAGAGTATCGACAGTAAAGTATCGTAAATACTCCAACAATATTTATTTTTTCTTTGAAATGGCAACTATCCAACTGTCAAACAACTCGCACGAATTATGACCTGGAGTATTATAGGCTTGGTGGAGTGGTATAAATAGTTACCTATAGTTGATTGCATCACTGCAATACGCCAACGTAGCCAGCGGCCTGAGTGCCCTGAAAATGAAATAAAGTAGGTAAACTAAAAGAAATATTACACACTTACATACATACATCACGCGTGTATCGCTTGCAGGGGAGGCAAAGCGTAAACGGCTGTAAAAAAACCACCATTTACACCACGTACGACAAAAGCCCGAGTCATTCGGAGGACTATGTAAACCCTTTTAATACTTATACTTTGATAGGTAAAATTTACACTTTGATTGGTAAAACTAATACTTTGATAGGAAAACTTACACTTTGATAGGAAAACTAATACTTTGATAGGGAAAACTTATAGTTAGATTGGTAAAACTAATACTTTGAGAGGAAAACTTACACTTTGATGGGTAAAGCTTACACTTTGTTAGGTAAAACTTACACTTTGATAGGAAAACTTACACTTTGATAGGATAAATAATACTCTGACAGGGGAAACTTACAGTTTGATTGGTAAAACTAATACTTTGATAGGAAAACTTACACTTTGATAGGATAACTAATACTCTGACAGGGAAATTTGATTGGTAAAACAAATACTTTGATAGGAAAACTTACACTTTGATAGGATAACTAATACTCCGACAGGGTAAACTTACAGTTTAATTGGTAAAACTAACACTTTGATAGTAAAACTTATACTTTGATGGGAAAAACTAATACTTTTGTAGGGACCTAGTCACGTTGTACATTGTCAGCAGTTTTGTATCGAGTCGCGGCGGCGGCGAGCCCCGCTCGCCAGTCGTCTCTCCCACCTTAGACCGTGCGCGCGCACCACACACATCAATATGTTAACCGGAAGCTAATAAAGTAAAAGTAACCTTCTGATTTGGAGTCCGGCCTTTTAATTCCATAATAACCATGAGCTCTTTATCCGTGTTTAGTTTTCGTATAAAATGGGCGCGCGGTGCTGGCAACACTGCGCTGTCATTGTCACGTCCTCTGCCGTCGCCCGCATCGTGGATGCGAATTTTAATTATAAATGGTGTAATTTAGTGCTTTCGGTTTTCTCGTGTGGTTTTCCCTGTTCGGTGGGGAAGTGAACCAAGTGATTTTGGTTCCGGCGCTTTGATTGAGAGTCACGCGACCGCCGGCAAAATATAACCTCACTTTTCGTTGGCTCGCGTCGTGGCTGCCGATAGCTACGTATTTTAATTATAAATGATTGGAGGCCAACGGGGCCGATTTCTCATTCGGAGAGAAATCTTTTAGTTATTTTGTGTTAAAAAACATTATGTGATGTCGAACTGTGAACTATAGTGCAAATTGGAGGAAAGGAGTTCGAGAACGAGCGGATGTTCCAGTGCTGTGAGTTTAGGTTATTCCCTATTCCTGCGCTCCTAAAATATCCTGAATACCTGATTCCTGTCATACTTAAACTCACAAAGAAACGGCGTCATCGTTCGCTCGGTAAGCAATTCGTTGCTGGGCCCTGTTTAAGTAGATTTTGGAAACAAGAATTTCTCGGCCGGAAACTTTCCGGAACAAAATTCTCTCATTAAATTTATTTTATTTAGCTATAGTAAAGAGCACTACGAATCGTAGTCAAATGTTGTTCGAGGCTGATCGACCATTTAGTTTTAGATTTTAAGATAACTTTAATTTGCTTCCACTGCGCTAAGATCAGCTTCGGAATCAAACATTTTTGGTAGCAGAGCGTGGTTGCTTTATTGCAACATAGTTAGCCGTAATTTAGTATTAAGCGTGTTTTTATATTACCCACATATTTTATTAATTTTGGAAAATATTGTTTCGGTTTTTGTGACTGTATTGTTTGCCTAGTGAACGGTACCTTATCGGTAAGGTCTAGGCCAGTCAACTAACATTCATTTTGTGGTATTTGTTTATTGTTTTTCGTTTTATTAAGTCGAGTGTGTAAAAGTTGGTACCATGGCTCCCTCGATCGCCAGGTATAAGGCTGCTATAAAGACAGAATTAAGGTGGTTTACTACCACAGCGGCAATGATCGGCCGCGAGGACCGGGAGGACGCGCTCTTGAAAAGTGCACTACAGGCAGATGAACGGGTTCGGGTTGTGTCGGAACACCTCACAGAGTGCCTCATGCTCCTTGAGGAAGCTCCTAACCCTGAAGATAAGGAGCTGGTTGAGGGCGATGTAAGCCAGTGCTTGGAGCTGGCACAGGACATTGCGCAGGCAGCTGCGGACATATCTAGGCGACGTGACGGAAAGGAAAAGCCATTCCGTGGTAAAGTGGGACAAGGATTACAGGTGCCTCTTCCGCCTGTTACGGTTCCAGTCTTTGCAGGCGATTACGCCGACTGGCCGGCGTTTGAGGACCTGTATAGCAGTGTGGTCCACACACGGACGGACATAACGCCGGCGTACAAGATGGCTCAGCTGATGTCCAGGCTACATGGAGAGCCTCATGAATTGCTGACGCATTTGGCTGTCTCGGATAGCAATTATGAGGTGGCGTGGAAGATCCTTACCGACCGGTATCGAAACAAGCGCCTGATTGTAGACAGGCTGTTAGACCAGTGGCTGTCAATACCAACCATAACGCGAGGTACGGACCTCCGCGAGAAAATCTTCCACCCAGTCAGTGTCGCGGTCAGCGCACTAGAGCGACAGGGTTTGCCAGTGGCGGGCTACGGTTATATCTTGGTCCACACAGTGCTTCGCCGCCTGCCGAGCGAAATGGTCGCTCGATTCGAGCAGCTACATGGGGCAAGTCCTCGGACCACCTCCCGACCTACGAGGATCTGAAGTCGTTCCTCGAGGCCGAAAGCAGGCGAGTGGACGTCCAGGCTGGTGAAGCCCCTCGCAAGGAGACCTCTGCCCTCGCCACCCGGAACGGCCGGGTGCACCGGCGCGAGGAGGCAACAGTGGGCAACCCAGGCGGTACAACACCGCATTGGAATCAGGGTGTGCCTACTGCGGGAGACAGGCCACGGGGTGGCAGCGTGTCAGGAGTTTGCTGCGCAGCGGGTTCAGAGGAGACGGGGTGTGGCACAGCAGAGGCGTTGGTGTTTTCGGTGCCTGGGGCCGCATCAGGTGCGAGTGCCCTTCAAGCACCAACTGTAGGTACTGCCAGGGTGCACACCATCCGCTGCTCTGCATGAATCGCTCCGGAGGCGCCGGGGCAGCGCTGGATCGGATCAGCGAAGGGAGCCTGCCCACCAAGGAGGGAGCAACGCTCCCCACCTCCAAGGAGGAGCCCACCTCCGCATCGGTCACAGGGACAGGCAGGGGACGTCAACAGACGGAGCCCACTTACCCAAGGACGTGGGGACGATCCCCACCACGGCAGCAGGTGCCGGATTGGGGAAGAGCGGCACAGGAACGTGGCCAAGGACACCCATCCCCGGTACGGGATTCTACGGGCGGGTGTCAGGGAGCACTAGGCAGCCACCAGGGTACATGCAGTATTCTGCGGGTTTGAGCCACCTGGTTGGGTCTCAAGACCCACGCATGCCCCCGCCTATGCCTGAGTACCCGCGGCTACAGGCGCAACCTCGGTACGGACGTTTGCCGTCGGGGTACTATAGAACTCCAGCCATGGCCTTTATGGGCAGACCTCCCTACCAGCAGGAGTGGGACCCATACACAGGTTTGGGTAGTGAGGATACCCCGCGGGACGCGGCCTCACCGCGTTTAGATTCCCGCTAGGTAATCGCCGCCTACTCATCAGCTTCGGCCCCGTCCAATCACGGTCCTGTTGCCAACGGCTAAGATTTGGGTATGGGGATACGGTGGCCGGACCATTCAAGTAAGAGCCCTACTGGATACAGGGGCTCAGGGATGTATTGTATCGAGTAAGCTGGTGAGTAGGCTAGGCCTAAATGTACGGCCAAGTGAGGATGAAGCTGTAGGCATCGGGGCCTAAATGTGCCTGACATTCGGGGTCAGACGAACTTTGAGTTCGCATTAGGTAGCACATGTACAGGGTCAGCTATCAAGTCTCAGCCGTGGTGCTGGATGAAGTGGTTGGGAAACTTCCTCAGGTTAGGTTACCACCAACGGTACGAGGGTTAACCACAGGGTTGGAGTTAGCTGATCCTGATTTTGATACTCCTGGTACGGTGGACGTACTTCTCGGGTCAGACGTCCTCGGGAGATTATGGTGCGGTAGGAAGAAGGTACTCCAGGAAACTGGTTTGGTGGCCGTAGATACCACAGGGGTATGTTGTTTTCGGCCCAGTTTGGAGACCTCAGGACCTACCAGAAGGGATCCGGTCCTCTATGGTAGTGTGCTGTCAGAGGTGCTGCAGAGGTTTTGGGAGTCTGAAGAGCCGCCCACGGCGGACAGACGGAAGCCAGAGGATGACGAGTACGAGTTGTTCTATCAATACAACACTGCGAGATGCCCGTCAGGCAGATTCGTGACCAGGCTACCTTTTCTCCCAAACCGCCCCGCTTTAGGTAGTTCGCGACAGCTCGCGGAACGGAGACTACTCGGAATGGAGCGGAAGATGAGGCGAGACCCAGCACTTCGGCAGAAGTATATAGAATTCATGCGGGAATATATTCAATTGGGCCACATGTCGGTGTCCAGCCTGGATTGGAGGTGTGTCGAGCATTATTACATTCCACACCTGGCTGTCTTGAAGTCACCTGAGGCGAAAATACGGGTGGTGTTTGACGGTTCTGCTCCTACCTCGAATGGTGTGTCTGTGAACCAATGTTTGCACGCGGGTCCTAAATTGAACCGGGACATTGTGGACATTCTCACAGACTTTCGGTTACACCAGGTAGCGTTCGTCGCAGACGTCAAAATGATGTTTCGCCAAACCATGATACATCCGGATGACCGTCGGTATCAGCTGATTTTGTGGCGTGAGAGCCCAGATGAGCCGATGGTCACATACGAACTTAACACGGTGACGTATGGACTTAAGCCAAGTCCGTATTTGGCAGTACGTACGCTGCGAGAGTTGGCCGCACAGGAAAGGGTAAGATATCCTCGAGCCGCAGCAGTACTGGATCGCGACGTCTACGTGGACGATATCTGCACGGGTGCTGATAGCGTGGAGCAGGCGCTAATTCTACGAGACGAGTTGATCGCGATCATGGGTTCAGGAGGTTACGAGTTGCGGAAATGGTTGTCCAGTTGCCCAGAGCTCCTGGCCGGTTTGCCAGGCGAGTTCCATCAGGACCCGCACCTCTTTGAGAACCCGGACAATCCAAACACGTTGGGCATCCTCGGGGTGCAATATAGGCCAACGCATGACGTATTCACGTACAAGATCGAGCCCGACCTTTTGGAGAAAACTTGGACTAAGCGGTCGGTACTGTCGACAATCGCTAGAACGTTCGATCCTAGCGGATGGATCGCCCCGGTTACGTTCATGGCGAAGTGCTTTTACAAAGGTTGTGGCTAGCCAACTTAGGATGGGACGACCAACTCTCCGGAGAGTTGTTGAAGGATTGGCTCAAGTTTGTGACCACCTTACCAGGGATTGTGCACATCGCGATACCCCGCAAGTTAGTCCCATCGGTGGGATGTAAGGCTACCCTACATGGGTTTTGTGACGCCTCGGAGCGAGGGTACGCGGCAGCTGTATACCTTCGGACAGCAAGTTCAACGGGAACTGTGCACGTGCGTCTGGTTATGGCCAAAAGTAAGGTGGCACCAGTCAGAACTAGATGGACCATCCCCAAATTGGAATTGGCAGGGCAGCTCTTCTAGCGCGCTTGCTAAATCATGTAACCTGCAATCTGCGTGGTACCATCAACTTGGATGAAACGGTGTACGCGTGGACTGACAGTCGGATAGTTCTGTGCTGGTTGCAGACGTCGGTACATACACTTGAGGTTTTCGTGGCAAATCGGGTGTCACAGATTACGGGGTCGGAAACTCCGTTAGTGTGGAGGCACGTACCGGGAGAATGGAACCCAGCGGACTGCGCTTCGCGCGGGTGCAGGGCACCTGATTTGGTGAGTCACCCACTGTGGTGGGGACCTCAATGGCTGACTGAGTCGCCGCAGGAATGGCCATTCAACGAGTGCAGGGCGCCGCTTGGGCCACCTGATCGAGGTTTGCGAGTGAACGTGGGGCAACTCGTACCGAAGCCTAACCCAGCTTTCTTGCTGGAACGGTATAGCTCCCTCGACAAACTTCTTGGGGTGACAGGTTGGATCAAGCGGTTCGTGAACAACTGCAGGAAGCCTCAAGCAGAACGGAACTTTACACCTGTCCTCTCGCCTGCGGAGCGGAATGCGGCTCTATGCTCATTGGTTAGAGTCGTCCAGGCGGAACATTTTGAAGAGGAGGTCAGGCTGCTCAGGGATGGACGTGGAAAGCTGAAGGGAGGAATTGTGCGCCTCAACCCATTCCTGGATGAGCAAGGTATGCTCAGGGTTGGAGGCAGACTTCGGAACGCTAGCCTGCCCTTTTCGGCTCGGCATCCACTGTTACTTCCAAAAAGGGGACCCTTAGTTGAGCTCTTAGTCAGGGATCGTCATGAGAAAAACTCGCACGCGGGCTGTAATGCGCTATTGGCCATCCTACAGCGCGAGTTCTGGATCTTATCGGGACGACGAACGGTACGTAGCGTTGTGTTTAGGTGCTTGCCTTGTTACCGCTTGAAGGCAGCCACAATGCAGCCACAGATGGGAGATCTCCCACCGGACCGGGTGACGGAGGCCTGGACGTTTGCAGGTGTGGGAACGGATTTTGCAGGCCCTTTCATGGTAAAGGCATCACGCCTACGGAACGCAAAGTCTATCAAGGCGTACTTGTGCGTGTTCGTGTGCCTAGCCACCAAGGCCGTCCACTTGGAGCTCGTGGCCGACCTATCTACGGAGGCCTTATTGGCAGCGCTGGAGAGATTTACGTCGCGACGATGGCGACCAGCGCTGATCAGGTCGGATTGTGGTACCAACTTTAAGGGTGCTGATCGGTGTATGAAGGAAATTGTAACGTTCTTAAGGGAGAACGAAGAAGCCATCAGCACGGGCCTCCCGTCAGGGCATTACCTGGGTGTTCGATCCACCAGCGTGCCCTCACTGGGGTGGTATTTTTGAAGCGGTTGTAAAGTCCGCTAAGACGCATTTGTTGCGCGTTGTAGGGTTAACAATTTTGACTTTCGAGGAGCTGGCGACCGTGTTTTGTAAAATTGAGGCTGTACTCAATTCGCGTCCTTTGTGTCCGCTCAGCTCAGACCCAAATGATTTAGAGGCCCTGACGCCAGGGCATTTCTTAATTGGCCGCCCACTTAACGCCTTGCCGGAATATCCCTATACGGAGGTGAATAGCAATCGTTTGTCGCGTTATCAGTTGTTGCAGCAAATGACTCAAAACTTTTGGAAGCGTTGGTCGCTTGAGTACTTGCACATTCTGCAGCAACGCCTTAAGTGGACGGACAGGACTGAACCCCCCTGCATTGGGGATCTCGTTCTGGTTAAGGATGCCAACCTACCGCCACTGCGTTGGCGCCGGGGCGCATTCTCAACCTGTTTCCGGGTAGTGATGGCACTCCTCGAGTTGCAGAAGTTCAGGTGGGGGATTCAGTCCTTAAGCGAGCAGTAGCTACATTATCACGCCTGCCATGCATAGAGCGGACCGATGGGTCGGTCCGGGGCGGGTGAATGTTTAGTTTTCGTATAAAATGGGCGCGCGGTGCTGGCAACACTGCGCTGTCATTGTCACGTCCTCTGCCGTCGCCCGCATCGTGGATGCGAATTTTAATTATAAATGGTGTAATTTAGTGCTTTCGGTTTTCTCGTGTGGTTTTTCCTGTTCGGTGGGAAGTGAACCAAGTGATTTTGGTTCCGGCGCTTTGATTGAGAGTCACGCGACCGCCGGCAAAATATAACCTCACTTTTCGTTGGCTCGCGTCGTGGCTGCCGATAGCTACGTATTTTAATTATAAATGATTGGAGGCCAACGGGGCCGATTTCTCATTCGGAGAGAAATCTTTTAGTTATTTTGTGTTAAAAAACATTATGTGATGTCGAACTGTGAACTATAGTGCAAATTGGAGGAAAGGAGTTCGAGAACGAGCGGATGTTCCAGTGCTGTGAGTTTAGGTTATTCCCTATTCCTGCGCTCCTAAAATATCCTGAATACCTGATTCCTGTCATACTTAAACTCACAAAGAAACGGCGTCATCGTTCGCTCGGTAAGCAATTCGTTGCTGGGCCCTGTTTAAGTAGATTTTGGAAACAAGAATTTCTCGGCCGGAAACTTTCCGGAACAAAATTCTCTCATTAAATTTATTTTATTTAGCTATAGTAAAGAGCACTACGAATCGTAGTCAAATGTTGTTCCGAGGCTGATCGACCATTTAGTTTTAGATTTTAAGATAACTTTAATTTGCTTCCACTGCGCTAAGATCAGCTTCGGAATCAAACAATCCGGTATGCCACCAAGGCATACCCCAACACTTTGATAGGAAAAAGTTATACTTAGTAATACAGCTGTACCGCAAACAAAGGATTTGACTAAAATGTCATACCTATATCGTGTGAAAGCGACCAAATCCTCTCTAAACGCGTCAAGTCCTCTCGAACCGCCTAACATGGCTGCAGGGCGGGAATGGTTCGAGGTAGTGCGGGGGAACGCACACTTTCATACCAAACACTTATACTTGGTTCTACAACTGTTCATAGAAGAAGGGGACCCGAAATGGCAACATTATTGTTGACATCTTGCTCTGCAAGCCGCGTGATGCCGACTTAGAACAGCATCACCCCATTTCTTTCTTGTAAGTACTGTAAGAAGCCACTAAGAGACTCGAGGATTTCATGTGTATTGCAATTTAAGGCGACAGGCTGACTACATGTCTCTATATCAATACAGGAAACTAGCTAAAACGGCCCTGAAATATTTGTCAGACGTGGCGATAACGACCGTATTTTACGGCCGTTGCTCTGCCTACCCCGCAAGGGATAAAGGCGTGATTTATGTATGTATGTATGTAATAATGTTGCCATTTTAGGTCCCCTTCTAAGGATTTGACTAAAATGTCATACCTATATCGTGTGAAGGCGACCAAATCCTCTCTAAATGCGTCGAGTCCCCTCGACCCGCCTAACGTGACTGCAGGGCGGGAATGGTTCGACGTAGTACCGGGAGAATGCACACTTTCATACCAAACACTTATACTTAGTTGTACAGCTGTACAGTAAACAAAGGATTTGACTAGAATATCATACCTATATCGTGTGAAGGCGACCAAGTCCTCTCTAAACGCGTCGAGTCCCCTCGACCCGCCTAAAGTGACTGCAGGGCGGGAATGGTTCGACGTAGTACCGGGAGAATGCACACTTTCATACCAAACACTTATACTTAGTTGTACAGCTGTACAGTAAACAAAGGATTTGACTAGAATATCATACCTATATCGTGTGAAGGCGACCAAGTCCTCTCTAAATGCGTCGAGTCCCCTCGACCCGCCTAACGTGACGGCAGGGCGGGAATGGTTCGACGTAGTACCGGGAGAACGCACACTTTCATACCAAACACTTATACTTAGTTGTATAGCTGTACTAGTGGGTGTCGTAAAAAGCGGATTAGGGATAATCATCCAGGGAATGGGCAACAGCGTTCCTCAAATTGCACTGCGCTCCCAAATCCGCCTGCCAAGCGTGTTGAGTATGGCAATATTGTCCAATATTGGCGAATGGACTTTACCCCCCGATATGGAGAGCCCATGTGCAGCAGTGCACTGTTGTGGCTGTTATGGTTATGGTTATACATACCTATATCGTGTAAAAGCGACCAAGTCCTCCCTAAATGCGTCAAGACCTCTCGAACCGCCTAAAGTGACGGCGGGGCGGGAATGGTTCGACGTAGTACCGGGCGTCGGTGTTTCGGAGAGCACGCCTTCAGGTAAACGCTGGTCGCCACCTGGAAGTACAACAAATATATGGTGAAATTTTGATAGCAAAAACTCAGATGTATATTCCTTGGGGAAAGTTGTTCCTTATCATCACAAGCCGGTTCTGAGTTTTCGCTATCGGTCACTAGTAAAATTTCACCCAATATACGGTTACATTTAATTAAATACAAATCTCTTGCGGGTGTTATCTACTCACAAAATTGATCAACTTTTGTTAGCAACTTTTTTCGAAATATGAAAAAAAAATTGATCCTCCCATACTAAGTGACACACTTTTTCAGCATTCTTTTTTCATATTTTGAAGAAAAGTTTCAAACAAAAGTTGTTCAGTTTTGTGAGTAGATCACACCCTCAAGAGATTTGTACTTAATTAAATGTAACCCTATGTAAAAAAGAGGAAAGTTTTTTTTTTATGTAAATAAAATAAAATAAAAAATTTGTTTATTGCTTATGAAATTAAATTTTACATAATTCACATTAGTTTATGAGGTAACTATAGGTAATTTTACATAACATAAACAATAGGACGTGACTCAGCTTTATGTTGAGTAGAAACAAGGCCCTACGCAACGCTGTTTTTCAGTCACCTCCCTCTCCCGAAGGTGTTTGGTGGGAGATTGTGAGATCGAGGGCTATCTATATCCTATACAGGTACATAAAGTGAAATTATAAGCAAAAATTTTATTTTAGAAAAAGCAGTTAGCATTCAAGTATATAAATATATCGAAGAAAATAATATTCCACCAAAAACATTCATATGTAAAAAGAACCAAGTCTCGCCTTTCAGTTCTTCTACTGTAAAAAGTTGTGAGATCCATGTGATGCCAAGTCGGTTATTGATTTATTCGAAGACTACTTCAGGGAACTTTCATCTTAAGCTATTGCGTAATTAGGTAACAGACATCATCTTATAGTAACCATATCGATATTTAAAATCTTTTATATTTACAATAACTAGAATGACCCGGCCATCGCACCAGACCATCGTATCTCACAAGCAAATAGTGTGCGATTGCCAAGTCATTCTATTTATTGTAAATATAAAAGATTTTAAATATCGATATGGTTACTATAAGATGATGTCTGTTACCTAATTACGCAATAGCTTAAGATGAAAGTTCCCTGAAGTAGTCTTCGAATAAATCAATAACCGACTTGGCATCACATGGATCTCACAACTTTTTACAGTAGAAGAACTGAAAGGCGAGACTTGGTTCTTTTTACATATGAATGTTTTTGGTGGAATCTCATTTCTTTTTGTAGGTAGTCTTCCTCTTTCTCTTTTCTGGAACTACTTCTTAAGCCTCAGCTACAGACTTCCTCAAAGCTCAACCGCAAAGTTAACTTTGTAATCCTATACATTTGTATGGAAATACAAAGTTAATTATGCGGTTGCAACCGAATTTGCAGAATGTTATAGTTTTCCCTTTATTCACACACTACATACAAGTTGTATACTAAGTATGAAGCTCCTCAGTCTGCTAGAAGTACCTTAGAATTTTGATGATCGGTCAGTCAGTCAGGCAGAAAATTAAGAAACTTTGACTAACTATAACTTCTAAACTACTGGTATAAATTAGATGAAATTTGAAATGTATCGTGTCTATGCAGTGCTTGATAAGATATTTTGAAATGAGGGTTCTAAACTTATCGACAAGGGAGTTATGGGGGGGTCGAAAATGGCCTGAACTGGTTCGAGAAAAGGATGGTACGGCCGTGCCACTTTCAGCTCGACTTGGTGGGGGCACTGCCGTGCCCCCAGATATTACCATCAAAACAATCCGGGTTCAGGAAGGGCCACAGTACAGCTACAGCATTATTAGAAGTAGTTGATGACATCATAGCTGCTCAGGATAAAGGAGAAGGGACTATTCTAACGCTGTTAGATTTTTCACGTGCGTTTGACACAATTAATATCTCTCTTCTACTGTCCAAACTTGCCTACTACGGTTTTGATATTAACACTATTAAATGGTTTTCTAGTTATCTCACTGGTCGCACTCAGTTGGTTGAGCTTCAGAAGCCTGACGGATCGTCGATAGTTTCAAATACAGCACCAGTTAAAAGAGGAGTCCCTCAGGGATCTATTCTTGGACCAGTGCTCTTTATTTTATATTCCGCTGATATTATTTCAAGTATTAAAAATTGTAATTACCATATTTACGCCGATGACCTACAGCTATATATGTCATTTAAACCTGGTCACACTAATTCTGCAATTAACAAAATTAACGAAGATTTGGAGCGCATAGCTGAATGGAGTGTAGCAAACTGCTTGGTGATAAACCCTGCAAAATCTAAGTTTCTTGTCTTGGGATCTTGTAAACAAAGAACAGAGATTATAGTGGCTGACCCTGTTGTATCAGTTAAAACAGATCCGATCCAAATGGTTTTTGAGGCTCGAAATCTGGGGGTTTTAATGGACGGTAGATTACATTTCGAGAATCATGTCTTGACGACTATACGTAACTGTTTTTACCGTTTAAAGGTACTTTATCGAGTGCGTAATTTTTTAGATGTTGACTTACGTATAAAATTATGCGATTCTTTAATCCTCTCTAAACTTAATTACGCTGATACGGTAATTGGGGAATGTTTACTCGCACGAACTAAAAACCGGCCAAGAGCGTGTCAGACACGCCCACAAATAGGGTTTCGTAGTCAACGTTTAAATATCAGGTTTTTCAGCATTACAAACTTAATTTTGTTGCTGGTTTGTTAGCAGCAGTATGATCACCAACCGCAAATAGAAAAACTCAATTTTTTCTGAAACCTTTAGGGGTACAGTATCCGTTATAGTTTTCATTGTAACTTCAGATTGTAAGCTATATTCCATATTTATTTCAAATTTTTAGCGTTTATACTTTAGAAGTTACAGCTGGAACAAATTATGGGTCAAAAACGCCCTTTTTAAAAGCAAATATCTCGTGACAGAAACATTTTAGTAACTTTGTTTCAAAGAAACCTCACCTTAGTTTTAAAAGACCTATTCAACGATACCCTACTCATTATTACAGAAGAAAAAAAATTTTTTTGCCCCCCTTTCACTTGTATGGGAGGGGGTCCAAAAAACATTTAAAATATTTTTTTCTTAACATTTCTATATTTGGGTCAACACGATCTATCTTCTCACCAAATTTCATGTCGATAGCTCTAAAACTGACGAAGATATGAGGGCGCGGCATACAGTCAGACAGACAGACAGACAGACAGACAGACAGACAGACAGACAGACAGACAGACAGACATGACGAAACTATAAGGGTTTCTAGTAGACTACGAAACCCTAAAAAGTTATACAAAGATTGCAGAATGCATGTGCCCGTTTCTGTTTCCCTATACCTAGGCGAGCTCATGTCACTCCCTTCCTTAACAATAATAATTTAATGAACATGGCGTCAAGACGCTCATTGCATTTTGCTACGTTACTTTTCGGTGTCATTAAAAACCAAATCCCAATATATTTATTCCAGAAACTTAACTTCTCTAACCGTCACATTAGGTATGCTAGTCGCCTTTCTAGCCATCAACACCGTACAACTGCCTTTCGTGGTAGCTTCCGGTATGCTGCCACGAAATGCTGGAATAATTTACCTCCGCCCATAAGAAACTCAAAATCTATTAATTCTTTTAAATTCAATCTAAAAAAATACCTTTTACAAAATCAAAAACAATCATAGACAAGCAGTTGTACCAATTCCTTCAATACATTATATTAAAATAAATTTTAAATTACGAATACTATTTATTATATTATGCATCTATACCTAGGCATTAGTTTTATAGCAGTCTGACTGATCTCATAAAATATTAGTTGATATATTACCTGATCTCATTATTTTAAGTCTGTAATTATTATTATTTGTCATTGGATTTATTTTATATTTTTCTAATTGTATTTTATTATAGTTACAATATCTGTTTGAAATATGCGAGTAATGAAAATCATTTTATAATATGTATATGCTTAATCTAGTAATTTAAGAGTCTTGTGTTGTCACAATAATTTGGTTACGCGGAAGACCAGCGCTTTGTGAGTGCCCTGCGCAAGTAGGCTCTTGCAATGCATTTTGCTGAGCGGGGACCTTTTTGTTACCATTGTTAAACCTATTAAACTGTAAGCTAATTTGATTTATTTAATGTGTGTATTTGGTAACAAATAAACATTTTTTCTTTCTTTCTTTCTTTCTTTCTTTCAAAAAATTTGAAAAATTAAGTGAATTAATAATAACAAATAAATAGACTTCCTTATGTGGTACTCTTGTAGACTCAGGTAATTTCTGTGTGCAGGTGCATGTGTGTGTGTGTGTGTGTCTGTGTGTGTGTGTGTTTGTGTGTGTGTGTGTGAGAGCGAGAGCATTATTAATCAGGGTTAGTTACAAAGAACTGTTTGAGTGGCAGGTCTTTACGGTAGGAGTGTTTCCGTGGCTAGTTGCTTTTTTAAAAGAGCTATTTTGTATTTGGCTTTAAAGCATTGATTACCCATTTTTTTTCTAAGAGGTGGAGGTAAATCATTCCATATTCTGGCGGAGTTGTGCTTGAAACATCCCCTGTACCTGGTCGTTTTATGTTTAGGAATTTTAAGCAGATCGAGAGTAACTGAATGCAGACATCTATTCTTTATGTTTCGTTCCCATGTGAGTTTATCAAAAAGATACTCCGGTTTTTTATTCCATATAATTTTTTGGACTGTGCAGGCATAGTGAAGTTCTCTTCTAGCAGACATATTGAGAATGCCGTGTTTATTTAGATAGGGTGTTATAAATTCTCTTTTTGGCACATTCAGACTGTAACGAATACACGCATTTTGAACTCTTTGTATTGCCCTATCCATAGCGCTGGTTATTCTAGGACCATGGATCTTTGTATATTGGTTACTCTTGGTAATTCTATGGAGAGCCAATATAAGTACCTAGACCTATTATTGGCTTACCTTGCTCGTTGTTAGCCGGACTGGTTGTATGAGCCTGCGGCACGTGGTCCTCAGTGCTGGACGCGGGGGGCACAGGGGGAGGGGGGGATTTGGGGGGGGCAGCACAGGGGGGAGTACAGTACAGGTACAATACAATCAACACATACTATAGTACTTAAATTGACCTACATATCCAGCTATAAATTATTTAGACAGCTGTCAAAATTGGCTTTTTAAAGTGACACGACATACTAAACAATAACTATTTAGACAGCTGTCAAAATTGGCTTTTTAAAGTGACACGACATACTAAACAATAACTATTTAGACAGCTGTCAAAATTGGCTTTTTAAAGTGACACGACATACTAAACAATAACTATTTAGACAGCTGTCAAAATTGGCTTTATAAAGTGACACGACATACTAAACAATAACTATTTAGACAGCTGTCAAAATTGGCAGGTACAACACAATCTTACAGACATGTCATCATAGAAATAAAGCTCACTCACGTCGTAACACTAACATGATTTAGACAGCTGTCAAAATTGGCTTTTTAAAGTGACACGACATACTAAACAATAACTATCTAGACAGCTGTCAAAATTGGCTTTTTAAAGTGACACGACATACTAAACAATAACTATTTAGACAGCTGTCAAAATTGGCAGGTACAACACAATCTTACAGACATGTCATCATAGAAATAAAGCTCACTCACGTCGTAACACTAACATGATTTAGACAGCTGTCAAAATTGGCTTTTTAAAGTGACACGACATACTAAACAATAACTATTTAGACAGCTGTCAAAACTGGCTTTTTAAAGTGACACTTACCTTTTGAAGTCGCTCAAACACTGTAGAAGGACAGCAAATCACTTAAAAATCAACTTACACTGGTTATTCTTAGTTACTATATGGAAAACCAGTTTATATTGACCCATGGATCTAAGTACACTGGTTATTCTTAGTAACTATATGAAAAACCAACTTAAATTGACCCACGGATCTAAGCATACTGGTCATTCTAAATAATTCTATGGAGAGCCAACATAAATAGACCTATTATTGGCTTACCTTGCTCGTTGTTAGCCGGACTGGTTGTGTGAGCCTGCGGCACGTGGTCCTCAGTGCTGGACGCGGGGGGCACAGGGGGAGGGGGGGAGGGGGGGGGCGACAGCACAGGGGGAGTACAGGTACAGGACAATCGAGACATACTTAAAGATATGTCATCATAGAAATAGCTCGTCGTAACACTATGATGATTTAGACAGCTGTCAAAATATAGCACTACTTAGACCAATTTAGACAGCTATCAAAATTGGGTATTAAAAGTGACTTGTCACACTAACATGATTTAGACAGCTGTCCAAATTGGAAACTAATAGTGATACTTACCTTTTGAAGTCACTCATTTGCTACAAATTACTCAAGAAGTCAACTTACATTGGTCATTCTTAGTAACTATATGGAAAACCAGCTTAAATTGACCCATGGATCTTTGTATATTGGTTACTCTTGGTAATTGTATGGAAAACCAACATAAGTAGACCTCTTGAGCATTCTTCTTACCTTGCTCGTTGTTAGCCGGACTGGTTGTGTGAGCCTGCGGCACGTGGTCCTCAGTGCTGGACGCGGGGGGCACAGGGGGAGGGGGGGAGGTTTGCGCCACAGGGGGCGACGGAGGGGGGGAGGTGGAACAGCCGGGGAAGTACAGCTCGTCGGCGCGGTGCGCGAAGTAGCACTGTGGGAGGAAAAAGGAAACATTATAAACAAGGCATTGCTACTCGTAAGTAGGTAGTCAAGTAACAAAAATAAAATATTTGAACGAAGCAAGTGGTACATAATTTCGCCGCCTGGGTTAGAGCCTACCGTGGTGTAGCGAATTTGTCAGAAGATGTAGGTTCAAATCCCATCGGTAGCGTGATTTTTTTCCTCTTGCTTCGTTTGTATTAACTTTGTAAACAAAAAGTTAATTAATAAAGAACTAAATGCGGCGGCTGAATTCCGTTCAATTCCGGATGACACACTATAAGCGCCAAAATTACGTACAAATCTCGCCGATTTACTTCGGACCGAAATTCGGCGACGTAATTTCGGCTGAAGTGTGTCATCCGAAATGCAAATAACATTGCTGGCATAACTGCGCCGAATCCCGTCGCTTAATTTCTGTATTAGTGTCGCGTAATATTGTCGATACACGTATTAATTCCTAATTTTATTCTACCAATTTTTAGGGTTTCGTAGTCTACTACAAGTATCTTATGATGGTTTTCTACAGCCATTTCTACCTGCAAGGGGTATATGCGACATGTACGTACGTAGAAGATTATAAAAAAGACAAAATTTTAATAAGTCGGTGAATACTGAATACCAAATTTTAAAACACTTCTCGTCCTCGTTAGATATTGAGACGAAAAAGTTAAAACAACCCAGTGGGATATTGAGTTGAAGAGCGACCCAATGAACTATTAAATTATCGACAGTAAGTCGATAAACGCCCCCTTACCTGTACGAAGTCGTCAAAGTGCGCCGTGAGTCGCCGCCATCTTGCTTGCAGCGCGTCCCCCCCTCCGCTGCCTCCCCCTCCCCCCGCGAAACTTTCTTCTTCTTCCCCTGTAGTACTGCCCGGCACTAACATGGGCATCGGGATATTCAGTCGATAAACGATCCATTGCGGTAATATTAGTTTATCGATTGGACATTGAGTCAACGAACGACCCAGTGGGATATTGTGTCAACGAACGACCCAATGAGATGTCAAGTCGACGAACGACCCAGTTGGATATTGAATCGAGGAACGCCCCCTTACCTGTACGAAGTCGTCAAAGTGCGCCGTGAGTCGCCGCCATCTTGCTTGCAGCGCGTCCCCCCCTCCGCTGCCTCCCCCTCCCCCCGCAAAACTCTCTTCCTCTTCCCCCGTCGTACTTCCGGTCACGAACATAGGCTCTGGGAAAAAAGACATTCATTCGTTTTCACCTCACCAGCTTAAAAAGAACTGTTTTTCAGCGTAAATTTAGTCGGCAAAGGTCGTCTTTATCCATAGTTCGAAATTCAAATCACATTTCTCAACTTGTTGAGAAAAGTAGTGGAGAAAAGTGATTTAAATTTCAAACATCTAATTTAACACTAAAGTTTTCAAAAACTAGTCGTAATAATGGCGGCAATTTCAGAACGAAAACTTATAATATTGACATATTGTAAAATTTCTGAACGAATCTTTGCAATTTTGTTTGGCGGGATTATTTATAGACTAAATACTAGGCAGTATCACAGGCAGTATAGTCACACATTTCGCCTAGCCGTAAAGAACAAAAACTTTAAAAAACATAATTTTTCTTACTGGTAGAGGTGAAAAGTTGTGTGTACCACACGAAAGCAAACACATTTACAACTCGTGCTTTTGAATCCCTCATTGAGCTCAGGATACTACTTTTGAATCACTCGCTACGCTCGTGATTCAATTTTAGTATCCTTCTCTACCTCGGGTTTCAAAATTAGCACTCGCAGCAAAAATCAATTTTGCTTTCTTGTTGAACAAATAACTATTATTCATTCATTCATCCATTCTTTATTTGGGATGCTGCATAGTTCACTACTTGACTGACGGGTCAAATGAGCTACCTTTTATGACTACCGAAAACGATATTTTGTATGAATGAACTATAGAATTATGACGTCGTAATTCAATGTTTTGGATGGAGTCAAAAAAATAACTTCATATATAATTTTGGTGTTAATAAATTATAACTTTTAATATTTTGACATCTTTGAGAAACGATGAATGAAGTCTGTAGCATGGTGATGGTGAATGAATGAGGGTTAATGTAATTAAATAGGATTAGGATAAAATACCTCTGTGAGGGTTCCTTATTGAGGAGGGGTATTCACTGTAGATGGCACTTATGCCGCACTACACTTATATTAAACACTGATACTAATTAATAACTTCAATTCTTCATGGGAGACTATAAAATAAAACCAGATTTGGGTTTGGAACCTCCTTTTAGAATAGAGTGCGTCAAAAAAGCTATAGAGCCGTGAAGTTTTAATTTCGTATTTCAATTTTATAATTTGAAATGATTCGATGCAAGAGAGGTGAGGGTGACTTGGGAAGGATGCCGACGCAGAGTTTGCACTCTGCTACAAGATGATGCTAATTTCCAAGTATAGAGCCAATGGAACTAGTGCGAATAAAAAAAACTTCGCAGTAGTTCCATGGAACTAAACTCAATGGAACTACTGCGAACGAAAGAAATATACCTCCTTTGTCGCTCTGTTTGTCGATCTGGCTGAGCGTCAGTTCTCTTCGCAACGTCCTGGCAGCGTCGCTCTCTGGACCTGACGACTCCGGCACGCAAGCCAGCCCTGATGAACTTGGAAGGTAACTGATGAACTTGGAAGGTAACTGATGAACTTGGAAGGTAACTGATGAACTTGGAAGGTAACTGATGAACTTGGAAGGTAACTGATGAACTTGGAAGGTAACTGATGAACTTGGAAGGTAACTGATGAACCTGTCATGTAGAAGTATACCTGCTTTGTCGTTCTGTTTGTCGATCAGTTCTCTTCGCAACGTCCTGGCAGCGTCGCTCTCTGCACCTGACGACTCCGGCACGCAAGCCAGCCCTGATGAACTTGGAAGGTAACTGATGAACTTGGAAGGTACCTGATGAACTTGTAAGGTAACTGATGAACTTGGAAGGTAACTGATGAACTTGGAAGGTAACTGATGAACTTGGAAGGTAACTGATGAACTTGGAAGGTAACTGATGAACTTGGAAGGTAACTGATGAACCTGTCATGTAGAAGTATACCTGCTTTGTCGTTCTGTTTGTCGATCAGTTCTCTTCTCAACGTCCTGGCAGCGTCGCTCTCTGCACCTGACGACTCCGGCACGCAAGCCAGCCCTGATGAACTTGGAAGGTAACTGATGAACTTGGAAGGTAACTGATGAACTAGAAGGTAACTGATGAAGTTGGAAAGTAACTGATGAACTTGGAAGGTAACTGATAAACTTGGAAGGTAACTGATGAACTTGGAAGGTAACTGATGAACTTGGAAGGTAACTGATGAACTTGGAAGGTAACTGATGAACTTGGAAGGTAACTGATGAACTTGGAAGGTAACTGATGAACTTGGAAGGTAACTGATGAACTTGGAAGGTAACTGATGAACTTGGAAGGTAACTGATGAACTTGGAAGGTAACTGATGAACTTGGAAGGTAACTGATGAACTTGGAAGGTAACTGATGAACTTGGAAGGTAACTGATGAACTTGGAAGGTAACTGATGAACTTGGAAGGTAACTGATGAACTTGGAAGGTAACTGATGAACTTGGAAGGTAACTGATGAACTTGGAAGGTAACTGATGAACTTGGAAGGTAACTGATGAACTTGGAAGGTAACTGATGAACTTGGAAGGTAACTGATGAACTTGGAAGGTAACTGATGAACTTGGAAGGTAACTGATGAACTTGGAAGGTAACTGATGAACTTGGAAGGTAACTGATGAACTTGGAAGGTAACTGATGAACTTGGAAGGTAACTGATGAACTTGGAAGGTAACTGATGAACTTGGAAGGTAACTGATGAACTTGGAAGGTAACTGATGAACTTGGAAGGTAACTGATGAACTTGGAAGGTAACTGATGAACTTGGAAGGTAACTGATGAACTTGGAAGGTAACTGATGAACTTGGAAGGTAACTGATGAACTTGGAAGGTAACTGATGATTGATGAACTTGGAAGGTAACTGATGAACTTGGAAGGTAACTGATGAACTTGGAAGGTAACTGATGAACTTGGAAGGTAACTGATGAACTTGGATGGTAACTGATGAACTTGGAAGGTAACTGATGAACTTGGAAGGTAACTGATGAACTTGGAAGGTAACTGATGAACTTGGAAGGTAACTGATGAACTTGGAAGGTAACAGATGATCTTGGAAGGTAACTGATGAAGTTGGAAGGTAACTGATAAACTTGGAAGGTAACTGATGAACTTGGAAGGTAACTGATGAACTTGGAAGGTAGAAGTATACCTGCTTTGTCGCTCTGTTTGTTGATCTGGCTGAGCGTCAGTTCTCTTCGCAACGTCCTGGCAGCGTCGCTCCCTGGACCTGACGATTCCGGCACGCAAGCCAGCCCTGATGAACTTGGAAGGTGAAATACATACCTCCACAGTCTAATAAAACATGGTCTTACATTCCCAGAGAAACACAAGGCTACGTCACTAGTATTGCCACTTTATTTCAATAAAATACGTTATGGGGTAAATTCAATCTCAGAAAAATGAGTTAAAATATTTCTGAATAATTTTATCATTTAGATTTACGTGTGTATTAACTTGAACTTTGCAACAACACTTAAATTCTATTTATTAGCTAACAGTATCTTATATGATTTACAAAAATAATCATAGGAGTGGGTAATTTTGGTAACCCACAAGCATGATGAAGTAGGCTTGTGTTAGTCACGTGGTTCACGAGTCTCGGAATGGAATACCAGGCGGAGTATCTTATTATACCAAGTATACCTGCTTTGTCGCTCTGTTTGTCGATCTGGCTGAGCGTCAGTTCTCTTCGCAACGTCCTGGCAGCGTCGCTCTCTGCACCTGACGACTCCGGCACGCAAGCCAGCCCTGATGAACTTGGAAGGTAACTGATGAACTTGGAAGGTAACTGATGAACTTGGAAGGTAACTGATGAACCTGTCAGGTAGAAGTATACCTGCTTTGTCGCTCTGTTTGTCGATCTGGCTGAGCGTCAGTTCTCTTCGCAACGTCCTGGCAGCGTCGCTCTCTGCACCTGACGACTCCGGCACGCAAGCCAGCCCTGATGAACTTGGAAGGTAACTGATGAACTTGGAAGGTGAAAGCATACCTCCATAGTCTAATAAAACATGGTCTTACATTCCCAGAGAAACACAAGGCTACGTCACTAGAATTGCCACTTTATTTCAATAAAATACGTTATTAACTAAGTAACTGATGAACTTGGAAGGTAACTGACGAACTTGGAAGGTAACTGATGAACTAGAAGGTAAGTATACCTGCTTTGTCGCTCTGTTTGTCCATCTGGCTGAGCGTCAGTTCTCTTCGCAACGTCCTGGCAGCGTCGCTCTCTGGACCTGACGACTCCGGCACGCAAGCCAGCCCTGATGAACCTGAATAAACCATAAATACATATTAAAGATGGGCCGAATATTCGGTTTAGCTTCGGTATTCGGAATGTTCGGCACATTTATTTTTCCGAATATTTGGCCCAATAAAAACGTACTCTTTTTATATGTATGTATTGCATTGTAAAAGTTGTCAAGACAAGCAGTGAAGCAGGTTTATTTTAATTTGATGTCAACGTTTTCAATGTAAAAAATTATAGGGGTAAAGAGCGGAGTAGTCTGCTGCGAATCAGCGCTTAATTCGTAAACAAGTGATGCTTCTAATTATTTTATTTAAACATCGATTCCTGCCGAATTATTCGGCCGAATATTCGGTTCGGCTAACTTTTTACACTTCTTCTTTTTACTTCGACAAACATATTCGGCCGAATATTTTTATTCGGTGAAACCTATGTTCGGCCCATCACTAATACATACAATAGAATAGAATATATAACATTTATTTGTCAATCATCATTATACAATCAACTTTGCATAACGTAACATTCATATTTAAAATTAGACGACAACAAAAAGGTTCTCATTCAGCATTTGCTATGTAGCCTGGTATTCCGTAAGCCCTGAGTGCCTCGACCCACTACGACCGAAATTACGCCACGGAATTAGGCGCAATTACGCCAGCAATGTTATTTGCATTACGGATGCCAAAAGCCGAAATCGGCCCGGTATAATTCGGCGTGCTTTGTATTTGTGTCATCCCTAACCGAAAACGCCGAAAACTGACGGAACGGAATTCAGCCGCCGAAACTCGGTCGCGTAATTTCGGTCGTAGTGTGTTGGGGCACTTTAACTAAAATAAGTGTGGGTAACACGTACCTAGTTGCTGCAACTTTTGTGCCACATGCGCCATATCACTGCGCACTAACGCTGCCTGGAAAAATAAATTTGATTATAAGTATGATGAAGCAAATTTGCATGGAAGGTCTAATTTTTTTTAACATTCCGATTCGACGCATGTTTCTTGGGAAAGTTGTTCCTTATCACCAGCCGGTCCTGAGTTTGCGATATACGCGGTCACATTTTCGCAAAATGTCCAATTCGAAAGATGTCCATTTCGCAAAATGTTTCATTCGTAAAATATCCAGTTCGCAAAATGTAAATTTTTTCAAAACATGAGCTTGATGTTTTCGGTCAAAATTATAAGTCCTTTTCTCTACGTACGCCTTTTACTGAGAGATTTGCAAAAATTTTGATCAAATCTATCTAGAACTTACTTATCAAAAACCGGCCAAGAGCGTGTCAGACACGCTCACAAATAGGGTTTCGTAGTCAACGTTTAAATATCAGGCCTTTCAGCGTTATTATTATTATTATTTTGAGCCCGACATGTCCCACTGCAGGGCAAAGGCCTCCCTCTTCTCCTTCTTCCACTTTTCCCCCTATCTTGGGCCGCCTCCATCCAGTTTTGTGCGTAGACATGTAATTCGTCTTTCTACCTTTTTCGTGGACGACCACGTGCTCGTTTTGCATTAGGAGGGACCCAAGTAGTGTTATTTTTGCCCATAGTGTAGCAGGCATTCTGGCGACATGTCCAGCCCAATCCCACTTGAGATTTGCTGCCTTCTGACCTACGTCGACTATTTGTGTGCGGGAGCGCAGCGTCGTATTTCTGACTCGGTCGATTAACCTGACCCCGAGTATGCTGCGCTCCATGCTTCGTTGGCAGACCTTGAGTTTGGACTTCTGGATGTCAGTCAGAGACCAAGTTTGAGCGCCGTAGGTAAGGATGGGGAGAATGCACATGTCCATGAGTTTGCGCTTGAGTGTCAATGGAAGGTTGCCCTTCATAAGCTCCTTCATAGACCAATAGCTCTTCAAGGCGTTTTCGATTCGTCTCTCGACTTCTTTGTCTTGTCTCGCCAGGAAAGAGACTATTTGGCCTAAGTATATGTACTCATCAACATATGGAATTCTCTGCCCATCCACATCCACATTAAGCTCAGAACGGTTTGTTATTAACATCACATCTATGCTGACGATCTACAGTTATATACGTCCTTCAAACCCGGTCAAACCAATGCAGCAGTAACTCAGCTTAACGATGATTTAAACCGAATAGCTGAATGGAGCGAAGCAAATTGTCTTGTCATAAATCCCACCAAATCTAAGTTTCTAATCCTGGGTTCCAAGAAACAAATAAAAGAAATTGCAGCTACAAATTCTGTTGTTTCGATTAAAACTGATCGTATAGAAAAGGTTTCCGAAGCTCGTAATCTCGGTGTTTTAATGGACGGAGCATTACATTTTGAGAATCACATTTTATTGACAATACGCAATTGCTTCTATAGATTAAAAGTACTTTTCACCTCACCAGCTTGAAAAGAACTATTTGGCTGCGAAAATTTAGTCGGCAAAAGTCGTCTTTAACCATCGTTCGAAATTCAAATCACATTTCTCAACTTGTTGAGAAAAGTAGTGGAGAAAAGTAATTTGAATTTCGAACATCTAATTTAACACTAAAGATTTCAAAAACTAGTCGTAATAAAGGCGGCGATTTCAGAACGAAAACTTCTAAATATTGACATTTTGTGAAATTTCTGAACGCATCTTTGAAAATTTGTTTGGCGGGATTATTTATAGACTAAATTCTAGGCAGTATAGTCACACCCTTCGCCTAGCCATAAAGAACAAAACCTTAAAAACATAATTTTCTTACTGGTAGAGGTGAAAAGTTGTGTGTACCACACGAAAGCAAACACATTTACAACTCGTGCTTTTGAATCCCTCTTGAGCTCAGGATACTACTTTTGAATCACTCGCTACGCTCGTGATTCAATTTTAGTATCCTTCGCTACCTCGGGTTTCAAAATTAGCACTCGCAGCAAAAATCAACTTTGCTTTCTTGTTGAACAAATAACTATTACCGGATGCGTGAGTTTTTGGATGTAGACTTACGTATTAAACTATGTGATACACTTATTCTGTCAAAATTAAATTATGCTGATACTGTTATAGGAGAATGCTTATTAGATCGAACTAAAAAATTCATACAAAGGTTACAAAACGCTTGTGCCCGGTTTTGTTTTCCAATTCCAAAAAGAGCTCATGTCACCCCTTTCCTAAATAAGAATAACTTAATGAATATGGCATCAAGGCGTTCGTTACATTTCGCAACATTGCTTTTCGGCGTCATAAAAAACAAAACTCCACAGTATTTATATCAGAAGCTGAACTTCTCCGATCGTCTAATTAGATTTGCTAGCCGTCTCACTAGTCACCAACACCGTACAACTGCTTTTCGTGGCAGCTTTCGGTATGCTGCCACGAAATGCTGGAATAACTTACCCCCTCCGATAAGAAACTCGAAGTCTATTAGTTCGTTTAAATTTAATCTTAAAAAACACATTTTAGAAAATCAAAAGCAGTCATAAACATGCAGTGTTGTACCCTGTTATTCTTTACTAAATTAATAAATAATAATGTATATTTTTAGTTATAAATATAGTATATATTTTTTACTAAGCAAAGTTACTAAAAAAATTCAAAATTAAAGTTTAATTTTATTTTATTTTCTTGATCTCATTTAGGTATAGAATATTAGTAAAGTCTGTAGTTTTATTATTCGCTGTGGTTATTTCTAGTTATCTTGTATTAATTATTTATTTTTGATATAATTATGTATGATGTAAATTAGGTACCTATTCACAGTAATCCTACACTGGGCCTAAGATGCTGTCATTAGTATATTCTAGGATAAGAAATTCTATTGTTACACCATTTTTATTCTGTTGCCATGTTTCTGGTTCCACGGAAGACCAGCGCTTTGAGAGTGTATTCTTTTAAAGCTTTTGCTGAGTGGACACCTTTTTGTTACCTGTGTGTTGTATTTATGTTAATGTGAGTTTATTGTGTTTGGAATATTTGGTAACAAATAAACATTTTTCTTTCTTTCTTTCTTTCTTATTAACTTGGTCTTCGACATATTCATCTTCAGTCTAACCTCAAGGCTTGCCTTGCTCAGATCTTGGAGCATTTCTTGCAGATCAGAAGGATTTGATGAAAAAAGCCTTTCAGCGTTACAAAATTAATTTTGTTGCTGGTTTGTTTGCAGCTGTATGGTTACCAACCGCAAATTGAAAAACTGTAATATTTCCTTAATCTTAAGTGGTACAGTATTCGTTATAGTTTTCATGGTAATTTCATATTAAGAACTACATGCCATAATTTTTTCTAATTTTTAGCATGCATACTTTAGAAGTTACAGCTGGAACAAATTATGGCTCAAAAACGCCCCTTTTAAAAGCAAATATCTCGAGACAGAAACATTTTAGAGACTTTGTTTCAAAGAAACCTCCCCTTAGTTTTAAAAGACCTATTCAACGATACCCTACTCAATATTACAGAAGAACAACATTTTTTTGCCCCCCTTTCACATGTATGGGAAGGGGGTCCAAAAAACAATTAAAATATTTTTTCTCAACGTTTCTGAATTTGGGTCAACACGATCTATCTCACCAAATTTCATGTTGATAGCTGCAAAACTGACGAAGTTATGAGGGCGCGGCATACAGACAGACAGACAGACAGACAGATTTACCGAAATGATAAGGGTTTCTTGTAAACTACGAAACCCTAAAAACGAACATCTTGCGAGTTTTTCGAATGGGACATTCTGAGGTTGGGACATATCGTGCCGAGACGATCGGTCACTAGGAAAATTCACCAATCACAATAGTATAATACTTACTTCTCTGTTGAGTTGTTCCAACTGCTGCTGTCTGTGGCGGTGTAGCTGTGTGAGGAATGCTGACACCCTGTATATAACACCCTGTATATAACACCCTGTATAACTCACTTCTCTGTTGAGTTGTTCCAACTGCTGCTGTCTGTGGCGGTGTAGCTGTGTGAGGAATGCTGACACCCTGTATATAACACCCTGTATATAACACCCTGTATAACTTACTTCTCTGTTGAGTTGTTCCAACTGCTGCTGTCTGTGGCGGTGTAGCTGTGTGAGGAATGCTGACACCCTGTATATAACACCCTGTATATAACACCCTGTATAACTCACTTCTCTGTTGAGTTGTTCCAACTGCTGCTGTCTGTGGCGGTGTAGCTGTGTGAGGAATGCTGACACCCTGTATATAACACCCTGTATAACTCACTTCTCTGTTGAGTTGTTCCAACTGCTGCTGTCTGTGGCGGTGTAGCTGTGTGAGGAATGCTGACACCCTGTATATAACACCCTGTATAACTCACTTCTCTGTTGAGTTGTTCCAACTGCTGCTGTCTGTGGCGGTGTAGCTGTGTGAGGAATGCTGACACCCTGTATATAACACCCTGTATATAACACCCTGTATAACTCACTTCTCTGTTGAGTTGTTCCAACTGCTGCTGTCTGTGGCGGTGTAGCTGTGTGAGGAATGCTGACACCCTGTATATAACACCCTGTATAACTCACTTCTCTGTTGAGTTGTTCCAACTGCTGCTGTCTGTGGCGGTGTAGCTGTGTGAGGAATGCTGACACCCTGTATATAACACCCTGTATATAACACCCTGTATAACTCACTTCTCTGTTGAGTTGTTCCAACTGCTGCTGTCTGTGGCGGTGTAGCTGTGTGAGGAATGCTGACACCCTGTATATAACACCCTGTATATAACACCCTGTATAACTTACTTCTCTGTTGAGTTGTTCCAACTGCTGCTGTCTGTGGCGGTGTAGCTGTGTGAGGAATGCTGACACCCTGTATATAACACCCTGTATATAACACCCTGTATAACTCACTTCTCTGTTGAGTTGTTCCAACTGCTGCTGTCTGTGGCGGTGTAGCTGTGTGAGGAATGCTGACACCCTGTATATAACACCCTGTATAACTCACTTCTCTGTTGAGTTGTTCCAACTGCTGCTGTCTGTGGCGGTGTAGCTGTGTGAGGAATGCTGACACCCTGTATATAACACCCTGTATAACTCACTTCTCTGTTGAGTTGTTCCAACTGCTGCTGTCTGTGGCGGTGTAGCTGTGTGAGGAATGCTGACACCCTGTATATAACACCCTGTATAACTCACTTCTCTGTTGAGTTGTTCCAACTGCTGCTGTCTGTGGCGGTGTAGCTGTGTGAGGAATGCTGACACCCTGTATATAACACCCTGTATAACTCACTTCTCTGTTGAGTTGTTCCAACTGCTGCTGTCTGTGGCGGTGTAGCTGTGTGAGGAATGCTGACACCCTGTATATAACACCCTGTATATAACACCCTGTATAACTCACTTCTCTGTTGAGTTGTTCCAACTGCTGCTGTCTGTGGCGGTGTAGCTGTGTGAGGAATGCTGACACCCTGTATATAACACCCTGTATATAACACCCTGTATAACTCACTTCTCTGTTGAGTTGTTCCAACTGCTGCTGTCTGTGGCGGTGTAGCTGTGTGAGGAATGCTGACACCCTGTATATAACACCCTGTATAACTCACTTCTCTGTTGAGTTGTTCCAACTGCTGCTGTCTGTGGCGGTGTAGCTGTGTGAGGAATGCTGACACCCTGTATATAACACCCTGTATATAACACCCTGTATAACTCACTTCTCTGTTGAGTTGTTCCAACTGCTGCTGTCTGTGGCGGTGTAGCTGTGTGAGGAATGCTGACACCCTGTATATAACACCCTGTATATAACACCCTGTATAACTTACTTCTCTGTTGAGTTGTTCCAACTGCTGCTGTCTGTGGCGGTGTAGCTGTGTGAGGAATGCTGACACCCTGTATATAACACCCTGTATATAACACCCTGTATAACTCACTTCTCTGTTGAGTTGTTCCAACTGCTGCTGTCTGTGGCGGTGTAGCTGTGTGAGGAATGCTGACACCCTGTATATAACACCCTGTATAACTCACTTCTCTGTTGAGTTGTTCCAACTGCTGCTGTCTGTGGCGGTGTAGCTGTGTGAGGAATGCTGACACCCTGTATATAACACCCTGTATATAACACCCTGTATAACTCACTTCTCTGTTGAGTTGTTCCAACTGCTGCTGTCTGTGGCGGTGTAGCTGTGTGAGGAATGCTGACACCCTGTATATAACACCCTGTATATAACACCCTGTATAACTCACTTCTCTGTTGAGTTGTTCCAACTGCTGCTGTCTGTGGCGGTGTAGCTGTGTGAGGAATGCTGACACCCTGTATATAACACCCTGTATATAACACCCTGTATAACTCACTTCTCTGTTGAGTTGTTCCAACTGCTGCTGTCTGTGGCGGTGTAGCTGTGTGAGGAATGCTGACACCCTGTATATAACACCCTGTATAACTCACTTCTCTGTTGAGTTGTTCCAACTGCTGCTGTCTGTGGCGGTGTAGCTGTGTGAGGAATGCTGACACCCTGTATATAACACCCTGTATATAACACCCTGTATAACTCACTTCTCTGTTGAGTTGTTCCAACTGCTGCTGTCTGTGGCGGTGTAGCTGTGTGAGGAATGCTGACACCCTGTATATAACACCCTGTATAACTCACTTCTCTGTTGAGTTGTTCCAACTGCTGCTGTCTGTGGCGGTGTAGCTGTGTGAGGAATGCTGACACCCTGTATATAACACCCTGTATATAACACCCTGTATAACTCACTTCTCTGTTGAGTTGTTCCAACTGCTGCTGTCTGTGGCGGTGTAGCTGTGTGAGGAATGCTGACACCCTGTATATAACACCCTGTATAACTCACTTCTCTGTTGAGTTGTTCCAACTGCTGCTGTCTGTGGCGGTGTAGCTGTGTGAGGAATGCTGACACCCTGTATATAACACCCTGTATAACTCACTTCTCTGTTGAGTTGTTCCAACTGCTGCTGTCTGTGGCGGTGTAGCTGTGTGAGGAATGCTGACACCCTGTATATAACACCCTGTATAACTCACTTCTCTGTTGAGTTGTTCCAACTGCTGCTGTCTGTGGCGGTGTAGCTGTGTGAGGAATGCTGACACCCTGTATATAACACCCTGTATATAACACCCTGTATAACTCACTTCTCTGTTGAGTTGTTCCAACTGCTGCTGTCTGTGGCGGTGTAGCTGTGTGAGGAATGCTGACACCCTGTATATAACACCCTGTATATAACACCCTGTATAACTCACTTCTCTGTTGAGTTGTTCCAACTGCTGCTGTCTGTGGCGGTGTAGCTGTGTGAGGAATGCTGACACCCTGTATATAACACCCTGTATAACTCACTTCTCTGTTGAGTTGTTCCAACTGCTGCTGTCTGTGGCGGTGTAGCTGTGTGAGGAATGCTGACACCCTGTATATAACACCCTGTATATAACACCCTGTATAACTTACTTCTCTGTTGAGTTGTTCCAACTGCTGCTGTCTGTGGCGGTGTAGCTGTGTGAGGAATGCTGACACCCTGTATATAACACCCTGTATATAACACCCTGTATAACTCACTTCTCTGTTGAGTTGTTCCAACTGCTGCTGTCTGTGGCGGTGTAGCTGTGTGAGGAATGCTGACACCCTGTATATAACACCCTGTATAACTCACTTCTCTGTTGAGTTGTTCCAACTGCTGCTGTCTGTGGCGGTGTAGCTGTGTGAGGAATGCTGACACCCTGTATATAACACCCTGTATATAACACCCTGTATAACTCACTTCTCTGTTGAGTTGTTCCAACTGCTGCTGTCTGTGGCGGTGTAGCTGTGTGAGGAATGCTGACACCCTGTATATAACACCCTGTATATAACACCCTGTATAACTCACTTCTCTGTTGAGTTGTTCCAACTGCTGCTGTCTGTGGCGGTGTAGCTGTGTGAGGAATGCTGACACCCTGTATATAACACCCTGTATAACTCACTTCTCTGTTGAGTTGTTCCAACTGCTGCTGTCTGTGGCGGTGTAGCTGTGTGAGGAATGCTGACACCCTGTATATAACACCCTGTATATAACACCCTGTATAACTCACTTCTCTGTTGAGTTGTTCCAACTGCTGCTGTCTGTGGCGGTGTAGCTGTGTGAGGAATGCTGACACCCTGTATATAACACCCTGTATAACTCACTTCTCTGTTGAGTTGTTCCAACTGCTGCTGTCTGTGGCGGTGTAGCTGTGTGAGGAATGCTGACACCCTGTATATAACACCCTGTATATAACACCCTGTATAACTCACTTCTCTGTTGAGTTGTTCCAACTGCTGCTGTCTGTGGCGGTGTAGCTGTGTGAGGAATGCTGACACCCTGTATATAACACCCTGTATAACTCACTTCTCTGTTGAGTTGTTCCAACTGCTGCTGTCTGTGGCGGTGTAGCTGTGTGAGGAATGCTGACACCCTGTATATAACACCCTGTATATAACACCCTGTATAACTTACTTCTCTGTTGAGTTGTTCCAACTGCTGCTGTCTGTGGCGGTGTAGCTGTGTGAGGAATGCTGACACCCTGTATATAACACCCTGTATAACTCACTTCTCTGTTGAGTTGTTCCAACTGCTGCTGTCTGTGGCGGTGTAGCTGTGTGAGGAATGCTGACACCCTGTATATAACACCCTGTATAACTCACTTCTCTGTTGAGTTGTTCCAACTGCTGCTGTCTGTGGCGGTGTAGCTGTGTGAGGAATGCTGACACCCTGTATATAACACCCTGTATAACTCACTTCTCTGTTGAGTTGTTCCAACTGCTGCTGTCTGTGGCGGTGTAGCTGTGTGAGGAATGCTGACACCCTGTATATAACACCCTGTATAACTCACTTCTCTGTTGAGTTGTTCCAACTGCTGCTGTCTGTGGCGGTGTAGCTGTGTGAGGAATGCTGACACCCTGTATATAACACCCTGTATATAACACCCTGTATAACTCACTTCTCTGTTGAGTTGTTCCAACTGCTGCTGTCTGTGGCGGTGTAGCTGTGTGAGGAATTCGTACAGCAAGCGGTGGTGCGCTGCTGACGATTCAGCCTGTAAGCAATAACATGGTGATGAGTATGTAATGTGGCGACCTCTGGGATCTACACCACGAATCTCACTCAAAGTGGTTCGCAAGCGACGCGACAGAAGTTTTCAACACTCCGCAAGATGGCGCTACGTGACAGAACAATGGGCCTAAAACGCGGTATCAAATGCCGTTAAAACCCACACACCCACAACACGGCGGGTAGCTACCCTTTTCCTGACACCACCTGGATTCCACCCTTCTGCCAACTGGCATTACAAATATGGCATATTACTGTTAAACAAAGGTGTGGTTTGCCGTGTGGTCAATTGTTACATAGCCAGGGTTGCTACTGTCAAAAACCCCAAAGAAGAAGAATAACAAAACAGCAAAATCTGATACAAGAACGTCATACCATTCTGAGACAATTTTGACGTTCGTGGCAACTATCTTCTTAGTTATCTTGACTTCCCCTGAGATTATAGTTATTTCCAGTAAAAGTCAGTAAGCGTCAAAATCGTCGCTAGTACTGCGAGAACCATATTTTGTGGCATCGCCCTCATCTTGATCCGTCCTTAGAGTAAGCTATAGAGTGCCCCTTAAAAGTCAGAACCGTTGGCAGTGGTCAGTACGCAACTCTGTCTATCAGTAGCACAATGCCAATGATAGCACTATTGAACCTCTATAACTTCTCATATATTTGACGTCTGTGTCTAGGGAGCAACTGCTTACGCTTTGACAGTACGGCGCAGGGCCTTAGAGCTTGCTTATTTATACTCTAAGGAGCGGATGTTTTGCTACCTGTAGGGGCATACGTACCTCCAACAATCTCTTCCGCCTGGTCAGCACATCCAGCATACTATCAACGTCGGCTATGGCCAGGTGCCCCGACTCTGCATTCAGCATCGCCCTCAGTCTTGACGGAGCCGACATTTTGCTAGGGGAATACTTCTTCTTCTTAGCGTATTGATGGCAATCATAACCTATATGATCCCAGCCCAGAACTTAGCGACGTGGACAGCGCTCGTATTTGCTGCCATTAGATCATCCTGCGTGCAGGTGTTAGGGCACGCAGGGCACGATGATAGGTGGGCCATCGTTTGCACTGCACCACACAAACAGTTCATATTCGAACCCTGCAGAAAGCCCCACTTGGCCATGTTTTCCTTGCTCCGGCCGGTCTGAGTCCTTACTTACCTCCAACAACCGTTTTCTCCTGGTCAGCACATCCAGCATACTATCAACGTCCGCTATGGCCAGATGCCCCGACTCTGCATTCAGCATCGCCCTCAGCCGCTCGGCATCGGCTGCTGGGCCGACCGCGCCCGCGCTGCCCGGCCGCGCTTGACGCAGGCGACGTTTCGCTACCTGCGGGGGAAGATTTCATGTTTATTTATTTATTTTGTTTATTAGGCACAGAAAACAAGTTACAGTCATTGTAACTAATAAACAGGGTAAAAATTATTAAGCTAGACCATATCTCTAATACATGTACGCACAGACAGGTAGTTATATAAAGTAAATTTGAACTAACCCAGTTTTAGTTTTGTTTTGTTGTAATCTAAGTTAGTACATATCTATTCTAAAATATAAGAACTCTATGTATTATTGAACTCTTTACTTACTCTTTATTCAATCAGTATTCTTATAATGAAATATCCACATAAAAAAGTAGAAAAAAGGTTGACTTTTAAAAGCATGTATCTACATAAGCTTTTATGAGTTTTTATCAAAGGACACGTTTAGTTTGTGTTTTAATGCCTCATCGATTGCGGCATGTTTAAACTTTGGCCTTGAAAAAATTAATATTTTTTTGTTTCAAAATCATTGTTAAAACTGTTGGATACTCTTTGCTATGGTAATGGTAATGGTATAATTATAATACGGGCTGTTTTCCAACAGCAACTCGACGGCTAAATGCGCCTATTTTGAGTGAACTGCATTTAGGACACCTCCTATGCAGTTCCACACTCTTTGCTATACAGGAGTAGCAGAATGATGACTTACCAGCTCATTAAGCAGAAAGTTGGGGAAGATATGATCTCTGCTCGCAAGAACTGCCGCACATTTAGGACACCTTCTATGTAGCTCAACACTCTTTGCTATACAGGAGTAGCAGAATCATGACTTACCAGCTCATTAAGTAGAAAGTTGGGGAAGATATGATCCCTGCTCGCAAGGGCGGCCCCACATTTAGGGCACCTCCTATGTAGCTCCACACTCTCTGCTATACAGGAGTAGCAGAATCATGACTTACCAGCTCATTAAGCAGAAAGTTAGGGAAGATATGATCTCTGCTCGCAAGGGCGGCTCCACATTTAGGGCACCTCCTATGCAGCTCCACGCTCTTTGCTATGCAGGAGTAGCAGAATGATGACTTACCAGCTCATTAAGCAGAAAATTGGGGAAGATATGGTCCCTGCTCGCAAGAGCAGCCCCACATTTAGGACACCTTCTATGTAGCTCAACACTCTTTGCTATACAGGAGTAGCAGAATGATGACTTACCAGCTCATTAAGAAGAAAGTTGGGGAAGATATGATCCCTGCTTGCAAGGGCGGCCCCACATTTAGGGCACCTCCTATGCAGTTCCACACTCTTTGCTATACAGGAGTAGCAGAATGATGACTTACCAGCTCATTAAGCAGAAAATTGGGGAAGATATGATCCCTGCTCGCAAGGGCGGCCCATATTTAGGACACCTTCTATGCAGTTCCACACTCTTTGCTATACAGGAGTAGCAGAATGATGACTTACCAGCTCATTAAGAAGAAAGTTGGGGAAGATATGATCCCTGCTTGCAAGGGCGGCCCCACATTTAGGGCACCTCCTATGCAGTTCCACACTCTTTGCTATACAGGAGTAGCAGAATGACTTACTAGCTCATTAAGCAGAAAATTTGGGAAGATATGATCCCTGCTTACAAGGGCTCACATTAAGAACACCTTCTATGCAGCTCCACGCTCTCTGCTATACAGGAGTAGCAGAATGACTTACCAGCTCATTAAGCAGAAAGTTGGGGAAGATATGATCCCTGCTCGCAAGGGCGGCTCCACATTTAGGGCATCTTCTATGTAACTCGACACTCTTTGCTATACAGGAGTAGCAGAACGAATGGCCGCAGCGTGTGACGTAGGCCTCTTCGATTAGTTCGAAACAGACTGGGCAGAGTAGGTCGCAATCCTGGGAAGAATTGAAAACATTTGTATTTTAGGCACTGGATCACAGGAAAAAATTGTGGTTCATAATGTGCAAAGTCAACGAATCTATTCAGCACTGATAGTGCCTAAAAAAGGTGCAGAGACTGCAGGCACTGAAAACATTATGCTGATTGAATTTAGCACAATACAACTTGTGGTGATTAAACAATGATCGCAACCCTAAGTCATAAGATTTTGATAAGAAAGAAGAACACAAAAAAAAATACTGAAACACAAAGCACTACTTTAATCAAGTACCTAGAGCGTCTTTCAAATCTTTGAGCCTGGTATTATTTTGGTTGTAATTTATATTTAACATAAACCAAATTTGATTGAGTCCAATGAGCTTTTCTTGACTTAATTCAACATTGTAATTTTGTTTCTTCACATTTTTTCAAGCTTTCTGGAGGTTAAGTTAATATTTTGCGAATAATGTACCTTATCTTCCAGAGAGCCTCCCAGCCCTCCCAAAGCAACTGCAGAGGTGGAGGCTGCAGCGCTGGAGCTGCCCACACCTGACCCGCTGGCTGCAGACCCGGACATCTTGCACCTGCGACAAATTCATATAAAATGAAAAAAATATATTATAAAAATAATCAAGGCAAATTTACATACAAGGTGTAAAATATCAGCCAGCCCATGAAACAGTGTTCCTTGGGAAAAATTGTTTAATTTCATGGGTTGGTTTACCCCCAAAAATATTACATACAAAAATGTACAGATAAACTGATAATAATAATAATATAATAATAATAATAAGCCTTTTATTCCGACAAAAGTTACATTTGGTTTGAGTTAATAAATATAGGAAATCAATTATACATTTAACATTTGCATTACATTAAATAACATTCATAATAATTAATAACATAACATTTAGCACTCATGATAATAATAATTCGCATGCAAAATTAAATTAAGTTCAAATTTTCTTTTAGTTTCTATAAAATGTCTCTCAATTCGGTGTGCCGTATGGCAAAGGCCTCCTCCAAGGATTTCCACTGTTGCCTATCTTGGGCTACTCTTCTCCAATTTGGACCTGCTGTCAGTTTAAGTTCATCTTCCCATCTTGTGTGCTGCCTACCTCTGCTCCTCTTGCCATCCCTTGGGTACCATTCAGTGACCCTCTTGCTCCATTTTTCTCTTTTGTCTCGCAGCATGTGCCCTGCCCATCTCCACTTCTGTTGGTCTATTCTTGTAAGAATGTCTATAACCTTTGTTTTTGCTCTGAGGTCGCAGTTTCTGACTCTGTCTTGACGTTTACACCCAGTCATACTCCTCTCCATTGCTCGTTGGGCGATGGCGAGTTTTTCTCTCATTGCTTTTGTAAGAGTCCAAGTTTCACATCCATAAGTTAGGCAGGGCAGTATACAGGTATTAAATGTCTTGCGTTTTATATTGATACCTAAATCTTTGGATTTCATTATTTCTTTTAGTGACCAGTATTTCTTCCATCCTGTTGCGATCCTGAAGCTAATTTCCTTTGACATCTGATCCTGGGTAGAGATTATTTGGCCGAGATATGTGTAGTCATCAACATACTCAAGTGGGTCGCCCTTAATTCTGATATCAGATTTTGTAGAGTTTGTCATTACTTTTGTCTTGCTGATATTCATTTTTAGACCTACTTTCAGGCTGACGTCGTTTAGATTGTTTATCATATATTCAAGGTTTTCGGGGTGTTCGTCAAACAGGACCAGGTCGTCGGCGAATCTGAGGTGGTGCAATTTCGAGCCGTTTATATTGATGCCAAACTCATCCCAGTTTAGTTGTCTAAAGATATTTTCCAGCACTGCAGAGAATAATTTAGGCGACAGCGGGTCTCCCTGCCTCACCCCTCTTTCTATGCAAAATTCGTTGCCCAAGGTTTCTAGTTGAATTTTGGCTTTGCTGTTGGAGTAGATTGTTTTAATGATTCTTGTGTAGGTGTCTGGAATTCCTTGCTGATCTAGGCTCTCCCATATGTACTCGTGGTTTAAACTATCAAAAGCCTTTGCATAGTCTATAAAAGCTATGTATATATTTTTGTTGTATTCTTTGTATTTTTCTATAATCTGTTTTACTGTGTGGATGTGATCGATAGTTGAAAAGCCTTTCCTAAAGCCCGCCTGTTCCACTGGTTGCTGTTCGTCTAGCAATCTACTTATTCGATCCAGTATTACCTTTGCAAAAACTTTATAAACATTGGACATCAGGCTGATCGGTCTGTAGTTTTCGATATTCTCTTTATCCCCTTTTTTGTGCAACAGGGTAATGTGCGATTTTGCCCATTGTTTTGGAAGCTGACCCTTTTGTAGGATTTCGTTGAAAATTTTTGTTAGTATAGGTGTAACCTCTTCTATATTTCCCTTGATAAGTTCATTTGTGATTTTATCTGGTCCTGGTGATTTCTCCATTTTCTGACTTTTTATTGCTTTTTTTATTTCACTTGGCAAGATGTCTTCTGTTGGTTCTTGGTTTATCTTGAAAGTTTGCTTTGGGTTGTTATTTGGCTGGTCTTGTCTTGAGTATAGCTGGCAGTAAAAAGCGGTAGCGAGGTATTTAATATTCTGCCTTTTTGTGGTGCTCTTTTTCCTTTTTTTCAGTTTTGGAATCCATTCTTTTCCTGCTTCCCTGAGTTCTTTCAGCGCTTTCTTGACGCCACCAGATTTTTGGATGTGGTGCTCTAAAGTTCTTAGCCTCTTGTTTTTGCGGTCTTTTCGAATGTTTTCTTTGATTTTTTTGCTAAGTTCTGCTATCCTTTTTCTACTGCCCTTCTTTCCTTGACAGTTGATAAGGTCTTTTCTTTCTTCCATTAGTTGTAGTGTAGGCCCACTTAGTTCGTACTTGTTGGGTTTTTGCGTATTACTGCTTGTGGAATGGAGTTTTTGCAATTCTTTTTCTAGAATATTATATTTCTGGATTGTATTCGCTGTCTCATTTGACATCTTTTTGCTTAGTTCTTTGAAGGGGTTGCAATGTTTAATATTATGTGAGGTAACGTAGCTGGTTTTGTCATTTTTGATGTGGCTTCGTGTTGATTTTGGTTGTGATTGTCTGAGAGAGCAGCGCACCATGCGATGATTGGTATTAAAGTTTAGATTGTTTATTACAGTTGTATCAGTAAAAGCTTTTGGGTAGTTGCTCATTATGTAATCTATTTCGTTTTTGTAGGACCCATCTGGTGATACCCATGTCCATTTCTTGTTTTTGTTCTTCTTGAAGTAGGAGTTTAACATGGGTAGGTTATGCTCCATCAGGAAATCCACAAGTTTCTGACCGTTACTACTTCTCTTTCCGTAGCTGAATTTTCCAACCACATATTCATTATTGTTTTGCCTTGTTCCGATTTGTGCATTAAAATCTCCCATCAGGAGTATATGGTTATTGGAACAACTATTTACTGCAGATGACAGGTCATTGTAGAAAGCATTTAGTGTTTCCGGGTCTGCTTGCTCTGTTGGTGCGTATACCTGTATGATGGACCATGGTTTCTTATATCCTGGTAGCATAATGTTGAGTATGGCCAGTCTGTCAGATATCCCTATAAGTTCAAGTATATGTTTCTTCAGTGATTGTTTTATTAGGAAGCCCACCCCTCTGTGACCTGCAATTTCTCCTTTATGATATAGTAAGTAACTGTCATGTTCCTCTATTTTTTCACCCAATCTTCGCATTTCGCTAATGCCCAATATGTCGTATTTTATGTTTTCTAATGCTTTTTCCAGTTCCAGTAAGCTTTCGTGAGTTCTAAGAGTTCTAGTGTTTAGGGTTGATATGTATAGTGTATTGTTTCTGTTCTTTTTATTGTATTTGTTTTTGTTTTGTTTTATAATTTTTGGAGATAAACTGATACATTACATCAATATAACTTAGTATTACATAGTATTAAATGAAGTAGTTTTAGTGTTTCTGTCTGTCTGACTGTCATTGAATTCGCTAACTCCTCTTAAGCAATGCAGCATTATGCAAGCATGCAGTTTTTGTTATAGATAGAGTGATTCAAGAGGAAGGTCTTTTTACACACATTGTAATTCCCCCGGGAATTGAGTTGCAGCAATAAAATATCTATGTACCTATAACTGTTAGATTAAAATTTAAAACTTTTTATCATAATTACTGTTTAATCTGCCTGTCGCATGAGTCAAGGGATGTAGGAGGGCAAAGAAGCTAGCAAATCAGATCTCAATGTAGTGTATTAGAGATATAGTAATTTACAATACAAGTATGTGAACAATATTGGAACTTTCTTGAATGAAATCTTTACTTTCTTGTTGCAATTTTTTCCTGCTCAGCTTTTGTTGGTCTCCTACATTCACAATAATAGAAGATCTAATCATTAGACAATAAAACAATAAATAACAACAAAAGCAATTTATGTTTATGATACAAACAAATTATGGACCTGTTGCCTTACGAGTTTTTAATCACCAGTGACACGAAAGGACGTTAATTATAGATGCAAATCGATACAGGGGGATCAAAATAAGTATTCAGTGACCGTAACTAGATATCTCGGGCGTGAAATATCGAGTTGTTTCAGGTCAAATAACAACGCCGTTTACTCACAGAATTCACTTCTATGGTCCAAGGTGAGACTTCAAGGAGCTCGCTATCATGTCTAACCAGCTCCACAGCAGTCCAGGAGATGGAAACCCTTAGGAAACGTCTCCAAAAACGAGATCCAGGCACCGCCCTGGATAAACACCACTTTTCAGACACAGGAAGCAAAGTTTACACACGCAATAGGTTACACACTTGCAGTCTCTCATATGAAATAATGCTGGCAATCAAAACCCATCGTATGTTTGCATTTTTATCGTATCATCAGCTTTTTTGCTATGCGCCGCCTTCTCAACAATTTTGACAATTGGATCACGGTGTTGCTATTACATAAAAATTAAATTATCGGATGAGTCGTAGTTGCTATTTAAAAAAATAAAGGCTCAAATACACTGAATGCGTGTGTATAGCGTGTGTCGCACATGTTCTTTGCTGTTTTAGATTTGGAAAAGTTTTCGACACAAATACTTTGTTCTTACCATTTTACTGATTCAATGTCATTGAAATTGTTATAAATTGTAGGAAGTGTCTAGTATGCCGCTAGTGGTATTTTAGAATAACACAATAAATGACCACTGTTGGCAAATTAGGAATGAATATATACAGGGTTATTTTTTTGTCAGTGCGCAAACTTTGCAGGATGTTTTACTTGTGATTCTGAATAACTTTTACTATGGGGCCACCTACAAAATCTAAAAAATTTTTTTGGTTTTTTCCATACATTTTTGACGAGTAGGTATGAATTTTTCTATGGAACATCCAAATTTTTTTTGCGAATTCGCTGGTGGCCCCATAATAAAAGTTAATCAGAATCACGAGTAGAAACACCCTGCAAAGTTTGCGCACTGACTAAAAAATAACCAGTATATTTATTATATCTCTCGTCGTATTTTAGTGAAAAGTCCTAGCGTACCGATAGCGGCAAATAAAGCAAACATCTAATCAGCCGGTAGAGGTTTTGGTTAGAGTATACTTTTCGAATGTGGGCTGATGATGATGATCATACTTTTCGGGGTGGGAAGGGGGAGTTGGAGTATAGCCTTTGGGGCCCTATATAAGGTCCTATTAAATTCACTGCAAATATTTTAGGGGCAGTTCAAATAAAATATAAGCATGTACTAGGCAAATTTTTAAAGAATTCTACACGCTAGTTTTCGAGAAAACTGCATTTAACTAAAAAATAACAAAACTAAAAAAGTGCACCCTGTTTGTCCTAGAAACACACACATCGATGAATTTAAATTACGCGCCAAAAAAAGTGCTGTGATTGGTTGGTTGTTAGTGTGTGTGCCGTGTAAGTGAATCCTGTCTACGTGGCGGAACGTCAGTCGGGTCAGTCAAAGGGTGTTCACATAATTAATTAAAAAGTTTGTTTGAAAATGAAAAAAAAATCTAGCGTGTAGATTTTTTTTAAATGCCTTAGATGTTTTTCTTATACATATTTACGCATGCCCTTAAAATATTTTCAGTGAATTTAATAAGACCTTATATACAAGATAAAAATTAAAAAAAAAAACACTGCAAATATTTTAAGGGCATGCGTAAATATGTATAAGAAAAACATCTAAGCCATTTAAAAAAAAATCGACACGCTAGTTTTTTTTTCATTCTTAAACAAACTTTTTAATTAATTACGAGAACATCCTTTGACTGACCCGACTGACGTTCCGCCACGTAGACAGGATTTATTTACACGGCACGCACACTTACAACCAACCAATCACAGCACCTTATTTTGGCGCGTAAATTAAACGCTATTAGTGGTGTGTTTCTAGGACAAACAGGGAGCACTTTTTTCGTTTTGTTTTTTTTTTGTTAAATGCAATTTCCTCGAAAACCAGCGATAGATTTTTTTAAGAATTTGCCTAGTACATGCTTATATTATTTGATCTGCCCCTAAAATATTTGCAGTGAATTTAATAGGGCCTTATATATGTTTGAAACAAACACTTTTTGGCCGTAATCTAGGTCCTTGAAGTTCTTGCACAATCGAAAATTTTCCTTTCCTGTAGCTTTTACCTTAGAAAAATCATGGGAATTCATGCGGGATTCATGCAGGATACACGATGACTCGTGCGCGATTTATAAAGAATCATGAGGGTTCATGTGGGATTTGTAGGAAAAAAACCTTCTTCACAACTCCTCGTTCACCCTATCAACAAAACAAACATCAAACAAACACAATACTCCGACTACTTGCGGTCGGTATTATAGCTATATTCACTACGAAGCCGCTGTCGGTACAATAGCTGTGTTCAATACGTTGTTGTCGTAAGCGGTAGAATAGGAAAACAAATGTTATTTTACCGATAGCGGCTAATTTCTCCGCTTTTCTAACTAGGCATACTAGACACTTCCTAAATTGTATTTTCTGATCACAAAATGGCAGTTGCTCTGCGCAACACTCGTCACTCACCCATTATGTACGCTACGTAAACGCATTCAGTGTGAATGAAGCTTTAAATCATTTACGTGTAGCGACCTCTATTGAGCAAGTGTAATATCATTTCATAACCATTTTCACCCTGTTGTACCGACATGAAATCCCAAACGTCATCGACTGTTTTATCGACACAACATACGCCATTTTGCTATTATTACCGAAGGTTGCGTTTCTCTGTCATCAACAATGTAAAAGTGAAATGTTTTGCGATTTTCACAGTGTTTGTGATGTGTTTTGTGATTTTGTGGCAATGAAATAAAATCTACAATGATGGAGGAAGCTAACGAGGGGCCTAATGTCGTTCCAGGTTCGTGCTGTGGCTCAAAATATGAGTTTATAGTTGGTAGTGTTGTATGTGCGAGGTCGTGTAATGGTAGCTTTCCCGGTTTCAGAGCTCTACTTTCTGATAGCGAAATTTCTCTCCGGGGGACCCCTGAAAGAGACTGCAAGGGTAAGTTAGGTCCAATAATGTATGAATAATGAGAATATATCCACAAATCACCTTAATATGACCTTTTCTCTTACAGACTTTGCTAAATGAGCTGGAGAGCGTAGAGGTGAGTTTGAGCTTCCGTAGCGCTGAGTTTAGAGCTTATTGTTGTTTTGGTGAAACGCACGTGGTAGAGGGTGTCAAAGTACCTGAAACTTTGCTGAAAACTTTTTATAAATCGTGTTTGTTCGGCAGGTGCTGCCCCGACGCCTCGACTGGGAGGGCGACGAGCACACGCAATCCTACGATGAATTGGTAAGTTTTCGCGGATTTTCAGCTAACTTTTAGCGTTTATTTACATTTTCTAACGAGAATAGCGTCCTGAAAACGTGAAATAGTCGAGAAATTACAAAAAATCTTATATCGTGTTTGGTGTCGAAGTGTGCGCAAAAATACGGTGGAAACGCTAGAAAAATATTTTGGGGTGATTTCAGTGATAATTTTGGAAATTTTCAGTAATTTGCAAAAAAATTGAATAATCATGCAATGGGAGGACGGGCCAGTTTCGTAATGACCTTTCGCGTCGTCCTTGTCTGTCTCGCGGGTTGTAGGTTAGCGCTGTTCGTCTGTCTCGCTCTATCGGCCGAAGCTAGTCGGTCGCGCGGCGTGATTTGCGCTGGCCGGGGCGTCGGCGGCCGACAGCTGCCGATCGAAGATGGCGTCACGACGCGCGAACATTCAAACCATAGATTGCAAGAAACATGCATTGAAAGAGATTGTATAGAACCTTAGGAATGTGTAAATAACACAGTAAATAAAAACAAACATACACTCATACATTTTATTAGCCTCACTACACGAGCAAAGGTCAGATGCAAATGATACTGAAACATTCATAAATACAGGTTGTAAAATTACAAAATATAAGCAATAGAAACATAGATATTGGGGTTAAAGCCAGGTATTTATTATAGACAAAACTCCAGAAACTTTGCACCAGAAACAAAGTTCCCAATGAATACACTTTCCTTTGTTACGAAACATTGTTTATCTACACTTCATACATAATGTTCCTATTACAAATTCGAAAGCAAATGTATAAGCAACTGCTTTACAGCCATTCAGCCTTTAAAAAAAAATGACGATATCATGAAGTAAAAATGTCGATGTCATAAAGTACTTTTTTCTGACTTTATGATATCGACATTTAGCAGTAAGATAATAAAAAAAAAACAAATGTCACGACACAATCAAAGAATGGGACGACACTTGAAATTATGAGGACTTATTTATTATTAAATCTTTGCTTCAAATCATTTTTCGAATTAAAATTCACCGATAAGTGCTATTTAATTTTAAAAGTTGTTCAGTTTTTATGAGCCTCCATTTTAACGTTTAGTTAAAAAGTTACTTATGTATAAAAGTCGTTCAGTTGGTGGTTCAGTAGATAGGCTTGCAATCGCCATAGTGCAGTGCGGAGGTTTGAATTATTTTTCATAGTTTTTCTTGTAGAGTGTAGATAAAATAGTGTATGCAACTGCAAATAATTAGGCTTTAGAATGCTCGTGTCAAACTATTATCACACTCGGCTGCGCCTCGTGTGATAAACAGACACTCTCATCCTAAAGCCTCTCATTATTAGGCAGTTGCATAAACTACTATTAAAATGCATTCTCATTGGAAACATTATTGACATCTATTGGGTTACTTTTGTATTTACCCAACTGCCTCAGAAGGATGGTCATTTATACACTGTTTCGGAACTTTGTTTCCAATGAATACCTGCCTTAATGAACAAATAATTACCAATGCAGCAAGTAAATGCAGTAAATGATAACATAATATTAAAATATCTTGAATTAAAATCATTGATTCCATCACAAAATCATACTAGTCCTGACAATGTGCACCGGTCTTATTCAAATTTGCATCTTAAGATTCATATTATTATATATACAGTTACATTTAATTAAGTACAAATCTCTTGAGATTGTGTTCTACTCACGAAACTGAACAACTTTTGTTAGAAACATTGCTTCGAAAAATCAAAAAAAATTTGAACCTCCCATATAAAAATGTTGAAAAAGTGTGTCACTTAGTATGGGAGCTCCAAATTTTTTTTCATATTTCGAAGAAAAGTTTCTAACAAAAGGGTTTCAGTTTCGTGAGTAGATCACGCCCTTAAGAGATTTGTACTTAATTAAATGTAACCTTATGTAATGTAACCTTATTATTTCTCCCAGCAAGCCCAATATGCGGACATACCCTGGTACCGGCTGGCGGCGGTGTGCCGGCAGTTCCTCAAGAACCAGAACTCGCCACCGGCACTGGCAGAAAGAGCCCTATCTCTCTCTGCAAGACTGTCCTTGCTCAGTGACAACCTGGTGCGGCCCAGGCCTAAATACTCGGCTTATAAACAGGACCATTCATTAGGTAAGCTACTACAATCATAGCTTCAGCAGAAAGAGCCCTATCTCTGTCTGCAAGACTCTCTCTGCTCAGTGACAACTTAGTGCGGCCCAGGCCTAAGTACTCGGCTTATAAACAGGACCATTCGTTAGGTAAGCTACTACAATCATAGCTTCAGCAGAAAGACCCCTATCTCTGTCTGCAAGACTCTCTCTGCTTAGTGACAACTTGGTTCGACCCAGGCCTAAATACTCGGCTTATAAACAGGACCATTCATTAGGTAAGTTATAGTACCGTAATTCGAATAAGCCATATTTGACAGCTGTTAAAATCATGTTAGTGTTGTGAGATAAGGTCTATTTTTCTTTGTTCACATGTTTCCCAGTATGGGTTTGACAGCTGTCAAATATGGCCTTTTAAAATGACCTTACTACTATAGTACTACATTCATAGCTTCAGCAAAAAGAGCCCTGTCTCTGTCTGCAAGACTCTCTGCTCAGTGACAACTTAGTGCGCCCCAGGCCTAAATATTCTGCTTATAAACAGGACCATTCATTGGGTAAGTTATAGTACCGTTATTAGAATAGGCCATATTTGATAGCTATCAATATCATGTTATTGTTGTGAGATAAGGTCTATTTTTCTTTGCTCAAAGTATGGGTTTGACAGCTGTCAAATATGGCCTATTTGAAAGACCTTACTACAGTCGAATCGCTGTCCCATCGCTACAGGCGAAGCCCTAATGTCAACTCGCTTGCTGTCACTACAGCTACAACAAAGGTAACCATAACCATAACAGCCACAACAGTCCACTGTTGGACATGGGTCTGTCCTAGGGATAGTACTACATTCATAGCTTCAGCAGAAAGAGCCCTATCTCTGTCTGCAAGACTCTCTCTGCTTAGTGACAACCTAGTGCGGCCCAGGCCTAAATACTCGGCTTATAAACAGGACCATTCATTGGGTAAGTTATAGTACCGTCATTTGAATAGGCCATATTTGATAGCTGTCAAAATCATGTTAGTGTTGTGACATAAGGTCTATTATTTTTTGTTCAAATGTTTCCTGGTATGGGTTTGACAACTGTCAAATATGGCCTATTTGAATGACCGTACTACTACATTCCTACAATCATAGCTTCAGCAGAAAGAGCGCTGTCTCTGTCTGCAAGACTCTCTCTGCTCAGTGACAACTTAGTGCGGCCCAGGCCTAAATACTCGGCTTATAAACAGGACCATTCATTAGGTAAGCTACTACAATCATAGCTTCAGCAGAAAGAGCCCTATCTCTGTCTGCAAGACTCTCTCTGCTCAGTGACAACTTAGTGCGGCCCAGGCCTAAATACTCGGCTTATAAACAGGACCATTCATTAGGTAAGCTACTACAATCATAGCTTCAGCAGAAAGAGCCCTATCTCGGTCTGCAAGACTCTCTCTGCTCAGTGACAACTTAGTGCGGCCCAGGCCTAAATACTCGGCTTATAAACAGGACCATTCATTAGGTAAGCTACTACAATCATAGCTTCAGCAGAAAGAGCCCTATCTCTGTCTGCAAGACTCTCTCTGCTCAGTGACAACTTAGTGCGGCCCAGGCCTAAATACTCGGCTTATAAACAGGACCATTCATTAGGTAAACTTTTGAAATAATAATAAAAATAAGTTTCGGATGGAGGTTACTTTGGATTTTTTTTCTATTGAGCGAACTTCATCTGATTGTGTAACTGAAAACTAATTTGACTCTTTTGATTCTCGACAACACCATATTTTTTTTTTCACAATTTTATGACCATTTTCTATGGAAGAATATTGTTTTGAAAAAGGAGATTTGAGGTATCAGGCCCCCTTAACACTACGTATTTCTTTCAGTGCGTCGTCTTTCCGGCCGTGAGCTAGGATTCGGAGGCGCTGGCACGCCCGGGGCGCGCGGGGGCGAAGCCCTAATGTCGCCCCGTATGCTGTCCTCACTACAGCTACAGCGAAGGTAATATATTCTCATAAATGTAAATACGTAATTGGAAAATAATACCTTTATCGACCAGGGCTCGAACCTGGGCCGCATAGGTAAAAGCCCTACCGCTCTACCACTGAGTTATCGATGCCTGACAAATTTTCAATCTTTTGATGCTTGTCTTAAAGCGACAATCTAATAGAGTCATCTGCATAAGGTATTTACTTCTATATTACCTGGTTAGTCCACATTACAGCCCTGCTCGATGCATGATTTCTTTTTAATTTCTTATTTTTATTTATGAGATTAATATAGCATTGTGAGAGCATTCAAATCCCAGCAGAAAGTAATATTGCTTGTATCTAGCCGCGAGTCAAAATGACTGGTTTGTATCGGTTTGTATAAGGATGTCAGAAAGACCGAGTGGCGCGCTTCCATACTATGAACGACGCTGTTACTTTGACGGCGCTCTTTTACGCCGCCACGCTCGGTCGTTATTTTGACCTTTACTTTATCCGTTGTCAAATAACAGATGGTGTGTGTTTGTTGTAGGACGTTGGGACACCTGTCAGCTGTCTACTGCGTGGTTTTCGACAGGACTGGACGATATGTACTGACAGGCGCTGACGACTTGCTAATCAAAGTGAGTTTCATGATTATTTCTTCTGAAATTAATCTAATACCTTTAAATGAGCAAGAATTGTGTAAGTATGTCTATAGTTTCGAAAAATCATTGGAACCGCCGCTCCAACGGCTTCAACGATTTTCATGAAAAATCTTAAATCGGAGTTTTTAGGGCCGATAAATAGATTTGTCGAATTTCTAATTGTATGCTCCAAAATAACAGATGCCAACAAAATGATGATATCAACTCCATATCAGGAGTGACGTACTACAGTTTAAATTTTAAGTTCAGGTGCGCTGATTCATTCAAACCTCATACTAAGGGCATATTCCAAAAATAGTTGCTACACCCCTTTTCGGAAGTTTTTTAAAAACTAACAACGCCATCTGTTGAAAAACCGAGGAATCTCGGTCACCCAGTTTCCGTAAATTTAAAACGACATTATTTATGCGCAGGTTTCATGTTTGTATTTAAACAAAACATGTTGCGTAGACCCCGAGTAATAATTGGGTTAAGGGCAGGCAAATGATGATGATGAATATTTTTGCGCAGGTATGGAGCGCGATCGACGGGCGCCTGCTAGCGACGCTGCGCGGCGCCGGCGCAGAAATCACAGACGCCGACGTGTCCCGCGACGGAGCCCTACTGGCCGCAGGCTCCGTGGAGAGGCTCGTGAGGGTCTGGTGCCTCGCTACCGGGGCTCCGAAGGCGGTCCTCAATGCGCACCAAGGGACTATCACTTCTGTAAGTGAAAACCATATGAGACAAACATAACTAGCACAAAATAGAGAGTTCACAGAATGTTCACTCGACCTTATTCAGAATTTTTGCGATTGTCATTTGTTACATAGCCAGATTTGCTTTTTTGATTTTTTTATACATTGAGATTTTTTGTCAGTAGCAACCCTGACTATGTAACAATTGACAAACGCAAAAATCTGAAATAGGGCCGAGTGAACCTTCTGTAAACTCTCTATTTTGTGTTAACATAACTAGTAATATGAAACTCGTCATCATGGTTCCTTTCTGTGGTAACCTACTATGAAACTCAGCAACACATTCTCATACAAGCAGCGATCGAAAAGCGACAGTAAATACAGTTACTCTAATAGAGAACAAAGCAAGTCTTTTACTATGATACTTTTGAACTAAGCGATATGCAAACAGCGATAGATAAGCAATAGTAACTTCAATAGAGTAAGAAGACTCGTGAGGGTCTGGTGCCTCGCTACCGGCGCTCCGAAGGCGGTCCTCAATGCACACCAAGGGACTATCACCTCTGTAAGTGAAATCCATATTAACTAGTAATATGAAACTCGTCATCCAAGCAATATCGGAGCATATTACAGTAGAAAAGCGACGGATATGACGTGTGTCATAATACTCGGAGCCCTACTGGCGGCATATTACCTCTGTAAGTGTAAACCATATGAGCTTAACATAACTAGTAATATGAAACTCGTCATCCAACCAATATCGGAGCATATTACAGTAGAAAAGCGACGGATATGACGTGTGTCATAATACTCGGAGCCCTACTGGCGGCATATTACCTCTGTAAGTGTAAACCATATGAGCTTAACATAACTAGTAATATGAAACTCGTCATCCAACCAATATCGGAGCATATTACAGTAGAAAAGCGACGGATAAGACGTGTGTCATAATACTCGGAGCCCTACTGGCGGCAGGCTCTGTAGAGCGGCTCGTGAGGGTCTGGTGCCTCGCTACCGGGGCTCCGAAGGCGGTCCTCAACGCACACCAAGGGACTATCACTTCTGTAAGTGTGATCCATATTAACTAGTAATATGAAACTCGTCATTCAAGCAATATCGGAGCATATTACAATAGAAAAGGGACTACACCAAGGGACTATTACATCCGTAAGTACCATAATTTATGTGTCATGATACCATAACTCAAAATTCACTGGTGGTCCGTGCAGTTACTAAAAATGACTAATATTGGATGGCTCTTTAAAGCGGTACCCAAAAACAGTACTATGAAACTCAGGATCAAAGCTATAGCGACACATTATCATAGAAGAAGAAGAAGATCATACAAATAACGATAGAAAAACGACAATAATTTTAATAACACACATATCTGAACTCATTATTGGAGCGATAGCGACACTCTTCCATACAAATACCAATAACAAATCGACAGTCGCTTGAATATGACACGTGTCATAATACCCGGAGGCCTATAGCCGGTTCTCAATTCACACCAAGGAACTATTACTTCTGCAAGTAGTACTTTACTATGAAACTTATCAACGTAGTGATATTTATAGTGATTGTGACAGTTCTTAGCGATAGTAAAGTGACAGTAGCTTCAATAAGGAGCCCTACTGGCGGCAGGCTCCGTGGAGAGGCTCGTGAGGGTCTGGTGCCTCGCTACCGGAGCTCCGAAGGCGGTCCTCAACGCACACCAAGGGACTATCACTTCTGTAAGTGTGATCCATATTAACTAGTAATATGAAACTCGTCATTCAAGCAATATCGGAGCATACTACAGTAAATAAAAACGGCCAAGAGCGTGTCAGACACGCCCACAAATAGGGTTTCGTAGTCAACGTTTAAATATCAGGTTTTTCAGCATTACAAACTTAATTTTGTTGCTGGTTTGTTAGCAGCAGTATGATGACCAACCGCAAATAGAAAAACTCATTTTTTTCTGAAACCTTTAAGGGTACAATATCCGTTATAGTTTTCATTGTAAGTTCAGATTGTAAGCTATATTCCATATTTATTTCAATTTTTTAGCGTTTATACTTTAGAAGTTACAGCTGGAACAAATTATGGGTCAAAAACGCCCTTTTTAAAAGCAAATATCTCGTGACAGAAACATTTTAGAGAATTTGTTTCAAAGAAACCTCGCCTTAATTTTAAAAGACCTATTTAACGATACCCTACTCAATATTACAGAAGAAAAAAAATATTTTTGCCCCCCTTTCACTTGTATGGGAGGGGGTCCAAAAAACATTTAATCTATTTTTTTCTTAACATTTCTATATTTGGGTCAACACGACCTATCTTCTCACCAAATTTCATGTCGATAGCTCTAAAACTGATGAAGATATGAGGGCGCGGCATACAGACAGACAGACAGACAGACAGACAGACAGACAGACATGACGAAACTATAAGGGTTTCTAGTAGACTACGAAACCCTAAAAAGCGAGAGATAAGACGTGTGTAAGGGACTTACTTCTGTAAGTGACATCCATATGAGCTTAATATAACTAGTAATATGAAACTCGTCATCCAAGCAATATCGGAGCATATTACAGTAGAAAAGCGACAGATAGACGTGTGTAAGGGACTATTTCTTCTGTAAGTACCCTAATTTAAGTATCATCATATCAGAGCTCCAAATTCACTGATGGTCAATATAGTTACTAAGATTGACTAGTATAAGTTAGTCCCTTATAGCGGTAACGTACTGTGAAACTGGGCTCCGAAAGATGTCTTGAATGCACACCAAGGGACTATCGACGAAGTTGCTTTACAGGTCCATCTAAGTGTCATATTTTATTTTCCACTAGCGACCCGTTTGCGGTTTCACCAGTTGTAAATCATTTAACCGCGGAAAAAGGGCATTTCTGGTTTTTGTTATACATATAAACCTTCCTATTAAATCAGTCTATCTCTTAGAAAAAAGTGCTTCAGAATTCGTTGCGTTGTGAGTGAATGAGGAGGAGTTAGCGAATTACACGTCAAAGAGACAGAGAGACAGAGAAACATAAAAAGTGACTTCATTTTGTACTATGTATTGATGATTCAAACTTCTATCTTGCAGTCGAATGACCCGTTTATCGAAATTTACATCATATGTTATTTTCCTGTTGTAGTCTAGGCGGGTACGGTCAAAAATCACCCGGAAGCTGTTTTGCCGGCACAGTTGATGCCGCTTTGCTCAGTGATACTAGGGACCATTGTGAATGATTCCATCCGAGGAAATGAAAAATCCATCCACTGGATTTCAAGATGGCGGACCTTCGTTTTTTTGTATGGCACTAAAAAAATAATTCTTCTGGAGCCCATCGTGTGGGGTATCAAATGAAAGAGCTAGACGAGACAATTTCAAAAATATATCGTTTTAATAGATTTCAGTTGCCCTCTTAGAAAAAAATCAAGTTACATTTTTAAAAGCACTCAAAACATGCCAAGTTTGAGGTCCAGTGGGTAAAAAATGGCTGACATATAGTTTCTTAAAAGTATGCCAAATGATCCACCATATCCCTAACTCTAACGTGACGAAAGGAATTTGGATAATAATAAGATTTAATGCATATTTTTCAATGGCAAGTAGATAATTGGGAACTGCATTAGGTTAGTAAGAACTGCTTGTGCGCCTCCATAAATGTTTAAGATGCAATTTTTCTCATGATTGCTTTTATACTTAAAGCTAGATTATGATGTGGCGGATCATTTTAAATCTGCGGGCACTGTTGTGCCCCCGCCAAGTCGAGTAAAAAACGGATTTGCCATAGGTACCATGTTGCTCTACTCATGAATGCTATCTCACTTTAGTAGGTCGGCTGTAAAAAAAAAACATGTTAGAAATAAGTAGTGCCTGCTGTGACGTTTTTATTTTTGTATATTTCCTGTATTTGTTTTGTGTGTACAATAAATGATTAAATTACATAAAAATGTTTCTCTCGAAACAGTTCAGGCCAATGTCGACACCCGAACAACGATATTTTTGATAACATTTGAATCCAGTGTTTTAAGGACCCAAACAGTCATTAAATAAACATTGAATATTTCAAAAAAATATTCAAATCCCTTCAATCTGTTACTCATTCGACCCACCATAAAACTTCTAAAGCGCTTTAAGATGACATGTACTGTACCTATATGAATGAAGTGAGATCAAAAAAGCCTTATGTACAGATATGAGATACGTACCATCAAAACACAACTAAAAAAAAACAACTCATTACGTTTACCGCAAAAAATGAGAGATTTCGTACATAAAATATTGACTTAGAGTACGGTCGTTCCAATAGGATATATTTTGCAAGATATATTTTGTTAAAGACAACCAAGTCCGCCACTCCACCAGAAAAGTTGTGCAATCCACGACGTCGGTACGAAATTACTGTAGCATCTTCTTATTTCATATTTATATGTATAGGGTGAATTTTTACTAGTGACCGATAGCGAAAACTCTGAACCGGCTGGTGATAAGGAACAACTTTTCCGAAGCAACATAAGTCGAAATATGAAAAAAGATTTTGGACCTACCATAGTAACTCAAATCAGCTGATCGGCAATTTTGTGGGAGGTCCAAATTTTTTTCTTATTTCGACCTATGTTCCTTGGGGAAAGTTGTTCCTTATCACCAGCTGGTTCTGAGATTTCGCTATCGGTCACTAGTAAAATTTTACCCTATATATTAAACACTAATATGATTCTACAATTAAAACTGCAGTGAATGCTGTTTCGCTGTAAATTTAAAATGGTAATTCTGTGTATTTACATAGAATCACATAGTAAATTGTTTTTTTTATTCTTAAACTTAAGTATTTTACTCCATTTAAAGTTTCTATATTTGCTAAATAAAATTTTTCAATTTTAATCTAACATAATCGTTAAAGGGGTCTCAACTTTGGCCGAAACTGCTTTAAGAATATGATACGGCAAATCCGCTTTTTATTCGACTTGGCGGGGGCACAACCGTGCCCGCAGATTTAAAATGATCCAGCACATCATAATATAGCTTTAAGTGCAAAAGCAATCATGAGAAGAATTGCATATTAAACATTTATGGAGGCGCACAAGCAGTTCTTACTAATCTACTGCAGTTCCCAATGATCTACTTGCCATTGAAAAATATGCATTAAATCTTATTATTATCCAAATTCCTTTCGTTACGTTAGAGTTAGGGATATGGTGGATCATTTGGCATACTTTTAAGAAACTATATGTCAGCCATTTTGTACCTACTGGACCTCAAACTTGGCATGTTTTGACTAGTTTTAAAAATGTAACTTGATTTTTTTCTAAGGGGGCAACTGAAATGTATTAAAACAATATATTTTTGAAATCGTCTCGTTTAGCCTTTTCATTTGATACCCCACACGATGGGCTCCAGAAGAATTATTTTTTTAGTGCCATACAAAAAAACGATGGTCCGCCATCTTGAAATCCAGTAGATGGATTTTTCATTTCCTCGGATGGAATCGTTCACAATGGTCCCTAGTATCACTGAGCAAAGCGGCATCAACTGTGCCGGCAAAACAGTATTTTTTTGCTAAGGACCATGACTATTGTTTCAGGTCCGCTGGGCGCCGCCTGCGTCATCAGACGTGCGCTGGCTCGCGTCCACCTCCACAGACGGCTCCGTGGCCTTCTGGACGTGCTCCGCTGACGGACAGTTTCTCTCGCAGCCAGTACAATATGTGGAGAGGATGAGGCCTGGGGCTTGTCACATGATCTGTGCGGCTTGGAGCGCCGGCGGCGGGTACGTTACTATGCAAATAATGCTCAAATAAACACGCAAATAACTCTCACGTTGACACACAAATAACGCTCAAATAAACACACAAATAACGCTCACATTGACACATAAATAACGCTCAAATTAACACAAATAACGTTCAAATAAACACACAAATAACGCTCAAATAAACACACAAATAATGCTCAAATAAACATAAAAACAACGCATACATTAGGAGCGAATAAAGCCATATAATACTACAATAGACTTACTCAATACACTACAATATAGTGGCTCCGTGGCCTTCTGGACGTGCTCCGCTGATGGATAGTTTCTATCGCAGCCAGTACAATATGTGAGAGGATGAGGCCTGGTGCTTGTCACATGATCTGTGCGGCTTGGAGCGCCGGCGGGGGGTAATATATAATATATATCATTGTTATATAGTTGCTCGGTTGATGGATAGTTCCTAGCGCAGCCAGTACAATATGTGGAGAGGATGAGACCTGGTGCTTGTCATATGATCTGTGCGGCTTGGAGCGCCGGCGGCGGGTAATATATAATATACAGGATGTAAAAAAATCAACTGCAAATATTTTAAGGGGTGAATCAGCTCATGAAACTGAACAACTTTCCCCAAGGAACATAGGTCGAAATATGAAAAAAAAATTGGCCTCCCATACAAATTGACTCGGCCGGCTGGTACATTTTGTATGGGAGGTCCAAATTTTTTTTCATGTTTCGACCTATGTTCCTTGGGGAAATTTGTTCAGTTTCATGGGCTGGTTCACCCCTTAAAATATTTGCAGTTGATTTTTTTACACCTTATATATCATTGTTATATAGTTGCTCGGTTGATGGATAGTTCCTAGCGCAGCCAGTACAATATGTTGAGAGGATGAGGCCTGGTGCTTGTCATATGATCTGCGCGGCTTGGAGCGCCGGCGGCGGGTAATATATAATATATATCATTGTTATGTAGTTGCTCGGTTGATAGATAGTTACTATCGCAGCCAGTACAATATGTGGAGAGGATGAGACCTGGTGCTTGTCATATGATCTGTGCGGCTTGGAGCGCCGGCGGCGGGTAATATATAATATATATCATTGTTATGTAGTTGCTCGGTTGATAGATAGTTACTATCGCAGCCAGTACAATATGTGGAGAGGATGAGACCTGGTGCTTGTCGCATGATCTGTGCGGCTTGGAGCGCCGGCGGAGGGTAAGGATAAAGAGGGCTATGATAAAAAAAGATCGGATATAAATACTCATGTTTAGACACAAATATAGTCGCATTTACACACACACACACACACACACACACACACACACACACATATAATGCTAACATTAACACAAAAATAATGCACACATTTACACTTAAATAACGCTCAAATAAACGCACAAACAACGCTCATATTGACACATAAATAACGCTCAAATAAACATACAAATAACGCTCAAATAAACATAAAAACAACGCATAGATTAGGAGCGAGTAATGCCATATAATACTACAATAGACTTACTCAATACACTACAATATAGTGGCTCCGTGGCTTTCTGGACGTGCTCCGCTGACGGACAGTTCTTATCGCAGCCAGTACAGTATGTTGAGAGGATGAGGCCTGGGGCTTGTCACATGATCTGTGCCGCTTGGAGCGCCGGCGGGGGGTATGTTACTATACAAATAATGCTCAAATAAACACGCAAATAACGCTCAAATAAACATACAAATAACGGTCACATTGACACATAAATAACGCTCAAAATAAACACACAAATAACGCTCAAATAAACTCACAAATAACGCTCAAATAAACACACAAATAACGCTCAAATAAACACACAAATAACGCTCAAATAAACACACAAATAACGCTCAAATAAACATACAAACAACGCATACATTAGGAGCGAATAAGGCCATATAATATTACAATAGACTTACTCAATACACTACAGTATAGTGGCTCCGTCGCCTTCTGGACGTGCTCCGCTGACGGACAGTTCTTATCGCAGCCAGTACAATATGTGGAGAGGATGAGACCTGGTGCTTGCCATATGATCTGTGCGGCTTGGAGCGCCGGCGGCGGGTATGTTCAATACTACAATAGACTTACTCAATACACTACAATATAGTGGCTCCTTGGCCTTCATAATACTACAATAGACTTACTCAATACACTACAATATAGTGGCTCCGTGGCCTTCTGGACGTGCTCCGCCGACGGACAGTTCTTATCGCAACCAGTACAATATGTAGAGAGGATGAGGCCTGGTGCTTGTCACATGATCTGTGCCGCTTGGAGCGCCGGCGGCGGGTAAGGGAATAGAGGGCTATGATAAAACACAAGATTGGATAGAAATACTCAAGTTTACACACAAATATAGTCGCATTTACACACACACAGACACACACACATATAATGCTAACATTAACACAAAAATAATGCACACATTTAGACTTAAATAACGCTCAAATAAACGCACAAACAACGCTCATATTGACACATAAATAACGCTCAAATAAACACACAAATAACGCTCAAATAAACATAAAAACAACGCATAGATTAGGAGCGAATAAGGCCATATAATACTACAATAGACTTACTCAATACACTACAATATAGTGGCTCCGTGGCCTTCTGGACGTGCTCCGCCGACGGACAGTTCTTATCGCAACCAGTACAATATGTTGAGAGGATGAGGCCTGGTGCTTGTCACATGATCTGTGCCGCTTGGAGCGCCGGCGGCGGGTAAGGGAATAGAGGGCTATGATAAAACACAAGATTGGATAGAAATACTCAAGTTTACACACAAATATAGTCGCATTTACACACACACAGACACACACACATATAATGCTAACATTAACACAAAAATAATGCACACATTTAGACTTAAATAACGCTCAAATAAACGCACAAACAACGCTCATATTGACACATAAATAACGCTCAAATAAACACACAAATAACGCTCAAATAAACATAAAAACAACGCATAGATTAGGAGCGAATAAGGCCATATAATACTACAATAGACTTACTCAATACACTACAATATAGCGGCTCCGTGGCCTTCTGGACGTGCTCCGCTGACGGACAGTTCTTATCGCAGCCAGTACAATATGTTGAGAGGATGAGACCTGGCGCTTGTCACATGATTTGCGCCGCTTGGAGCGCCGGCGGGGGGTAATATATAATATATATCATCATTGTTATATAGTTGCTCGGTTGATGGATAGTTACTATCGCAGCCAGTACAATATGTGGAGAGGATGAGGCCTGGCGCTTGTCACATGATCTGTGCGGCTTGGAGCGCCGGCGGGGGGTAATATATAATATATATCATTGTTATATAGTTGCTCGGTTGATGGATATTTCTAGCGCAGCCAGTACAATATGTTGAGAGGATGAGACCTGGTGCTTGTCACATGATCTGTGCGGCTTGGAGCGCCGGCGGGGGGTAATATATAATATATATCATTGTTATATAGTTGCTCGGTTGATGGATAGTTCCTAGCGCAGCCAGTACAATATGTTGAGAGGATGAGGCCTGGTGCTTGTCATATGATCTGCGCGGCTTGGAGCGCCGGCGGGGGGTAATATATAATATATATCATTGTTATATAGTTGCTCGGTTGATGGATAGTTCCTAGCGCAGCCAGTACAATATGTGGAGAGGATGAGACCTGGTGCTTGTCATATGATCTGTGCGGCTTGGAGCGCCGGCGGGGGGTAATATATAATATATATCATTGTTATATAGTTGCTCGGTTGATGGATAGTTCCTAGCGCAGCCAGTACAATATGTTGAGAGGATGAGGCCTGGTGCTTGTCATATGATCTGCGCGGCTTGGAGCGCCGGCGGGGGGTAATATATAATATATATCATTGTTATATAGTTGCTCGGTTGATGGATAGTTCCTAGCGCAGCCAGTACAATATGTGGAGAGGATGAGACCTGGTGCTTGTCATATGATCTGTGCGGCTTGGAGCGCCGGCGGGGGGTAATATATAATATATATCATTGTTATGTAGTTGCTCGGTTGATAGATAGTTACTATCGCAGCCAGTACAATATGTGGAGAGGATGAGGCCTGGGGCTTGTCACATGATCTGTGCCGCTTGGAGCGCCGGCGGGGGGTATGTTACTATACAAATAATGCTCAAATAAACACGCAAATAACGCTCAAATAAACATACAAATAACGGTCACATTGACACATAAATAACGCTCAAATTAACACAAATAACGTTCAAATAAACACACAAATAACGCTCAAATAAACTCACAAATAACGCTCAAATAAACACACAAATAACGCTCAAATAAACACACAAATAACGCTCAAATAAACACACAAATAACGCTCAAATAAACATACAAACAACGCATACATTAGGAGCGAATAAGGCCATATAATATTACAATAGACTTACTCAATACACTACAGTATAGTGGCTCCGTCGCCTTCTGGACGTGCTCCGCTGACGGACAGTTCTTATCGCAGCCAGTACAATATGTGGAGAGGATGAGACCTGGTGCTTGCCATATGATCTGTGCGGCTTGGAGCGCCGGCGGCGGGTATGTTCAATACTACAATAGACTTACTCAATACACTACAATATAGTGGCTCCTTGGCCTTCATAATACTACAATAGACTTACTCAATACACTACAATATAGTGGCTCCGTGGCCTTCTGGACGTGCTCCGCCGACGGACAGTTCTTATCGCAACCAGTACAATATGTAGAGAGGATGAGGCCTGGTGCTTGTCACATGATCTGTGCCGCTTGGAGCGCCGGCGGCGGGTAAGGGAATAGAGGGCTATGATAAAACACAAGATTGGATAGAAATACTCAAGTTTACACACAAATATAGTCGCATTTACACACACAGACACACACACATATAATGCTAACATTAACACAAAAATAATGCACACATTTAGACTTAAATAACGCTCAAATAAACGCACAAACAACGCTCATATTGACACATAAATAACGCTCAAATAAACACACAAATAACGCTCAAATAAACATAAAAACAACGCATAGATTAGGAGCGAATAAGGCCATATAATACTACAATAGACTTACTCAATACACTACAATATAGTGGCTCCGTGGCCTTCTGGACGTGCTCCGCCGACGGACAGTTCTTATCGCAACCAGTACAATATGTTGAGAGGATGAGGCCTGGTGCTTGTCACATGATCTGTGCCGCTTGGAGCGCCGGCGGCGGGTAAGGGAATAGAGGGCTATGATAAAACACAAGATTGGATAGAAATACTCAAGTTTACACACAAATATAGTCGCATTTACACACACACAGACACACACACATATAATGCTAACATTAACACAAAAATAATGCACACATTTAGACTTAAATAACGCTCAAATAAACGCACAAACAACGCTCATATTGACACATAAATAACGCTCAAATAAACACACAAATAACGCTCAAATAAACATAAAAACAACGCATAGATTAGGAGCGAATAAGGCCATATAATACTACAATAGACTTACTCAATACACTACAATATAGCGGCTCCGTGGCCTTCTGGACGTGCTCCGCTGACGGACAGTTCTTATCGCAGCCAGTACAATATGTTGAGAGAATGAGACCTGGCGCTTGTCACATGATTTGCGCCGCTTGGAGCGCCGGCGGGGGGTAATATATAATATATATCATCATTGTTATATAGTTGCTCGGTTGATGGATAGTTACTATCGCAGCCAGTACAATATGTGGAGAGGATGAGGCCTGGCGCTTGTCACATGATCTGTGCGGCTTGGAGCGCCGGCGGGGGGTAATATATAATATATATCATTGTTATATAGTTGCTCGGTTGATGGATATTTCCTAGCGCAGCCAGTACAATATGTTGAGAGGATGAGACCTGGTGCTTGTCACATGATCTGTGCGGCTTGGAGCGCCGGCGGGGGGTAATATATAATATATATCATTGTTATATAGTTGCTCGGTTGATGGATAGTTCCTAGCGCAGCCAGTACAATATGTTGAGAGGATGAGGCCTGGTGCTTGTCATATGATCTGCGCGGCTTGGAGCGCCGGCGGGGGGTAATATATAATATATATCATTGTTATATAGTTGCTCGGTTGATGGATAGTTCCTAGCGCAGCCAGTACAATATGTGGAGAGGATGAGACCTGGTGCTTGTCATATGATCTGTGCGGCTTGGAGCGCCGGCGGGGTAATATATAATATATATCATTGTTATATAGTTGCTCGGTTGATGGATAGTTCCTAGCGCAGCCAGTACAATATGTTGAGAGGATGAGGCCTGGTGCTTGTCATATGATCTGCGCGGCTTGGAGCGCCGGCGGGGTAATATATAATATATATCATTGTTATATAGTTGCTCGGTTGATGGATAGTTCCTAGCGCAGCCAGTACAATATGTGGAGAGGATGAGACCTGGTGCTTGTCATATGATCTGTGCGGCTTGGAGCGCCGGCGGGGGGTAATATATAATATATATCATTGTTATGTAGTTGCTCGGTTGATAGATAGTTACTATCGCAGCCAGTACAATATGTGGAGAGGATGAGGCCTGGTGCTTGTCGCATGATCTGTGCGGCTTGGAGCGCCGGCGGAGGGTAAGGATAAAGAGGGCTATGATAAAAAAAGATCGGATATAAATACTCATGTTTAGACACAAATATAGTCGCATTATAAGACTAACATTAGCACACAAATAACGCTCACATTACTATACAAATAACGCTCAAATAAACACACAAATAACGCTCAAATAAACTCACAAATAACGCTCAAATAAACACACAAATAACGCTAAAATAAACTCACAAATAACGTTTAAATAAACACACAAATAACGCTAAAATAAACATAAAAACAACGCATACATTAGGAGCGAATAAGGCCATATAATACTACAATAGCCTTACTCAATACACTACAATATAGTGGCTCCGTGGCCTTCTGGACGTGCTCCGCTGACGGACAGTTCCTATCGCAGCCAGTACAATATGTAGAGAGGATGAGGCCTGGGGCTTGTCACATGATCTGTGCCGCTTGGAGCGCCGGCGGGGGGTAAGGGAATAGAGGGCTGTGATAAGAAACAAGATCGGATATACATACTCATGTTTACACACAAATATAGTCGCATTTACACACACATAAGGCTAACATTAACACACAAATAACACACACATTTACAGACAAATTACCACATATTTACACAAGTTTACGGACAACGCTCAGCTCAACACGAATAACGTTAAAACTTACAATATTCCTTAGTAAGTTAAGATGTTGTTTATTGCAGGAAAACGCGTTATGCTGAATGAACTCCTAAGAAGTTGGTATGAACTTTCATTTTTGTTCCAGATTTCTAGCGGCTGGCAGCGCAGACCACCACGTCCGCATCTACATGGTGCAGAACGGTGTACCGCACAGGGTGGTCGAAACCGCGGTACATAGCGACGCGGTTGATAGCATAGCCTGGGCACATCGGGGACTGGACCTGGTGTCAGGGAGTAAGGTATGTCACTTTAAAACGACTATTTTTGCAGCTATCCAATACTTACCAGAAAACTTTTCATAGAAGCAAAATAGACCTTATGACATAGGATTAACATAATTCTGACAGTTGCTAAATGAGGCTTGTTCGAGCAGCTATACTGTATTTCTTTACTCCGGTGGTAAAATACTAAGAATCTATATTGCTAACTAATTGTTTTATCATAAAATCTTAATTCGATTAAATACAATACAATAAATATCAACAACAAAATAAACCAACTAAACAATCAAAAACAGCAAATAAATAAGCTATCAACAACCAAATAAAACAACAATCAACAACATAATAAAACAACTAAAGAATCAATTAACAATCATTTTGAACAAACAAATAAAGCTAGCCCGGGATAGGGACCTTGTCACTGGGAGCAAGGTTTGACAGCTGTCAAACTTATAGTGGACGACATTTTAGCCATCTACATGGTGCAGAACGGTGTACCACAAAGGGTGGTCGAGACCGCGGTACATAGCGACGCGGTGGACTCTATAGCCTGGGCACATAGAGGCTTAGACCTAGTGTCTGGGAGTAAGGTATGTACCATCACTGGTACATGTACATGGTGCAGAACGGTGTACCGCACAGGGTGGTCGAAACCGCGGTACATAGCGACGCGGTGGACTCCATAGCCTGGGCGCATAGAGGCTTAGACCTCGTGTCAGGGAGCAAGGTATGTTATTTGGCCGCTATCAGACTTATACTAGGAGACATGTTGGCTATGAAAAATAGACCTTATACCAAACCTAATATAATATGGTTCGAAAATATCATGAACAGTAATAGCACAAATTAGGGAAACGGCAGGCGCCTATACAGATGGCTCACTCAGTTCAAGCGACGATTTTGACGCTTACCTACTGACTATAACTTCTTCTTCTTCTTCTTCTTTTCGTGTGGGACACCGAGTCGTTCAACGACCCGATGAACCCTGGTGTTAGAGTTTTTCAACCGCCTACTACAAGTAGCAGGCCTCTGACATGGTTGTGTAACGATCGCCATCATAGACAGCAACCGGGACCGACGGCTTAACGTGCCCATCCGAAGCACGGAACCATCTTACTTGCGGACAATCAGGTGGTTCAGCCTGCAATGTCCTAACCAGACTGGGAACAAATTCACAAAGTGATAAATATCAACTTTGTGAGTGACCCCACCGGGAATTGAACCCGGAACCTTTGCGTGGCAGGCAGGCATACTAACCACTGCGCCACATTGGCTGTCACTGACTGACTATAACTGGCAATAATCAAAATCTCAGGGGAAGTTAAGGTAAGTTGGTTGCTACGAACGTCATGGTCATATTACTTAGATTAAAATTGCCTCAGAATAGTATGACATTATTGTATCAGATTTTTTCTGTTTTGATATTCTTATAGGTACTTTAAGATTATTACCGGTAGCGTCCTTGGCTAAATAACAAATGACAATCGCTAAAATAAACTCTCTATTTTGTGACTGTACCATCACGTCCGCATCTACATGGTACAGAACGGTGTACCGCATAGGGTGGTCGAAACCGCGGTACATAGCGACGCGGTGGACTCCATAGCCTGGGCGCATAGAGGCTTAGACCTAGTGTCAGGGAGCAAAGTAAGTTATAATGACACTTTGAAAGACCAATTTCGACCGCTATCAAACTTATACTAGAAAACATGTTGCCTATGGAAAATAGACCTTATACCAAAACCTTATATGATAGTTCGAAGGTAATAGCACAATTTAGGGAAACGACAGGCGCCTATACAGATGGCTCACTCAGTTCAAGCAACAATTTTGACGCTTACCTACTGACTATAACTGGCAACCGGAATCTCAGGAGAAGTCAAGGTAAGTTGGTTTCTGCGAACGTCATATTTCTTAGATTAAAATTGCCTCAGAATAGTATGACGTTATAGGTACTTTAAGATGGTAGCGTCCTTGGCTAAATAACAAATGACAATCGCTAAAATCCTGAATAGGGTTGATTGAACTTTCTGTAAACTCTCTATTTTGTGAGTGTACCATCACTGGTACATCTACATGGTGCAGAACGGTGTACCGCACAGGGTGGTCGAAACCGCGGTACATAGCGACGCGGTAGACTCCATAGCCTGGGCACATCGGGGACTGGACCTCGTCTCAGGGAGTAAGGTATGTCACTTTAAAACGACTATTTTTGCAGCTATCCAATACTTACCAGAAAACTTTTCATAGAAGCAAAATAGACCTTATGACATAGGATTAACATAATTCTGACAGTTGCTAAATGAGGCTTGTTCGAGCAGCTATACTGTATTTCTTTACTCCGGTGGTAAAATACTAAGAATCTATATTGCTAACTAATTGTTTTATCATAAAATCTTAATTCGATTAAATACAATACAATAAATATCAACAACAAAATAAACCAACTAAACAATCAAAAACAGCAAATAAATAAGCTATCAACAACCAAATAAAACAACAATCAACAACATAATAAAACAACTAAAGAATCAATTAACAATCATTTTGAACAAACAAATAAAGCTAGCCCGGGATAGGGACCTTGTCACTGGGAGCAAGGTTTGACAGCTGTCAAACTTATAGTGGACGACATTTTAGCCATCTACATGGTGCAGAACGGTGTACCGCACAGGGTGGTCGAAACCGCGGTACATAGCGACGCGGTGGACTCCATAGCCTGGGCACATAGAGGACTGGACCTCGTGTCAGGAAGGAAGGTATGTCACTTTAAAACGACAATCTTTGCAGCGTTACATCTTAAAGTTCCTATGGCGTCATGTTGGTAGCATTGCAAATGAGCGCCTTCTCAATACGGACGGGTTATACGGCGACCATGTTGAGCCGCACGTAATATTATGTCCGTCCCAATTAAAAAGGCGCCCATTTCCAATGTTACCAACATAACGCCGGAGGAACTATTTGATGAACGCACTATAGAAGACATTTTAGCTATCTACATGGTATAGAACGGTGTACCGCACAGGGTGGTCGAAACCGCGGTACATAGCGACGCGGTGGACTCTATAGCCTGGGCGCATCGGGGACTAGACCTTGTGTCAGGCAGCAAAGTAAGTTATAATGACACTTTGAAAACTCAATTTTGGCCGCTATCAAACTTATACTAGAAGGATATGTTAGATACGAGAAATAGACCATATACCAAACCTTATATGATAGTTCGAAGGTAATAGCACAATTTAGGGAAACGGCAGGCGCCTATACAGATGGCTCACTCAGTTCAAGCGACGATTTTGACGCTTACCTACTGACTATAACTGGCAATAAACAGAATCTCAGGAGAAGTCAAGGTAAGTTGGTTTCTACGAACGTCATATTTCTTAGATTAAAATTGCCTCGTTTTTGTATCAGATTTTTTCTGTTTTGATATTCTTATAGGTAGGTACTTTAAGGTTATTAACAGTAGCGTCCCTGGCTATTTAACAAATGACAATCGCAAATATCCTGAATTGGGTCGAGTGAGCTTTGTGTAAACTCTCTATTTTGTGACTGTACCATCACTGGATCATACATGTACATGGTACAGAACGGTGTACCGCACAGGGTGGTCGAAACCGCGGTACACAGCGACGCGGTGGACTCTATAGCCTGGGCGCATAGAGGACTGGACCTCGTGTCTGGGAGTAAGGTATGTCACTTTAAAACGACAATTTTGGCAGCTGTCCAAACTTTTCAACGAAGCAAAACAGACCTTATGTCATAGGATTAGCATAACTTTGCATTAGCCAAATTTAGCGCATTCGAGCAGCTATACTGTATTTTATTTTCTCGGATGGTAAAATACTAAAAATCTTAATTCTATTAAATACAATCCACTAAATATCAGCAACAAAAGAAACCAACTAAAAAATAAAATGAAATAAGCAATCAACAATCTAATGAAACAATTAAAGCATCAATCAACAATCATTATAAACAACTAAACAATCAAATATTTACATAAGTTTTGTCTTGGAAAAATAGATCTAGCCTCCAACTAAAAACTTACTTCCCCAAAAAACCCACTTTGAAATTTAATGGACTCTTAGCAAAGTCACGGAGAACCTGAGCTATCATTCAATTATTTATCAAAAGAATCAGTCATGAAAACAAGTCATCAATCCGCCTACAATCAAATAAAACAAACAAATAATCAACAGTCAAATAAAATAGCTAAGCAATCAAACAATGAATCAATTTACATTCTATTTGCAGGACGGTACTGCAGCCCTATGGACGTTACACGCGACGCAGTGGCGGCACACTCTGCTCAGGTGCACTCCGAAACACGACGGCGAAACTCAAGAGAAGAGACTGAAGGTACATTAACACTAAAGTCCACTGTTGGGCCTCCCATTCTCGGGGGGTATTGCCATACGCACCACGCTTGAAAAAAATCGCGCAAGAATCGTCTCTTCACACTTTTATGTATGTTCTGTAAAAACTAACAATACGACATTCTGTTGGTGAGTAAGATAGTATAACCGTTTTTGAAAGTTGTTTTGAAACAAATTCATTAAAAGCAATAACCGAGCGAGCTCCACCAGCTGGTGTAGAAGGAATTTATAACTTTACTTGGAGACGATCATCAAGAAATTGAAAAATTTGGCAGGCATCTACCGGTGCATCGATAGCTCAGTGGCAGAGCAGTGGGGCGTTTACCCATGCGGCCCGGGTTCGATCCAAGGTCGATGCATGACTTTTTTTCAATTTCTTATTTTCATTTATAAACCTATGAATACCAAATTTTTAAAACACTTCCCGTGTTAGGTATACAATTTATCAAAACTTGCAAAATTTTCCCCGCAGGCTGGATTTGAACCATCTTCGCCATCTGTACTGGCGACGCCTCTACCAACTGGGCTAAAGCGGATCACTCCAAGTCCGCGAATTAAGCAAGTGTGTCTTGACCACTGTAGCCCAGTTGGTAGAGGCGTCGCCAGTACAGATGGCGAAGGTCGCTGGTTCAAATCCAGCCGGCGGTGAAAATTTTGCAAGATATTCTAAATCATAATACTATTGTGTATCTGATAATATGTTTGTTCCCAGGTGACGATGGTGTGTTGGGACTGCAGTGATGCCTACATCCTCACGGCGGTCTCTGACAAGACTCTGCGGGTGAGTTTAAATCCCGACAAAAATATTGTAAAATGGAGGCACAGTTCTTACGACTAAAAAAAGAGTTGAAATGTAAATTAAAGCCAAGTTTTATCATTATTAAGGTAAAATCAGTCCCAAAAAGTAAGTCCCTTTCCTTTTCGCTGCATTAGAGAGAAACAGACGATGACGCTTCAGTTCAAGAAGTCTTAATATTTCTTTTAATATTAAATGATACATAATATTTGTAAAAGTAAACCTTATAAATGTAATGAAGAAGAAATATTCAATATTGAATAATAATGAATTCGTTCAGGTTTTTTTGTCAATGAAACGCAAAATTTGAGCTTACTTTGCAACTTTTTTTCTATCGAAGCAACTTTTCAAATCGTGTTGTGGGTCAAGTGTGGGTCCCATCATTTTGTAGAATATATCTTGAAGTAGTAATAAAAATAATAACGTATTATTTTATTGAGATTTCAAGAAATGGTATCGATAATTCCGAACCCTTTCTCACCTTTTCCCGGACGTTTCTGAGCTAATTTCGCCTTAGAACCATAATACTATTCACTCGAATTTGGCAGGTTTAAACACCAGGTACACAGCCAATAAGCTACTATACAATAGCTAATGTAATTTTTTATACAGGGTGTAAGAGACGGTGTAACGAAAACTTTGCAGGCATGCTCAGACCATGAAACAAGAACTTTCCCCATGGAACATATGGCGGTAAACGAAAGAAAAATCCGTCCTGCCATACAAAAGTATGGAAAACCAAAATTATTTTTGTTTACCACCATATGTTCCATGACGAAAGTAGTTCAGTTTCATGGTCTGAGAGCACGCATGCAAAGTTTCGTTACACCCTCTCTTACACCTGGTATTATTATTTGTAGGTGTGGTGCGCGCGGACGTGCACGCAAATACGAGTGCTGAGCGGACATCGGGACGAAGCGTACGTGCTAGAGGCACATCCTTCATTACCTGGCGTGGTAAGTACCCTTACAGTATACAGGGTGTTAGGGACGGTGTACCGAAAACTTTGTAGGCATGATTAGACCATCACACTGAAAAACTTTTACTATGGAGCCAATAGTGGGCAACGAAAAAAAAATTCCGACCTCCCATTCAAAATTCACGATCAGCATACTGACTTTGCATGGGAGCTCGGAATTTTTTTTTTCGTTATTCACCATTGGCTTCATAGTAAAAGTTGTTCAGTTTCATGGTCTGAGCTCGCCTGCAAAGTTTTCGTTACACCGTCCCTAACACCACGTATAAGGTCATATTAAATACATTGGAAATATTTTCAGGGTATGTTCTACTCGTGAAACTGAACAACTATACCTCGTTTTTAGGGTTTCGTAGTCTACTAGAAATTCTTATAGTTTCGTCATGTCTGTCTGTCTGTATGCCGCGCCCTCATATCTTCGTCAGTTTTAGAGCTATCGACATGAAATTTGGTGAGAAGATAGATCGTGTTGACTCAAATATAGAAATGTTAAGAAAAAAATATTTTAAATGTTTTTTGGACCCCCTCCCATACAAGTGAATGGGGGGCAAAAAAAAAATTTTTCTTCTGTAATATTGAGTAGGGTATCGTTAAATAGGTCTTTTAAAACTAAGGTGAGGTTTCTTTGAAACAAAGTCACTTTTGACCCATAATTTGTTCCAGGTGTAACTTCTAAAGTATAAAAGCTAAAAATCCTACTAATATTATAAAGGCGGATGTTTGTGTGTGTGTTTGTTACGACATCACGCTAAAACGGCTGATTAGATGGACATGAAATTTTGCACAAATATAGAAGAGTATCTAGAATAACACATAGGCTACTTTTTACCACGGGAAAATGTCTTATTCCTACGGGATCGCGCATATTCCAATATTTTTGAAAAGGTGTCGTGACTGAGCCGATTCGCGTTTTAAACGTTTTCGCCGAAAACTAACAGCGACATCTCTTGGCGAGTAATGCTTTCTTCCCGCGGAATAACAGTTTGCAGCGGGTGAAACCGCTGACGGGCAGCTAGTTTTAAATAAATATGGAATATAGCTTACAATCTGAACTTATAATGAAAACTATAACGGATATTGTACCCTTAAAGGTTTCAGAAAAAATTTAGTTTTTCTATTTGCGGTTGGTCATCATACTGCTGCTAAGAAAACCAGCAACAAAATTAAGTTTGTAATGCAGAAAAACCTGATATTTAAACGTTGACTACGAAACCGTATTTGTGGGCGTGTCTGACACGCTCTTGGCCGGTTTTTTTTTTCGTAATTCGGTAAAATGTTACCAAGAAGAGTTGTTCAGTTTCACGAGTAGAGTACACCCTGAAAATAATTGTAGTGAATTTAATAGGACCTATAAAAATAGGACCTTTATACAAGCTATAGAGTGCGCATAAGGCACTGCGGCGTATTGTCAAAGCATGAGCAGTTGCTCCCTAGATACAGACGTCAAATGTATGAGAAGTTATAGAGTTTTGCTACTGATAGACAGAGAGGTTGTGTGCAGGCTACTGCAAACCGTTCTAACTGTTTAGGCGCACTCTATAGCTTGCTTATATAAACTCTTTAAGTTAAAAGATAAAATTATTAAACAAAAAAATAATATAAAAGATATTGTTTTGAATCCATCCAAAATATTGAAATATGTCCTTGGAAATTAAATTACACTTATGATTACAGGTACTATCAGCGGGGCACGATGGTCAATTATTAGTATGGGAGGCGTCGCGCGGCGAACTACTAGCTAGCTTTCACAACGACATCACTGGACAGGTAAAGAACAAATTAAAAAAAGAATTTTAGGCACCATGTGATGCCGGTTTAGAATAGCATAACCCCATATCTTTTCTGTGGGTGTCGAAGAAGCGACAGCAATTTGAGAGTTTGTGTTTTGCAAATTTAGGCAACAGGCTGACAACATGTCACTATGGTGATACACAGTCTTCCTAATGATTCTCAAACTTTTGTCAGACGTGGTGTAAATGGCTGTTTTTTACAGCCGCCATTTACGCATACATTTGTATGTATGCAATAAGCTTTGAATTTTCTTCGAAATTGAGATCATTGTTCTAGTATATTTGCTTCTTTACTTCTTCTTTTCCGTCGATTCCTCATGACTGAGGGTCGTGACCACCGTAAGTCGCACTATTCTGAAGGGCTCTCCATGTTAGCCGATCTTCTGCTTGGAGATTAAGGCGGGTAACTGCTACTATAGCGTCGGTCCAGCGAGATGGTATTCTACCTCTGCTCCTCCTCCCTTCCACGTGGCCAACGAGTATCAACTTCTCTAAGCTGTCAGGTTCTCGCCGGGCCAGGTGTCCAAAAAAGCCGAGAGTTCTTCTCAGGCAGATGGTAGATAGGCGAGTTGTTATGTTAAGCTCTTCCAAAATAGACACGTTGGTGCGATGCGCAGTCCAGGGAATGCCCAACATCTTACGCCAACACCACATTTCGAACGCGTCTATTTTTTTCCTTTATGCGAGCTTTCCAGGTCCAGGTTTCAGACGCGTACAGGAAGATGGAGAAGACTAGAGTTCGCATAAGACGTACTTTCGTGCTGCGTTTGATGTTACGATTTCTCCAAATCTTCTCCAGGCGCTTAACAGCCTCTTTACTTAACTAATTAAAATTGTAATAGAAAAATTTCTTCCTTCGTTTTTTCATTCATATTTGTGAGCACAATATTGTACAATTTTCCTTGTATTGTTGTTATTGTACTATACAATTCATTTAAAGGAAATTGACTACAAAATTCCAAATATTTTATTCGACGCATGTTCCTTAGGGAAAGTTGTTTAGTTTAGTGGACTGCTGTTAGTCCTTACTTATTTTTACCCACGACGGCACGACGTTTGGGGTGAGAGAATGTTTATGTGTACGTGTGTGTTTTTGCGAACCTATGTTGAAAATTATCTCCAAAAACTTCGGTCGAATTTTGATTTGTTTTTCAGTGATTGATAAGGATTTCATTGGTATACGTTCTTACCCGGTGTTACGCAAACAATTCGAAGCAGAAAATCTGTCATGAGTATTTCAAAATTTGTTTTTTTTTTCACTTGTTTCATTTTCAGGGTGACGGCGCAATATTCGACGCGAAATGGGGCGGCCTCACATCCATAGCGGCGACCGACAGTCACGGGCACTTACTTCTTCTTGGTCTCGGGCAAGGACACAAACTACTGCAGACATTACCTCGGGAGTTGTTCTTCCATACAGACTATAGACCCCTGGGTGAGTAAGGAATAGTCTTCCTTAAGGCCAGGATTCGAGGGAAAACGCAAAAACAACAAATAATTTTTATTTTGTTTCAATTTTTATGTAACATTTACTACTATTTTCCTTAAGTTTTTAGGGTTTCGTAGTCTACTAGAAACCCTTATAGTTTCGTCATGTCTGTCTGTCTGTCTGTCTGTCTGTCTGTCTGTATGCCGCGCCCTCATATCTTCGTCAGTTTTAGAGCTACGTGAGAGCGACATGAAATTTGGTGAGAAGATAGATCGTGTTGACCCAAATATAGAAATGTTAAGAAAAAAATATTTAAAATGTTTTTTGGACCCCCTCCCATACAAGTGAAAGGGGGGCAAAAAAATTTTTTTTCTTCTGTAATATTGAGTAGGGTATCGTTGAATAGGTCTTTTAAAATTAAGGTGAGGTTTCTTTGAAACAAATTCTCTAAAATGTTTCTGTCACGAGATATTTGCTTTTAAAAAGGGCGTTTTTGACCCATAATTTGTTCCAGCTGTAACTTCTAAAGTATAAACGCTAAAAATTTGAAATAAATATGGAATATAGCTTACAATCTGAAGTTACAATGAAAACTATAACGGATATCGTACCCGTAAAGGTTTCAGGAAAAATTGAGTTTTTCTATTTGCGGTTGGTCATCATACTGCTGCTAACAAACCAGCAACAAAATTAAGTTTGTAATGCTGAAAAACCTGATATTTAAACGTTGACTACGAAACCCTATTTGTGGGCGTGTCTGACACGCTCTTGGCCGGTTATTATTTTTATAGTACAAGATTCCTCATTTAATTTCCGAGTGCTATTAGTAAAGGGTTTTAGCTGATTTACTAACTTTAATTCAACAAACCAAATTTTATTCCAAAATTGGGACGGTCTTCGCGGTGAAACCAGCCTCCCGCTGACCTCCCGCGCCGCCCGCTACCCGCATCTCACCCCCCCTCAACCCTAATCTTGAAATCGTATTTTTCTGCGTGGATCCTCGCCTTAATTAGCGAAAGTACTAGTATTTATAGTTTTTATTTGAAGAGCGCCGTATAGTCAATAGTATCTGGGGGCACGGCAGTGCCCCCACCAAGTCGAGCTGAAAGCGGCACGGCCGTACCATCCTTTTCTCGAACCACTTCAGGCCATTTTCGACCCCCCAATAACTCCCTTGTCGATAAGTTTAGAACCCTCATTTCAAAATATCTTATCAAGCACTGCATAGACACGATACATTTCAAATTTCATCTAATTTATACCAGTAGTTTAGAAGTTATAGTTAGTCAAAGTTTCTTAATTTTCTGCCTGACTGACTGACCGATCATCAAAATTCTAAGGTACTTCTAGCAGACTAAGGATCTTCAAACTTAGAATACAACTTGTATTTAGTGTACGAATAAAGGAAAAACTATAACATTCTGCAAATTCGGTTGCAACCGCATAATTAACTTTGTATTTCCATACAAATGTATAGGATTACAAGGTTAACTTTGCGAATGAGCTTTTAGGAAGTAGCTGTATCTGTGACTGAGGCTCAAGAAGTAGTTCCAGAAAAGAGAAAGAGGAAGACTACCTACAAAAAGAAATGAGATCCCACCAAAAACATTCACTTGTAAAAAGAACCAAGTCTCGCCTCTCATTTCTTTTATTGTAAAAAGGTGTGAGATCATGTGATGCCAAGTCGGTTATTGATTTATTCAAGGACTACTTCAGGGAACTTTCATCTTAAGCTATTGCGTAATTAGGTAACAGACATCATCTTATAGTAACCATATCGATATTTAAAATCTTTTATATTTACAATAACTAGAATGACTTGGCAATCGCACACTATTTGCTTGTGAGATACGATGGTCTGGTGCGATGGCCGGGTCATTCTAGTTATTGTAAATATAAAAGTTTTTAAATATCGATATGGTTACGATAAGATGATGTCTGTTACCTAATTACGCAATAGCTTAAGATGAAAGTTCCCTGAAGTAGTCCTTGAATAAATCAATAACCGACTTGGCATCACATGATCTCACACCTTTTTACAATAAAAGAAATGAGAGGCGAGACTTGGTTCTTTTTACAAGTGAATGTTTTTGGTGGGATTGATATTTCAAAACGAAGCAACACTATCGATACTATCCGTAGTATGGTTTACACTGTCGTTACATAATCGATAGTATCGATAGTTCATAATGTAATGTTCAAGCAATGTTAGGGGGAAAAATATGCGAGATATGTGATGCAAAAACATTTTAGAAAAAAGAAAATTCCAGCGAAAGGGTTCCCCTTTTTCGATTGTTAATGGCTCGGTGCTATTATTAATTTGTAACATTATTGTCTAATTCTCTATAATTTTATATGATATTTGAGCTAGATATCAACAAAAAAGTTGCCAATTGGGATTTGTTCTTTATCTGCGCAAGTTGTAATGTAACATATTTTTTCCGTATCTTTTTCTCTCTATCTAATTTCGTCGTATGTTTTTTCAGTCCGCGACGCGTTGGGCGGCGCCCTGGATGAGCAAACGGAGACCCCGCCGCACCTGATGCCGCCGCCCTTCCTGGTCGACGTAGAGGGAGCTCCGCACCCGCCAAGGTACAGACATCACGCCTATATCCCTTGCGGGGTATGCAGAGCGTAAACGGCCGGAAAAAACGGCCATTTACACCACGTCAGACAAAAGTTTAAGAGTCATTCAGAAGACTGTGTATCACCATGGTGATAGGTTGTTAGCCTGTCGCCAAAAACTGCAGTACTCATCAACTCACAAATCCATTTCTTACGGCTCCCACGGGAAAGATATGGGGTGACGCTATTCTAAGCTGTCACCAACCGCCAAGGTCTCATAATTTATTTGTCTTGCATTCTACAAACTGTTCTGAACTTCTGACTGACTTCAAAATTTTCGCGGTCACATACAAGGAGAGTAACAAAAAGGGTATAACAAGCCGAAAGGAGGTCAAGGTGCTCATGAAACTGAACAACTTTCCTCATGGAACATGGGTCGAAATATACTGGGTGTTACAAAACAACCAATAAAGCTGAAAGGAGGTCAAGGTACTAGTGAAACTGAACAACTTTCCCAAAGGAACATGGGTCGAAATATGAAAAAAAAATTGGACCTCCCATACAAAATTAACTCAATTTGTATAGCAGTTTTTATGGGTTGTTTTGTAACACGTATAAAAAAAATACTCCCATAGTAAATCAATCAGCTGATCGGCCATTTTGTTTGGGACGTCCAATTCTTTTTTCATATTTCGACTCATGTTCCATGCTCCTTTCGGCTTGTTATACCTTTTTTGTTATTCCCTGTAGAACGCGTGGTTTAAAGGAACGCACAACGTTTCTGTGACATAACATGAATGCTTTGGTTCCCAGGTTCCAGCGGCTGGTTCCAGGGCGGGAGCACCTTGCGTTGCATCAGTTGATCCCTGCGAATGAGCCGCAGAGAAGGCTCGACGTAAGTTTCCACTTTTATATTTTCTTAGTTTAGTAACATTTTTCCGAAATATGAACCATCTGTTCTTCAACTGTCAAAATTTGAACGTTTCTCTATATCAGTTACTTCCTTTTTACGATCTTGTCAAGTAGCGAATTGAAATTAAACATATTAATGGGCTCCATCTACTGGAATAGTTTTTGCAACTAATTCCCAGCGTTATCAAGTGTATCGTGACCACGCGTTAGTGGTCAAGATACACTTGCCAATTCGCGGGCTTGGAGTGAGCCGCTGTAGCCAAGTTAGTAGAGACGTCGTCAGTACAGATGGCGAAGGTCAATGGTTCAAATCCAGCTTGCGCTGGAAAATTTTTGCAAGACGTGTTTCAAAAAATTTATATTTTTTTACCTAACTTAGTTAAATATGTATGTGCTTCCTGTTTAACCAAGAGTGGAATAGAAAAACAAAGCCAGTATCAAATCGCTGAGCTTTAGTTTTAAGAAATTTATATATTATGAACTCGTTCAACACTCAAAATGTGAAACAAATAATAAAAAAAAATCTGAGTTAGAATTGGGTGTTCAATGTATCTTTTTATTTCCAGCTGATGATCGAGGCTTTAGCCGCTAACGGCATCCCCCCTGAAGAAGTCCGCGGGGGTGGGGTGTGGCGCGGGGAAGGGGTGCGGCACACGGGGGGGTCGTGGCAGTCGGGGGAGCCCCCCCCTCACTGCGAGCGAACGATTGTAGCGCCGCTGCAGAGGAGGGTCGTCAAGCAGATTGAGAAGGCTTGGTAAGTTATTTAAAACTCTTCCACCTCAGGATGAATTTGAACCAGCGACCTTCGGCATCTTTATTGGCGACGGCTCTACCAACTGGTCTACAGCGGCTCACTCCGAGCCCGCGAATTTGCAAGTGTATCTTCACCAATAAGTAGTATCTTTCAAAAATGGCGGCCACTCAAAGATGGCGTTTGTGGAGTTTTGAAAAATCGAGCGTATCTCTAGAATCACTGAACCGATTTCCATATTGTTTTTATAACAAGCTCTTGATAAGAAGGCTTGGTGAGTGAGGGGGTGCGGCAAACGGGGGGGTCTTGGCAATCGGGGGAGCCCCCTCACTGCGAGCGAACGATCGTAGCGCCGCTGCAGAGGAGAGTCGTCAAGCAGATTGAGAAAGCCTGGTAAGACACATCAGTCTATAGCATTGCCGTGTGATGCCAGCTTAGAATAGCATCACCCCATTTCTACCCGTCTTTCACAACACAAGGCAACTATAGTAGGTTGTTGACGAGGACGGGAAATAAGACTTTGACTGACGAGTAGAGTTTGAAGTCCGAGCCGCAGGCGAGGACTTTAAAAATACGAGTCTGGCAAAGTCATTTTCCCCGAGGCTTACATAGTGCTTTTCTCAAAAAAATACTAGGGAATTATAAAGATTTTAATTTATTTTATAGTAATTTGATATAAAAAGTTGTTTTACTGATTACTAAGTCAAGATGTGAATTAGGAGTTATTCTTTTTTTATTTTGTAATTTCTGAACGATTTCGATATCGCGCCAGAAAAGTTGTATTGGAATCCATTGCTGGTGTGTAAAAAAGGAATCATTCAGAAATTACAAAATCACAGACAATGTCAAACTTTCTGGATTGTTTTCTTGAAAGAAATTGTCATATTTCCTAGCATGTTTGAGAAAAGGAATGAATGCAGGCAATTTGCAGCATAGTTCCCCGCTAGCGCATCACCTAGCACTGCCTGCCGTCCGCCATCCGCCTGCCAAACGCCCTTGAAGATGATAAACACTAAGCGCATGACACTATTCAGTCAAAAATCGTTTACGGGAAGAAAATATTGGGCAATTTGCTTTTTCTTTAACAATGAAAAATTGAGTTTTTGCGTTGTACTATTTTTTCGAATAAATAATAGGGGTTTACCTACAGCGTTTTAGTATTCGTATCTTATCTTATACTTTTAAACAAGCAAGAATTTTGAAAACGGCTCCAACATTTTCACAATTTTTCATATAGGTGGTTTCGGGTGCGAACTAAGTAAGGCCAACCAGACGAGATAAAAAGTGTAAACAAATCTGAAAGAGACAGCTGACATTATACCATATGACAGATAAGGACAGATTGTAATAACTGTCACCGAGTCATACAAAAGTTGTTTACATTAATTATCTCGTTTCGTTGGCCATACTTTAGCAAGGCTTCATTATAAAAAAAATGTTTTTCTTTTTTAAGAAATGTTCTATTTATTTACCGAGGAAACTCTTTTCTTATTAGTTACATTTCTTTTTACAGTGAAGAAATGAACGCGCTATTATTATGCGAATAATTATGGGATGAAAATATGGCCTATTTTGTTTTCCATAGAAAATGGAATGAGTTACTTATGACAAAAAAAATCACAGCTATTCATGCATAATCCGGGAGCAAATAGGGGAATACGTTTGTAGGAGGGCTGTCACAAGCAGACAGCCATTTCTGATTCCTCTGTTAAAGTCGCGCGATGCGGAAAAACGGCCGTCTGCTTGCGGTGGCCCTGAAGAGGCGAAAAACATGCATCGCTCGGGAATCCTTTTAATTTATTTGGGCTGTAATTTCTTATAATTGTGAACTTTTGGTTCATAACGTTTCGTTATGACAAGATGTTCGTATGTTTTCTTATCGGTTTATATTTCTTCCCACAGTGAAGAAATGAACGCCTTGGAGGCGGCTTGGTACCGTCGCGAGATGCGTCGCCGCCCCCTCATGATAAACACCGCCCCCGAGCAGGGGCGCCGCCGCCGCGCGCCCAGGAGGGCGCCAAACAGGAACGTGACTCGGGCACCCGCGAGGACTGTCGTCAGGGCGCCCAGCCCCCCGCCTAGAGAGGTAAGTAATTGTAGACTTACAAAAACTGGCATATCGTACAAAAACTCGATATATAGTGCAAAATACCAACATTTCGTTTTTGAACTAGACATAAAACAGATACATCGTTCTTAAACCTGACAAAACTGAAATGTCTTGCAAAAAACTGACATATCAATCAAAATCTTAACGTAAAACTGACATATCGTTCAAAATCCTAACGTAAAACTGACATATCGATTCTAAATCTTAACGTAACATGAGGTGAATGTAGCATGAGCTGCTCCCTCATGATAAACACCGCCGCCGACGCGCCCCGAGGAGGGCGCCAAACAGGAACGTGACTCGGGCACCGGCCAGGGCGGTTGCCAGGGCGCCCAGCCCCCCGCCTAGAGAGGTCAGTGTAGATACACTACATATTATAACATCACTACTAAAAACGAACCTAATAACATAGACAATACCTACTATTCTTACACTAACACTAAAGAATCTACAAAAAACTGTCCAATTATACACTAAATGGATACAAAAGGTAACCGACCAATAATAAAACTGAACAATCTTTCTGAAACTACTGACATACAGTGAAAAAAACCAGACATATCGTTCTATAACCAGACAAAACTGACATACCGAGCAAAAAAGTGACACATTGTTCTAAAAACTGACATATCGTTTTATATCCTGACAAAACTGACATATCGTGCAAAAACTGATATATTTTGCAAAAAACTGATACATTGTTTTATGTCCTGACAAAACTGACATATCATGCAAAAACTGATATATTGTGAAAAAAAAACTGATATATCGTTTTATGTCCTGACAAAACTGATATATTGTGCAAAAAACTGATACATCGTTTTATATCCTGACAAAACTGACATATCGTGCAAAAACTGACATATAGTTCAAAAATCTGACATATCGTTTTATATCCTGACAAAACTGATGAATCGTGCAAAAAGAACTGATGAATCGTGCAAAAAAAACTGATAAATCTTGCTAAAAACTGACATACCGTGCAAAAAAAACTGTCATATCATCTAAAAACTTCTCATGAAACTGACATATCAATCAAAATCCCATCGTAAAACTGACATGTCGTTGATGTCGTTCATAATCCTAACGTGAAACTGACATATTGTGCAAAAACCTGACATATCGTCCGAAAAACTGACAAATCGTTCCAAAAAACTGGCATATCATCATTTCGAATTAATTATGTCATTTGCATGATTTTCCCATAGAACTTGCAAAGTTCCCGTACTAAAATTAATTCTGAATTTCCTCTCTACAGTACATATCGCCGGCACACTCTGAAGCATCTCTATCATCATTTTCACCGAGTTCCTCGTCACAAGAGTCCGTCAGCCCACGGCCACGGCAAACGAGAAATGTGGACAGGAATAGGGACAGCGATTCTACCGGGTGAGTCCACAGTTGGACATAGACCTTCCACTCTACAGTACATATTGCCGGCTCACTCTGAAGCATCTTTATCATCTTTTTCACCGAGCTCCTCGTCACAAGAGTCCGTCAGTCCACGGCCACGGCAAACGAGAAATGTGGACAGGAATAGAGACAGCGATTCTACCGGGTAAGTCCACTGATGGACATAGGCCTCCTTTGGGCGCCTTTATAGACACCGAGTTACTAGAACCAGTCAGTCAATGGCAAACGAGGAATGTGGACAGGAATAGAGACAGCGATTCTACCGGGTAAGTCCACAGCTGGACATAGGCCTCCTTTAGGCGCCTTTATAGACTCTGATTTACTAGAATCGGTCAGCCCACGGTCACGGCAGACTAGAGATGTCGACAGGAATCGGGACAGTGATTCTACCGGGTAAGTGTGGCTTTATGTCCACAGCTGGACATAGGCTTCCTTATCACGACTTATTTTTAGTTTCATGGACACACTGGTGTATAAAAAACTGAAAAGTCCTGTTTTATAACGTTTGTTTTTGTTACAGATCGTATACCAGCGAAAAAACAGAAGACAGGTACTTATTAACTATTTGCCTTATTTTACATAGTTATGTATGATGGATGATTATTTAAAGCTTATTTTATTTTTCATAATTTATATGCGTAGTATTTTCAAATAAGAAGGCTGTTAACCTGTCACTATGATGGATGATACATAGTCATCTTAATGACTCCTATTCTAAATGATGAAATGATGACGAATTCTTCTAAATTACTGTCAGTATAGCTGTTTTACCCCGCAAGGGATATAGGCGTCATATACAGGATGTGAAAAAATTAACTGCATGTATTTCAAGGGGTGAACCGGACCGTGAAACCGAACAACTTTCCTCCAGGAACATAGGTCAAAATATGAAAAAGAATTTGGATCCCCGTACAAAATATACCAGGTCACCGAGCCAATTTGTAAGGGAAGTCCAAATCTGTTCATATTTCGAATTATGTTCCTTGGGGAAAGTTGTCCAGTTTCATAGCCCGGTTAACCTCTTTTATACTCTCTCTTCGTGTGGGACAATGTTTTGTTTGATACTTGCAGTAGTTCAGAATCATCATACTCGGACTGGGAGGCGGGCGCGGAGATGGCGCCGCCCGCGAGGTCTAGAAGAACCCGCCTCCAGTAGTTCAGAATCATCATACTCGGACTGGGAGGCGGGCGCGGAGATGGCGCCGCCCGCGAGGTCTCGCAGACGCCCGTTGCCTACTAAGAGGTATCATATGTGTTACATTGGATGTGTCTACAGTAGCTCAGAGTCATCATACTCGGACTGAGAGGCGGGCGCGGAGATGGCGCCGCCCGCGAGGTCTCGCAGACGCCCGTTGCCTACTAAGAGGTATGATATGTGTTACATTCGATATGTCTACAGTAGTTCAGAATCATCATACTCCGACTGGGAGGCGGGCGCGGAGATGGCGCCGCCCGCGAGGTCTCGCAGACGCCCGTTGCCTACTAAGAGGTATGATATGTGTTACATTCGATATGTCTACAGTAGTTCAGAATCATCATACTCGGACTGGGAGGCGGGCGCGGAGATGGCGCCGCCCGCGAGGTCTAGAAGACGGCCGCTGCCTACTAAGAGGTATGATATGTGTTACTTTCGATATGTTTGCAGTAGTTCAGAATCATCATACTCGGACTGGGAGGCGGGCGCGGAGATGGCGCCGCCCGCGAGGTCTCGCAGACGCCCGTTGCCTACTAAGAGGTATGATATGTGTTACATTCGATATGTCTACAGTAGTTCAGAATCATCATACTCGGACTGGGAGGCGGGCGCGGAGATGGCGCCGCCCGCGAGGTCTCGCAGACGCCCGTTGCCTACTAAGAGGTATGATATGTGTTACATTCGATATGTCTACAGTAGTTCAGAATCATCATACTCGGACTGGGAGGCGGGCGCGGAGATGGCGCCGCCCGCGAGGTCTCGCAGACGCCCGTTGCCTACTAAGAGGTATGATATGTGTTACATTCGATATGTCTACAGTAGTTCAGAATCATCATACTCGGACTGGGAGGCGGGCGCGGAGATGGCGCCGCCCGCGAGGTCTCGCAGACGCCCGTTGCCTACTAAGAGGTATGATATGTGTTACATTCGATATGTCTACAGTAGTTCAGAATCATCATACTCGGACTGGGAGGCGGGCGCGGAGATGGCGCCGCCCGCGAGGTCTCGCAGACGCCCGTTGCCTACTAAGAGGTATGATATGTGTTACATTCGATATGTCTACAGTAGTTCAGAATCATCATACTCCGACTGGGAGGCGGGCGCGGAGATGGCGCCGCCCGCGAGGTCTCGCAGACGCCCGTTGCCTACTAAGAGGTATGATATGTGTTACATTCGATATGTCTACAGTAGTTCAGAATCATCATACTCCGACTGGGAGGCGGGCGCGGAGATGGCGCCGCCCGCGAGGTCTCGCAGACGCCCGTTGCCTACTAAGAGGTATGATATGTGTTACATTCGATATGTCTACAGTAGTTCAGAATCATCATACTCGGACTGGGAGGCGGGCGCGGAGATGGCGCCGCCCGCGAGGTCTCGCAGACGCCCGTTGCCTACTAAGAGGTATGATATGTGTTACATTCGATATGTCTACAGTAGTTCAGAATCATCATACTCCGACTGGGAGGCGGGCGCGGAGATGGCGCCGCCCGCGAGGTCTAGGAGACGGCCGCTGCCTACTAAGAGGTATGATATGTGCTGCTTTTATTCTATCCGCTACTTGACTGGACAGGCCGTGTGGTGCCGGCAGAGTAGAAAAAGCACCACCCCCTCTCTTACCGTGGGGGTCGTAAGAGGTGACCGAGGAATAAACCCGACCCAAACAGCCAGGGCAAACCGTATGGTGACGGTTAATCCACCACAAAAGCATTCCCAGGGAGGGTTGACGTCTGGTAGGCGGCCGGTCGTAAAATTGAGCCAAATGCTTTTGCAACATGACTTTGTGTTCAACGAAACGTTTTGCGCCGACCCCAAGTAATTGGGATAAGGGCAGGAAGATGATGACTTGACTGACAAGTCAATTGATCTACTTTTTAAGACGATGAAAAACTGGTCTACAGCAGCTCACTCCTAGCTCGCAAATTTGCAAGTGTATCTTGATCACTAACACGTGGTACGGCTCCATCTACCGGGATAGTTTTACAACTAATTCCACACTACGCTTGCTTAATGCGCGGGCTTGGAGTGAGCCGCTGTTGCCCTGTTGGTAGAGTCGTCGCCAGTACAGATGGCGAAGGTCGCTGGTTCAAAGCCAGCATGCGATGGAAAATTTTGCAAGTTTTCCTAACACAGGGAGTGTTTTAAACCTTTAGGTGCATAATGCCTATTTTGCAAAATGTCCAGTGGTTAAAAAATGACCAGTTTGCATAATGACCAGTTTGCAAAATGTCCAGTCTTTTTTTTTTTTTTTTTGCGTTGGTAGGGGGAAATCATCAATGATACCATAAGGCCCGGGCGTTTATGGTATGCCCGACTCCGCTGGGTTACTCCCAGGCGACCTACGGACTAAAACCCCCTCCCTGTGGAATTTATCGTTGGTATGCAATCCAACGTTTTAGACTGTACTTGTTATTAGTTAATACTGTGACTTAAATTTTAACGTGCGAGTGTGTTAGTAAAGTTAGTTTCTTTTTTTGTGTATTTTGTGTTTTTTTTGTGTTATTTTTGTTAGTTTATTAGCTAAATTATGAGGAAACAAAATGTCCAGTCTGTAAAATGTCCAGTCTGTAAAATGTCCAGTTTGCAAAATGTCCAGTTCGCAATAAGTCCAGTTTATATGAAATACTGGGTCAATTAATGTGTTTTGGGGAAAGTTTTTCGGTTTCATGGTCTGAACTCACCGTTAATTTCGCTAATTGTACTTTTTGCAAACTGGACATTTTCAAATTAAAGTATGGCCAACGAGACGAGATAATTAATGTAAACAACTTTTGTATGACTCGGTGACAGTTTTTACAATCTGTCCTTATCTGTCATATGGTATAATGTCAGCTGTCTCTTTTAGATTTGTTTACACTTTTTATCTCGTCTGGTTGGCCTTACTTTAGATTATCTTCATTTGGACATTTTGCAATTGGACATTTTGCAAAATGGACATTATGCACCTTAAGGGTTTTTAAAATTATTCTATTTAGTGAAAGCTTGTTGTTACTGTTATCAGGTACAGCCCAAGCGTGGCGACTCCGACGAAGCGCGCCGAGCGAGCCGCGCCCGACAGCCCCTCGCCCAGCGCCTCCGCACCCGCACCCGCACCAGGTACGGATGTGAAATAATAGTCGATTGGGATGTGAACAAATATTACCTGAATAGGCGCGTCCACACCAAGCTGCTCGCTGCCTCGCTGCCTCACTGCGTCGCGCGGCAAACGACCAAAAAATTTCATATTGTCAGGTACAGCCCAAGCGTGGCGACTCCAACGAAACGCGCCGAGCGCGCCGCCCCCGATAGCCCCTCGCCCGGCGCCTCTGCACCCACACCCGCACCAGGTATGTGGAACAATAGTCGTTTGGAGTGAGAAATAATAAACGATTGGGACACAAAATAGAGAGTTTAACTTGGCCCTATTTCGGATTTTCGCGATTCTCACTTGTTACACACAGGCAGGTTTGCTAACGTGCGTTTCATCTTATAGTTCCTATGGCGTCATGTTGGTAGCATATAACATGACATGACGCCATAGGTACAGCCCAAGCGTGGCGACTCCAACGAAGCGCGCCGAGCGCGCCGCCCCCGACAGCCCCTCGCCCGGCGCCTCCGCACCCGCACCCGCACCAGGTAGGTGGAATAATAGTCGGATTGGGTGTGAAAAAGTAGTACCTAAATAGGCGCGTCCACACCGAGCAAGTCTGCTCGCTGCGTCGCGCGGCAAACGAACAAAAAATTTCATATTGTCAGGTACAGCCCAAGCCGTGTGGTGTCGGCAGAGTAGAATAGCACCACCCCCTCTCTTCCCGTGGGGGTCATAAGAAGCGACAGAGGGATAAACCCGACCCAAACAGCCAGGGCCAACCGTATGGTGGCGGTTAATCCACCACAAAAGCATTCCCAAGGAGGGTTGACGTCTGGTAGGCGGCCGGTCGTAAAATTTAGCCAAATCCTTTGCAATACGATTTTGTGTTCAACAAAACGTGTTGCGCCGACCCCAAGTAACTGGGATAAGGGCAGGAAGATGATGAGGTACAGCCCAAGCGTGGCGACTCCAACGAAGCGCGCCGAGCGAACCGCTCCCGACAGCCCCTCGCCCGGAGCCTCTGCACCCGCACCCGCACCAGGTACGGATGTGGAATAATAGTCGATTGGGATGTGAAAACTAACTTACTAAATAACTCCGCTGGCTCAGCGACCCAAAGAGAATCTTGGCCTCCGAAACGTGGAAGGCCTTGGGATGTGAAAAAATATTACCTAAATAGGCGCGTCCACACCAAGCTGCTCGCTGCCTCGCTGCCTCACTGCGTCGCGCGGGAAACGACCAAAAAATTTCATATTGTCAGGTACAGCCCAAGCGTGGCGACTCCAACGAAGCGCGCCGAGCGAGCCGCCCCCGACAGCCCCTCGCCCGGCGCCTCTGCACCCGCACCCGCACCAGGTACGGAATATGAAAACTAACTAATTAAATAACTACGCTGACTCAGCGACCCAAAGAGAATCTTGGCCTCCGAAACGTGGGAGGCCTTGGGATGTGAAAAAATATTACCTAAATAGGTGCGTCCACACCAAGGCTGCTCGCTGCCTCGCTGCCTCACTGCGTCGCGCGGCAAACGACCAAAAACTTTCATATTGTCAGGTACAGTCCAAGCGTGGCGACTCTGCGTGTGCCTCCAGGAATGTGAAATAATAATCGATTGGGGTGTGAAATAATAAACGATTGGGACACAAAATAGAGAGTTTAAAGAAGGTTCACTCGGCCCTATTTCGGATTTTCGCGATTCTCACTTGTTACACAGGCAGGTTTGCTAAAGTGCGTTTTACCTTATAGTTCCTATGGCGTCATGTTGGTAGCATATAACATGACATGACGCCATATAACATGACGCCATAGGTACAGCCCCTCGCCCGGCGCCTCTGCACCCGCACCCGCACCAGGTAGGTGGAATAATAGTCGATTGGAGTGTGAACAAATATTACCTGAATAGGCGCGTCCACACCAAAGCTGCTCGCTGCCTTGCTGCCTCACTGCGTCGCGCGGCAATCGACCAAAAATTTCATATTGTCAGGTACAGCCCAAGCGTGGCGACTCCGCACCCGCACCCGCACCAGGTAGGAATGTGAACTAATAGTCGATTGGGGTGTGAAATAATAAACGATTGGGACACAAAATAGAGAGTTTAAAGAAGGTTCACTCGGCCCTATTTCGGATTTTCGCGATTCTCACTTGTTACACAGGCAGGTTTGCTAAAGTGCGTTTCATCTTATAGTTCGTATGGCGTCATGTTGGTAGCATATAACATGACATGACGCCATATAACATGACGCCATAGGTACAGCCCGTCACCCGGCGTGTCCGCACCCGCACCCGCACCAGGTACGGATGTGGAATAATAGAACAAATATTACCTAAATAGGCGCGTCTACACCAAGCTGCTCACTGCCTCGCTGCCACACTGCGTCGCGCGGCAAACGACCAAAAGATTTCATATTGTCATGTACAGCCCAAGCGTGGCGACTCCAACGAAGCGAGCCGCGCCCGACAGCCCCTCGCCCGGAGCCTTTGCACCCGCACCCGCACCAGGTACGGATGGAAACAAGTGAAAACAATTAAATTTAAATTTTGAAAATACCCACGACAGTTTCCTGCAGCGCCCCCTGGTGAGTTAGAAGCGTAAAACCTATCTAACAACATCCAACAATCAAAATCATAGAAATCAGCATTATAATCAGACTTGTGGTTTTGGAGATAATTGGGAACATTGATTGGCTCAAACTAACGTTCGTAATGTTGTCCCCTGGTGAGTTGTTCACGTAATTCCTAATAAAAAATCCAAATCCATCACTGAAAACCGCATCAAAATCGTGGCTAAAAATAGTCGATTGGGATGTGAAGAATATTACTTAATTCAAAGAAGAAAGGGACCCGAAATGGCAACATTATTGATTGTGTATTTTTCATATATTACATGATATAATTTGCCCTTTCGAGTATCTTTCTTCTATTTATTATTATTATAGTTAGCCTACCAGATCCCACTGCTGGGCAAAGGCCTCCCCCGCGGTTTTCCACCTGTTGCGGTCTAGTGCAACCTCCGTCCACTCCTTCAGATAAGCATCAAAATCGTCACGCCATCTTTTTCGGGGTCTACCTCTGCGACGGGAACCGCCTTGAGGTACCCAGTGGTCCGTGACGATTTTGGCCCATCGATCCGGGTGCATCCTGCAGACGTGCCCGGCCCAATCCCACTTCAACTTGGCAGTTTTGCTCCCTACATCGGTGATGCCTGTCTGCGCTCTAAGTCTTGTATTCCGGACTCTGTCAGTTCTCTTGACGCCGAGAATACTTCGCTCCATCGCTCTTTGGCAAACCTTGAGTTTGGACTTCTGACCTTCTGTGAGAGACCACGTTTGAGCACCGTAGGTTAGGACGGGCAGGATACACATGTTGATGAGTTTTCTTTTGAGTGATAAAGGCAGATCGCCCTTCATAAATTGTTTAAGAGACCAAAAGCTTTTCCAAGCGTTCTCGATCCGGCGATCAATCTCTTTTTCTTGCCTGTTATCGAACGAGACAATCTGGCCTAGATATAGATACTCATCAACATAATGTATTGTCTGCCCATCGACCTGTACCCTACGTCTCGTGCTGTTGGTCATCAGCTGTGTCTTTATCCTGTTCATATGAAGTCCAACCTCAAGGCTTGCGGCATTTAGACTTTGGAGCATCTCTTCAAGTTCCTTGGCCGTATTAGCGAACAGAACAATGTCGTCGGCGAAACGTAGATTTGTCAATCGTTTTTCGCCGACGACAATGCCCTGCGATTCCCACGGTACAGACAGCTGTTTGAATACCTCCTCCAAGGTGCACGTAAACAGTTTAGGGGAGAGGGGGTCACCCTGTTTCACGCCCTTTTCTATGTCGAATGACGGACCTGGAGAGTGGAGCTTGATAGATGCTGTACTGTGGGTGTAGACTAACTCCAAAAGCTTGACATACGTCTCCTCTACGCCTTGTTTGCGGAGTGCTGCGAATATCGCCTGGTGTGAAAGGCTGTCAAACGCTTTGGAGTAGTCCACGAAAGCCAAATATAACGGTGTGTGGAACTCGGTGTGCTTCTCGATGATTAGGTTTAATGTATGCAGGTGATCGGTTGTTGAGAATGATGGTCTGAAGCCGGCCTGTTCCGGTGGTTGGTGGCGGTCTAGGATACCAGCAATGCGGTTTTCTACAATTTTGATGAATATTTTGTATATGTGGGATATCAAACTAATAGGACGGTAATTATTGATGTCAGATTTGTCGCCTTTTTTGTGCAGTAGGATTATATTAGAGTGACAGAAATCTTTAGGAATGGATCCCGTTAGAAGAATACTGTTAAAAGATTTAATAAATAGGAATTAAAACCGGCTTTCCTACTTTAAGTGATTCGGTACTGACACCATCCTCTCCAGGGCTTTTCCCATTTTTCATACTCTTTAGGGCACGAAATATTTCGCCTTCGGTGAATAGGGGTATAGTGTCAGCACAAGAATATTGTTCTGATAAATTATGTGCTAATGCGTTTGAGTTTGAATATAATGTTTTATAAAAGTTCGTACATATACTAATGACCTTGTCACGGCTAGTCTGTCTCGCTCCGGAGCTGTCCTTTAAACTCGTAATCCAAGATTTTTCTCGAGATATGCCTTGTTTTGCTGTGCGTAAGCTGCTGTTTGTTTCTAGGGCTCTTTGTACGAGGTCGGTGTTGTGTTTTCGTAAATCATACCGTATGCTCCGTTTGACTTCTTTATCAATTTGTCTATATTTATCTGTGATTTTTTCTGTTATATATCTATCTTCAATTAGTGCTAAAGTTTTTGTCGATAATTTGTTGTTTTTGATTCTGGGTTGTTTAATTTTTCTACTTGCCGTTTTAATACTATCTGTGATATTGTCATACTGTAATTGTTTGATTCCGAAGCTGATCTTAGCGCAGTGGAAGCAAATTAAAGTTATCTTAAAATCTAAAACTAAATGGTCGATCAGCCTCGGAACAACATTTGACTACGATTCGTAGTGCTCTTTACTATAGCTAAATAAAATAAATTTAATGAGAGAATTTTGTTCCGGAAAGTTTCCGGCCGAGAAATTCTTGTGTCCAAAATCTACTTAAACAGGGCCCAGCAACAATTGCTTACCGAGCGAACGATGACGCCGTCGTTTCCTTGTAAGTCTAGTTTTTGACAGGAAAAATAGGTATCAGGTTTTGGAAGACATTTGGATTGGGATAGATAGATACTAGACTTACTGTACCCGGGCACCAGCTCGCGTGGTACTCCGTCCAACAAGTTTCACAAGCACTTGAGTACTATTGTTCATAGTTCGACATCAAATAATGTTTAACACACAGTAACAAAGATTTCTCCCGCACACCACTGCTCGCGACAGCAACACGTTTTACTGTACAATACGCGAACCAAAGGACACTGGACGCGCGGGTGACTAAAAGTAAGGTTATTTTTTCCGACGGCCGCGTGGTTATCGAACCGACTGACAATCAAAGCGCCGGAACCAAATACACTTGGTTCTCTTCCCCACCGAACAGGAAAACCACACGAGAACACCGAAAGCACACTAAATTACACCATTTATAATTACAATTCGCATCAACCAAGCGAGCGACGGCAGAGGACGTGAATGACAGGACAGTGTTGCCAGCACCGCGCGCCCATTTTATACGAAAACTAAACATTCACCCGCCCCGGACCGACCCATCGGTCCGCTCTATGCATGGCAGGCGTGATAATGTAGCTACTGCTCGCTTAAGGACTGAATCCCCACCTGAACTTCTGCAACTCGAGGAGTGCCATCACTACCCGGAAACAGGTTGAGAATGCGCCCCGGCGCCAACGCAGTGGCGGTAGGTTGACATCCTTAACCAGAACGAGATCCCCAATGCAGGGGTTCAGTCCTGTCCGTCCACTTAAGGCGTTGCTGCAGAATGTGCAAGTACTCAAGCGACCAACGCTTCCAAAAGTTTTGAGTCATTTGCTGCAACAACTGATAACGCGACAAACGATTGCTATTCACCTCCGTATAGGGATATTCCGGCAAGGCGTTAAGTGGGCGGCCAATTAAGAAATGCCCTGGCGTCAGGGCCTCTAAATCATTTGGGTCTGAGCTGAGCGGACACAAAGGACGCGAATTGAGTACAGCCTCAATTTTACAAAACACGGTCGCCAGCTCCTCGAAAGTCAAAATTGTTAACCCTACAACGCGCAACAAATGCGTCTTAGCGGACTTTACAACCGCTTCCAAAATACCACCCCAGTGAGGGCACGCTGGTGGATCGAACACCCAAGTAATGCCCTGACGGGAGAGGCCCGTGCTGATGGCTTCTTCGTTCTCCCTTAAGAACGTTACAATTTCCTTCATACACCGATCAGCACCCTTAAAGTTGGTACCACAATCCGACCTGATCAGCGCTGGTCGCCCTCGTCGCGACGTAAATCTCTCCAGCGCTGCCAAAAGGCCTCCGTAGAAAGGTCGGCCACGAGCTCCAAGTGGACGGCCTTGGTGGCTAGGCACACGAACACGCACAAGTACGCCTTGATAGACTTTGCGTTCCGCAGGCGTGATGCCTTCACCATGAAAGGGCCTGCGAAATCCGTTCCCACACCTGCAAACGTCCAGGCCTCCGTCACCCGGTCCGGTGGGAGATCTCCCATCTGTGGCTGCATTGTGGCTGCCTTCAAGCGGTAACAAGGCAAGCACCTAAACACAACGCTACGTACCGTTCGTCGTCCCGATAAGATCCAGAACTCGCGCTGTAGGATGGCCAATAGCGCATTACAGCCCGCGTGCGAGTTTTTCTCATGACGATCCCTGACTAAGAGCTCAACTAAGGGTCCCCTTTTGGAAGTAACAGTGGATGCCGAGCCGAAAAGGGCAGGCTAGCGTTCCGAAGTCTGCCTCCAACCCTGAGCATACCTTGCTCATCCAGGAATGGGTTGAGGCGCACAATTCCTCCCTTCAGCTTTCCACGTCCATCCCTGAGCAGCCTGACCTCCTCTTCAAAATGTTCCGCCTGGACGACTCTAACCAATGAGCATAGAGCCGCATTCCGCTCCGCAGGCGAGAGGACAGGTGTAAAGTTCCGTTCTGCTTGAGGCTTCCTGCAGTTGTTCACGAACCGCTTGATCCAACCTGTCACCCCAAGAAGTTTGTCGAGGAGCTATACCGTTCCAGCAAGAAAGCTGGGTTAGGCTTCGGTACGAGTTGCCCCACGTTCACTCGCAAACCTCGATCAGGTGGCCCAAGCGGCGCCCTGCACTCGTTGAATGGCCATTCCTGCGGCGACTCAGTCAGCCATTGAGGTCCCCACCACAGTGGGTGACTCACCAAATCAGGTGCCCTGCACCCGCGCGAAGCGCAGTCCGCTGGGTTCCATTCTCCCGGTACGTGCCTCCACACTAACGGAGTTTCCGACCCCGTAATCTGTGACACCCGATTTGCCACGAAAACCTCAAGTGTATGTACCGACGTCTGCAACCAGCACAGAACTATCCGACTGTCAGTCCACGCGTACACCGTTTCATCCAAGTTGATGGTACCACGCAGATTGCAGGTTACATGATTTAGCAAGCGCGCTAGAAGAGCTGCCCTGCCAATTCCAATTTGGGGATGGTCCATCTAGTTCTGACTGGTGCCACCTTACTTTTGGCCATAACCAGACGCACGTGCACAGTTCCCGTTGAACTTGCTGTCCGAAGGTATACAGCTGCCGCGTACCCTCGCTCCGAGGCGTCACAAAACCCATGTAGGGTAGCCTTACATCCCACCGATGGGACTAACTTGCGGGGTATCGCGATGTGCACGATCCCTGGTAGGGTGGTCACAAACTTGAGCCAATCCTTCAACAACTCTCCGGAGAGTTGGTCGTCCCATCCTAAGTTGGCTAGCCACAACCTTTGTAAAAGCACTTCGCCATGAACGTAACCGGGGCGATCCATCCGTTAGGATCGAACGTTCTAGCGATTGTCGACAGTACCGACCGCTTAGTCCAAGTTTTCTCCAAAAGGTCGGGCTCGATCTTGTACGTGAATACGTCATGCGTTGGCCTATATTGCACCCCGAGGATGCCCAACGTGTTTGGATTGTCCGGGTTCTCAAAGAGGTGCGGGTCCTGATGGAACTCGCCTGGCAAACCAGCCAGGAGCTCTGGGCAACTGGACAACCATTTCCGCAACTCGTAACCTCCTGAACCCATGATCGCGATCAGCTCGTCTCGTAGAATTAGCGCCTGGTCCACGCTATCAGCACCCGTGCAGATATCGTCCACGTAGACGTCGCGATCCAGTACTGCTGCGGCTCGAGGATATCTTACCCTTTCCTGTGCGGCCAACTCTCGCAGCGTACGTACTGCCAAATACGGACTTGGCTTAAGTCCATACGTCACCGTGTTAAGTTCGTATGTGACCATCGGCTCATCTGGGCTCTCACGCCACAAAATCAGCTGATACCGACGGTCATCCGGATGTATCATGGTTTGGCGAAACATCATTTTGACGTCTGCAACGAACGCTACCTGGTGTAACCGAAAGTCTGTGAGAATGTCCACAATGTCCCGGTTCAATTTAGGACCCGCGTGCAAACATTGGTTCACAGACACACCATTCGAGGTAGGAGCAGAACCGTCAAACACCACCCGTATTTTCGCCTCAGGTGACTTCAAGACAGCCAGGTGTGGAATGTAATAATGCTCGACACACCTCCAATCCAGGCTGGACACCGACATGTGGCCCAATTGAATATATTCCCGCATGAATTCTATATACTTCTGCCGAAGTGCTGGGTCTCGCCTCATCTTCCGCTCCATTCCGAGTAGTCTCCGTTCCGCGAGCTGTCGCGAACTACCTAAAGCGGGGCGGTTTGGGAGAAAAGGTAGCCTGGTCACGAATCTGCCTGACGGGCATCTCGCAGTGTTGTATTGATAGAACAACTCGCACTCGTCATCCTCTGGCTTCCGTCTGTCCGCCGTGGGCGGCTCTTCAGACTCCCAAAACCTCTGCAGCACCTCTGACAGCACACTACCATAGAGGACCGGATCCCTTCTGGTAGGTCCTGAGGTCTCCAAACTGGGCCGAAAACAACATACCCCTGTGGTATCTACGGCCACCAAACCAGTTTCCTGGAGTACCTTCTTCCTACCGCACCATAATCTCCCGAGGACGTCTGACCCGAGAAGTACGTCCACCGTACCAGGAGTATCAAAATCAGGATCAGCTAACTCCAATCCTGTGGTTAACCCTCGTACCGTTGGTGGTAACCTAACCTGAGGAGTTTCCCAACCACTTCATCCAGCACCACGGCTGAGACTTGATAGCTGACCCTGTACATGTGCTACCTAATGCGAACTCAAAGTTCGTCTGACCCCGAATGTCAGGCACATTTAGGCCCCGATGCCTACAGCTTCATCCCCACTTGGCCGTACATTTAGGCCTAGCCTACTCACCAGCTTACTCGATACAATACATCCCTGAGCCCCTGTATCCAGTAGGGCTCTTACTTGAATGGTCCGGCCACCGTATCCCCATACCCAAATCTTAGCCGTTGGCAAAAGTACCGTGATTGGACGGGAGCCGAAGCTGATGAGTAGGCGGCGATTACCTAGCGGGAATCTAAACGCGGTGAGGCCGCGTCCCGCGGGGTATCCTCACTACCCAAACCTGTGTATGGGTCCCACTCCTGCTGGTAGGAGGTCTGCCCATAAAGGCCATGGCTGGAGTTCTATAGTACCCCGACGGCAAACGTCCGTACCGAGGTTGCGCCTGTAGCCGCGGGTACTCAGGCATAGGCGGGGGCATGCGTGGGTCTTGAGACCCAACCAGGTGGCTCAAGCCCGCAGAATACTGCATGTACCCTGGTGGCTGCCTAGTGCTCCCTGACACCCGCCCGTTGAATCCCGTACCTGGGATGGGTGTCCTGGCCACGTTCCTGTGCCGCCCTCCCCAATCCGGCACCTGCTGCCGTGGTGGGGATCGTCCCCACGTCCTTGGGTAAGTGGGCTCCGTCTGTTGACGTCCCCTGCCTGTCCCTGTGACCGATGCGGAGGTGGGCTCCTCCTTGGAGGGTGGGAGCGTTGCTCCCTCCCTTGGTGGGCAGGCTCCTTCGCTGATCCGATCCAGCGCTGCCCCGGCGCCTCCGGAGCGATTCATGCAAAGCAGCGGATGGTGTGCACCCTGGCAGTACCTACAGTTGGTGCTTGAAGGGCACTCGCACCTGATGCGGCCCCAGGCACCGAAAACACCAACGCCTCTGCTGTGCCACACCCCGTCTCCTCTGAACCCGCTGCGCAGCAAACTCCTGACACGCTGTCACCCCGTGGCCTGTCTCCCTGCAGTAGGCACACCCTGATTCCAATGCGGTGTTGTACCGCCTGGGTTGCCCACTGTTGCCTCCTCGCGCCGGTGCACCCGGCCGTTCCGGGTGGCGAGGGGCAGAGGTCTCCTTGCGAGGGGCTTCACCAGCCTGGACGTCCACTCGCCTGCTTTCGGCCTCGAGGAACGACTTCAGATCCTCGTAGGTCGGGAGGTGGTCCGAGGACTTGCCCCATGGAGCTGCTCGAATCGAGCGACCATTTCGCTCGGCAGGCGGCGAAGCACTGTGTGGACCAAGATATAACCGTAGCCCGCCACTGGCAAACCCTGTCGCTCTAGTGCGCTGACCGCGACACTGACTGGGTGGAAGATTTTCTCGCGGAGGTCCGTACCTCGCGTTATGGTTGGTATTGACAGCCACTGGTCTAACAGCCTGTCTACAATCAGGCGCTTGTTCCGATACCGGTCGGTAAGGATCTTCCACGCCACCTCATAATTGCTATCCGAGACAGCCAAATGCGTCAGCAATTCATGAGGCTCTCCATGTAGCCTGGACATCAGCTGAGCCATCTTGTACGCCGGCGTTATGTCCGTCCGTGTGTGGACCACACTGCTATACAGGTCCTCAAACGCCGGCCAGTCGGCGTAATCGCCTGCAAAGACTGGAACCGTAACAGGCGGAAGAGGCACCTGTAATCCTTGTCCCACTTTACCACGGAATGGCTCTCCTTTCCGTCACGTCGCCTAGTTATGTTCGCAGCTGCCTGCTCAATGCCCTGTGCCAGCTCAAGCACTGGCTTACATCGGCCTCGACCCGCTCCTGATCTTCAGGGTTAGGAGTCTCCTCAAGGAGAATGAGGCACTCTGTGAGTTGATCCGACACAAACCGAACCCGTTCATCTACCTGTTGTGCACTTTTCAAGAGCGCGTCCTCCCGGTCCTCGCGGCCGATCATTGCCGCTGTGGTAGTAAACCACCTTAATCCTGACCCTATAGCAGCCTTATACCTGGCGATCGAGGAGCCATGGTACCAACTTTTACACACTCGACTTAATAAAACGAAAACAATAAACAAATACCACAAAACAAATGTTAGTTGACTGGCCTAGACCTTACCGATAAGGTACCGTTCACTAGGCAAACAATACAGTCACAAAAAAAAACCGAAACAATATTTTCCAAAAATAATAAAATATGTGGGTAATATAAAAAACACGCTTAATACCAAATTACGGCCAACTATGTTGCAATAAAGCAACCACGCTCTGCTACCAAAAAATGTTTGATTCCGAAGCTGATCTTAGCGCAGTGGAAGCAAATTAAAGTTATCTTAAAATCTAAAACTAAATGGTCGATCAGCCTCGGAACAACATTTGACTACGATTCGTAGTGCTCTTTACTATAGCTAAATAAAATAAATTTAATGAGAGAATTTTGTTCCGGAAAGTTTCCGGCCGAGAAATTCTTGTGTCCAAAATCTACTTAAACAGGGCCCAGCAACAATTGCTTACCGAGCGAACGATGACGCCGTCGTTTCCTTGTAAGTCTAGTTTTGACAGGAAAAATAGGTATCAGGTTTTGGAAGACATTTGGATTGGGATAGATAGATACTAGACTTACTGTACCCGGGCACCAGCTCGCGTGGTACTCCGTCCAACAAGTTTCACAAGCACTTGAGTACTATTGTTCATAGTTCGACATCAAATAATGTTTAACACACAGTAACAAAGATTTCTCCCGCACACCACTGCTCGCGACAGCAACACGTTTTACTGTACAATACGCGAACCAAAGGACACTGGACGCGCGGGTGACTAAAAGTAAGGTTATTTTTTTCCGACGGCCGCGTGGTTATCGAACCGACTGACAATCAAAGCGCCGGAACCAAATACACTTGGTTCTCTTCCCCACCGAACAGGGAAAACCACACGAGAACACCGAAAGCACACTAAATTACACCATTTATAATTACAATTCGCATCAACCAAGCGAGCGACGGCAGAGGACGTGAATGACAGGACAGTGTTGCCAGCACCGCGCGCCCATTTTATACGAAAACTAAACAGTAATTGGATATCATGTGTATCTGTTGGTAATAATTCAAAGTGGTTTTTAAGTTCGAGATTAAATGCGCTTACGTTATTTGTGAGAGTATCTAGATCGAGGAGTTTAATTTTTGGTCTGAATAGGCGTTTTCTGTGAATTTTGAATTCAAATCGTAATTTAGTACGCAGAGGCCGGTGGTCGGAGCTAAATTTAATATTGTTTATAATGCCGACGTCTTTTACAATATGTTTGTTAGATGTAAGGATATAGTCTATTTCGTTACGGATTTGCGAATCGGGTGACACCCAAGTCCATCTACGCTGAAGTTTTTTAGGAAAAAAGCTGTTACTTATTGCAAGTTTCTGGCCAAAAGCAAACTGAACTAAGCGAGAGCCTCGTTCGTTTCGGGTGCCCAGGCCATAAGGGCCCAACACATCGGTGTTGTCATGTTGTTGGCGAATCCCGATTTTAGCGTTGAAATCTCCTAATATGAGATTGAAGGTACCTTTGCACTCATCGCAAGCTTTGTTTAATGTGTCGTAAAAATCTTCAACTTCATCGTCTTTGTGCGCAGATGTTGGTGCGTAGACTTGAATCAACGTTAGCGTTTTATTATCAGTAAGTCTAAATTTCATGGCTGCAATTCTGTCTGAATAGCCTTTAAATTCTATGATGTTGTTAGTCCATTTCTTTGCCACCAAAAATCCAACACCGTAGAGTCCTTTCGTAGTGCCAAAGTGATAGAACGTGCCATTATGCCTATCGACGGTTGATTCTCCCTCTTTTCTGACTTCGGAGAAACCAATTATGTCCCATTTAATGCTCTCAAGCGCGTTGTCGAGCTCAATGAACCGTTCGTCTTTCATAAGCGTTCTTACATTATACGTTAAAACATTTAGCACATCGGAGTCCTTTAAATCGTGAGCAAGAGTCGTTTGACGGGGAATCGACGTCGCCCGGGGATTGTATGCGCCCCTGGCCCCAGCGCCAGTTCGACTTCCGTCAGAGCCGGCCCGGCCACTGGGGCCGCCGGGAACTTGGGGCCTGGGCAATATGTTGTGGTTCATTGTGTGGGGGGGTTGGGCCAAATAACCCACCATGCTGGTCCAATGCATTGTTGGTGGGTGGCCAGAGCCTCGTCCGTTAGTCAGCAGGATGCACCGCGAGCAGGAGAGGTTGACTTGGGACCCGAGAGATGTTGTTTGGGCCCCCTTACATCCTCTATAGGGTGAAATTTTACTAGAGACCGATAGTGAAAATTCAGAGCCGGCTGGTGATAAGGAACAACTTTTCCCAAGGAACATAGGTCGAAATACGAAAAAAAAATTGGCCTCTCATAGTAACTCAAATCAGCTGATCGGCAATTTTGTATGGGAGGTCCAAAATTTTGTATTTCGACTTATACAGGGTGTTAGGGACGGTGTACCGAAAACTTTGCAGGCATGATCAGACCATCAAACTGAACAACTTTTACTATGGAGCCAATAGTGGGAAACGAAAAAAAATTTCCGACCTCCCATACTTAATTCACGATCAGCTGACTGACTTTGTATGGGAGGTCGAAAAATTTTTTTCGTTTCCCACCATTGGCTTCATAGTAAAAGTTGTTCAGTTTCATGGTCTGAGCACGCCTGCAAAGTTTTCGTTACACCGTCCCTAACACCCCGTATTTCTTGGGGAAAGTTGTTCGTTATCACCAGCCGATTCTGAGTTTTCGCTATCTTTCACTAGTTAAATTGCACCTCATATTTAGTGACTTCTAAGGCATATTACCTGATTCATAGAAAAAGAGTACCTGAAACGGCTTAATTATTGTTGACATCTTGCTCAAATGTCGTGTAATATGAAAAAGATGCAAACAATAATGTTGCCATTTCGTGTTCCTTTCTTCTATGAATCAGGTTGATAATGAAGATGTAATGATATAATGTGTTCATGCATGTTTCAGCGCCTGTAGAGCTCCCGGAGATATACCGTCCGGGCGAGTGGCTGTGCGCCGTGTGCCCGCGCAAGGCGCCCTACCACCCGCAGATGGGGGACCAGTGCCTGTATTTTCGATTGGTAAGATGTAGTATAGATGCAGTTGTTTATGACAAATTACACAACATTAGTACGGGTCCTTAGCTGGAATTATGGTCCCATCTGGCAGAAATCATGAAACTTGGCATGTGTGTAGCTTACATGTGTAAGCTTCAGGAAAAGAAGGGAAGCAAGTTGGACCCCCCCTGCTTCCCCCTTTTATGTCCCCAATTTCAGTTATCTTTATTTTTCTCGGAAACGATTAAAGATAGGAGAAATTTGTCAAGGTAAGAAATATTCCTTATAAAATTTTCTACAAAATTGTTCTAGGTTCGATGTTGATAGGACTTATACTTTTCAAGTTATCCTTCTGGGAAACCCATCATTTTTTTTTAAGGTGACTTCCAGCTCTGAATTAGCCATAACTACCATGTGATAGAATATTCTTTCAAACTTGCTATTGGCTGTTGTTAGTTAGGTAGTCTTCAAAGAAAACCCGCAGAGACAACACTTCAATCACGCCTGTGGGGATGGGGGGAGGGGGGCAAAGTTTATTTTTTCCGAGCTGAACTTGAGGACTTCTGACTCCTTCAGTAAATGTGACACGAGAAATTGAGTATCATTTTCGAATATATCAAAGACGGAGTATTCATTTCTGGAACGCTCTTTGGTACATTTCATACAAACTTTATGCTGTCGTATGCTACCGTAGGACTGCTGGAAGAGATTTCTTTTTAGAAATAAGTAGTACCTGTTGTGTTGTTTTTCTTCATGTGATTGTCCTGTGTTTTATCTTGTGTGCAATAAACAGTTAAATAAATAAATACCGTCCTGGCGAGTAGCTGTGCGCCCTACCACCCCAAAATGGGCGACCAGTGCTTGTATTTTCGATTGGTAAGATGTTAATGAAAATAAGAAATTGAAAAAAATTCCATCCGTCGACCGGGGCTCGAAACCGGGCCCCATCACTCTGCCACTGAGTTATCGATACACCCATTTATGGAAATAAATATAGCACTGTAAGTGCATTAAAATCCCAATAGATGGTAAGATATAGTTAAAATAGTAAAAAAATATACTCCACCTTAAAAAAATCGGAGACACTTATCTTTTCATACTCAAAATATGAAATTTATGAAATAAAAAGGCGAATGTAGAAAATCGACATTAGGATTTTGTAACCTCGTAATACTCACTATTGAACTACGTTAGACATTTATTCCAAACGAAACATATAATGTCTCAGATAATGCGATCCCCTACAAAACGTAAACTTGCTAAGTGTCTCGTTTTTATCCAAGCAAGAAATTTTAAGTAATCTACCAACCACAACCCTCTTAAAACCTAGTCAACAAATCAAACCATGTAGTGAAGCTTCTTCGGCTTATTTCAAAATAGTACATTGTTTACGCGGGGAGAAAGAAACCGATTACTAACGAGGGTGTAGTTTGAGGCCCGAAGCGCAGCTGAGGGCCTCAATACACACGAGTTTGTAGTCGGACTTTCATCCGAGTAATACATAGTGCTTTATACTACACCTGCGGGGTCAGTTGTAACAGCCACGGGGTGAATTGAAACATCCGGAAAAAAATAAACTACCTAGGTACACATTTCCAAACTCTCACATGCATACGGCAGCGCAATTATTTAATTCAATAACTTTACTTTACAACTTATATAACTGAACAACTGAATAACTTACAAAACTTCACAACATACAAAACTGAACAACTTACAAAACTGAACAACTGACAAAACTGAACAACTGACAAAACTGAACAACTTACAAAACTGAACAACTTACAAAACTGAACAACTAAACAAAACTGAACAACTTAACAAAACTGAACAACTTACAAAACTGAACAACTTACAATACTGAACAACTTACAAAACTGAACAACTTACAAAACTGAACAACTTTACAAAACTGAACAACTTACAAAACTGAACAACTTACAAAACTGAACAACTTACAAAACTGAACAACTTTCAAAACTGAACAACTTACAAAACTGAACAACTTACAAAACTGAACAACTTTCAAAACTGAACAACTTACAAAACTGAACAACTTACGAAACTGAACAACTTACGAAACTGAACAACTTTCAAAACTGAACAACTTACAAAACTGAACAACTTACGAAACTGAACAACTTACGAAACTGAACAACTTACAAAACTGAACAACTTACAAAACTGAACAACTTACAAAACTGAACAACTTTCAAAACTGAACAACTTACAAAACTGAACAACTTACGAAACTGAACAACTTACGAAACTGAACAACTTACAAAACTGAACAACTTACAAAACTGAACAACTTACAAAACTGAACAACTTTACAAAACTGAACAACTTACAAAACTGAACAACTTATGAAACTGAACAACTTACAAAACTGAACAACTTATGAAACTCAACGACTTTTTAATACTGAACAATTTTAAAAACTGAACATCTTTTCATAACTGAACAACTTTTGAGACTGAACAACTTTTACACCTGAACAACTTTAAAAACTGTACAACTTATGAAACTGGACAACTTTTTAATGACAACTTCAAAACTGATCAACTTGTGGTGGTCACCTACCTGTTCAACTGTACTAAAGTCTGTAAAAATTCCCACGGGAGGAAAGTGATTTGTATGGTTAATTCCCTCCCGCTAATTTGTACGTTGAACAATGACTAACGTTCCCCCCTATAGAGTGTTAAGCTATAGGCAAATTACTATGCAGGTGTAGTATAAATGTTGTTTCGTATTACAGGGTCACCAAAGGTACTTCGAGGCCGTGGCAGAGAAAGACGTTTACAAAGTGAACCCGAGAGACAAACCTTGGGAGCGAACGCAGATTCATGTGAGTAGTGTAAAAGTTTGATGGTTGATGCCCGCTTTGAATAGCATCATCCCATTTCTATTCGAAAGGTTCGAAAGGTATTTTCAAGTTCATGGTCTGTTGTAAGGTTAGAATAAAATTACACCACCTCTTATCTTATGTGAGCAGTCAATACTTGATGTGGTGATTTTACGAAATTGAAGGCCAGATTTTTAAAACACTACCCGTTATAGTAGGCAATTTTTGTAAAAATTCTGCCTGCGGTGTAAATATTGCAAGATTAAAAAACAAAACAGAAATATATTGAGTGAAATTTTACTAGTGACCGATAACGAAAACTCAGAACCGGCTGGTGATAAGGAACAACTTTTCCACAAAGAACATATGTCGAACGATCATATTTCGTTCGACATATGTTCTTTGTGGAGAAAAAGAAAATTGGGCCACTCATACAAAATTGCCGATCAGCTGATTTGAGTAACTATGGGAGGTTTAGAATTTCTTCTTTATATTTCAACCTTTATTCGTTGGGAAAAGTTGTTCCTTATAACTAGCCGGTTCTGAATTTTGGTCACTAGTAAAATTTCACCCTGTATGAATAAAGTTGTTTTTTTTTCAGGAATGCGAGCTTGTCAAAGTGGTGGGTCTCAAGTACGTGATTAAACCGCCTCGGATAGTGTGTCTACGTTTGGCAAGAATCACCAACAACGCTACGCATCGACAGAGGATATTCACAGTAAAGTAAGCCTGCTTCTACTTCTTCTTTCAGTGGGACACCAAGTCGTCCAACGATTCGATGACCCCTGATGTCAGAGTTTTTCAATCGCCTACTGTAAGCCTGCTAGCCACTACTATTTGTGTCTCGACAGACTACGACCGAAATCGCGCGACGGAATTCGGCGCAATTACGCCAGATATGTTATTTGCATTTGTAACCAGTGTTATCAATAAATTATTTCATTTCATTTCATTTCACCTAAGCCGCCGAATTTCGGTCCGTAGTAATTTCAAAGTGATTTCTACGTAATTTCGGCGCTTATATTGTGTCATCCCAACCAAAAACGCCGAAGATTGACAGAATGGATATTCAGCCGCCGAATTTCGGTCGTAGTGTGTCTACACACTTAAATATAACAACACCACACGTAAACTGATTATATTAACTGTCAAGTAAGCTTGCAGTTGCAGTCTATTACCGGAAAACTAAAATTATACGGGGTGTACTTATAAGGTGCACTCAGACTATGAAACTGAACAACTTCCCATTAGGAAATATTTCAGGAGACGTAAAAACAAAAACTTGTTTGTATTTGCAGGTACCACGACATGCCGGACGTGATAGACTTCCTAGTACTGAAGCAGCAGTACGATTTAGCCACGCAGAGACATTGGGGACAAGGGGATAGGTAAGCATTTCCTACACATAATAACAGGGTATATTTAATCGAAATGAAATTTGCTATACGACATCAAACAATGTTTGAATAACTAGCAAAAAAAACCCGAATCTCAAAGTATGTAACAAGTGGTTTCAGTTAATTTTCGATATTATGTGTTTATATTTAACATTGAAGTTATCTGATTATTCTTGTAAAACCTGTCTCCATCGGCCTGGTGATTTCCGAAATATTTAAGTTTCATCTCAACATGTTAATATAATCGCTCGTCTGTGGCAAAGTCCTATATAGGACTTTTGCCACAGACAAGCCTATCTATAAAAAATGGCGCCACAGAGGAGTGGTTAAGAGCTTAGACGGAGGCAAATAGTTTCCAAAACGATGATACGAGCAAGTAGGGCTTCAATGTCTTCAACTACACCTCTGCAAAGTTTGCAAACCAATCTTTAGTAAATTAACATGTTGAGATCGCATAAACTCGAGCAAATCAATGTTACCAATTATCTTCAAAACCACTGCTCCGACCGTGTGAAAGATTTGGGTTTAATTGGTGCATGTTTTTAGCTAGGTGTTACGCGAGCAACTCACCAGGGGGTGCTGTAGTTAACGTTTCTTTGTGCGAACCTGTGTTGCCATTTTTCTCCGAAATCACTGGGGCGATTTTAATGCGGTTTTCAGTGATAGATGCGGGTTTTATTGGTGCATGTTTTTAGATAGTTGTTACGTGAGCAACTCACCAAGGGGCGATGCAGTAAACCGTCGTGGGATTTACCAAACACTGCAATTATAGCACTTAAGGTACCAGGGCTACGACAAGAGAAGTGGATTATATTTATCCCTGTGAAAATATAATAAATATTCATTTCAAGAAAAAAAAAAGCTTGGTGTACCCCTGGTACCTTATGTGGTATAACCGACCGTACAATACCTTACAGTCAAATTACGTTCGCAGATTCCGCTGCATGATAGACGACTCGTGGTGGACCGGCATAGTTGTAGAGCGCACCGCCCCACCCAACCTCACCAACGGGGCCACTACAGTGTCCACTGCTGGACAAGGCGACTGGAGTACTGAAGCTGCGTCACACTTTTTGTCGCTAAAAGTGCGGTGGGATAACGGCGAGGTGGAGAGATTGTCGCCATGGGATTTGGAACCGCTAGATCCTGAGAGGTAGGAAAACTATCATAATTAGCCAATTTTTACAGCTGTAAAAACTATTTATGAAGATATGCCAAGAGAAGAAAGTAGACCTTCGACTTTAGCAATATCACGAATGTGACAGCTGTCAAATTAGGATAATTGTAGGTAAGTAGAAGACTAGATTGATATGGTAGTGTAATGACAGCTATTTAAGTAAGGGTCCAACACATGCGCCTTTTTCAAATGATCATTTAGACAGCTGTCTTTGATAGTACCGGTCACTTCTGGTAAAGTAGACCGCTGGGGCCACCACTGTGTCCACTGGTGGACAGCGGGACTGGAGCACGGAAGCTGCGTCACATTTCCTCTCGTTGAAAGTGCGGTGGGATAACGGGGAGGTGGAGAGACTCTCGCCATGGGATTTAGAGCCCTTGGACCCTGAGAGGTAAGAAAGTTATTATAGGTACTGTGTGTAAGGACCACTAGATCTTGAAAGGTAGATAAACTGCTGATTTGACAAAGAAGATATGTCAAGTCACAAAGAAAAAAGACCCGACCATAGCAGTATCACGATTGTTACAGCTGTTAAATTAGATTGATATGGTATGTAGTGTAATGACAGCCGTCTAAGTAATCATACCAGTTGAGACTACGGCTTAACGTGTTCTCTGATGCACGGATTCCTCTCATTGTATTTGTTAGGCAATCTCGGCTTAATGAACGGGACATTAAACCAATAGATCCTGGAAGGTAAGAAAACTGTCATAGATAGCCCATTTGACAGTTGTCTTTGATAGTACCGGTCACTCCTGGTAAGTAGACCGCAGGGGCCACTACAGTGTCCACTAGTGGACAAGGCGACTGGAGTACTGAAGCTGCGTCACATTTCCTCTCGTTGAAAGTGCGGTGGGATAACGGCGAGGTGGAAAGGTTGTCGCCTTGGGATCTGGAACCTTTGGACCCTGAGAGGTAAGAGAACTAGCTCATGTGACAGCTGTTAAATCTAGTTAAATATTACTAGATCATAAAAGGTAAGAAAAACTATCGTAATAAGCTTATTTTAACAGTTGTCAAATCCATGTAAGAAGAGAGATGCCAAGAAAAGAAAGTAGACCTTCGAATATAGCAAAAGCATGAATGCGACTGCTGTCAAATCAGGCTAATTGTAGGTAAGTAGTAGACTAGATTGATATGGTAGTGTAATGACAGCCATTTAAATAATAATACAAGCCGAAACCACCGTTTAACATGCACTCCGAAGCACAGAACGATATTGCCATAGAATATGCCGAGAATCGTATCAATGGAACCACCAATGGGACCACTTTTAAATGTCCATTTAGACAGCTGTTATTAAAAGTAGCGGTCTCTTGGTAAGTAGACCGACGTGGTCACTACAGTGTCCACTGGTGGACAAGGCGACTGGAGTACTGAAGCTGCGTCACATTTCCTCTCGTTGAAAGTGCGGTGGGATAACGGGGAGGTGGAGAGACTCGCCATGGGATTTGGAGCCCTTGGACCCTGAGAGGTAAGAAAACTATTATATTATAGATAACCCATTTGACAACTGAATCTAGATCCTGAGAGGTACAGTAAAGCTGTCTTAGTAAGCTCATTTTAACAGCTGTCTAATCCATGTAAAAGCCGTTAGATACTGAGAGGTAGGAAAATTATCATTATAAGCTCGGTTTAACAGTTGTCAAATCTATGTAAGAAGAGAGATGCTAAGAATGGAGTAGACCTTCGACTATAGCAATAACATGAATGTGACAGCTGTCAAATTCGGCTTATTATAGGTAAGTAGTTGACCATAGATGTGGTTGTATAACGACTGATGTTTGAGTAGTCACAGGATGGCTTTCGGAGCGTAACGTACCCTCCGAAGTACGGAACAATATTTTAGGTACTAAAGGTAGCGGTCTCTCCTGGATCTATAAGGCTACCAGTGTGTCCACTTTTGAATGTCCATTTAGACAGCTGTCATATTTATGCAATTTTGTGTGTGTTATGCAAGAAAAGATGTCATATTTCGCATTGACATAGGTTTGACAGCTTTCATTGATAGTACCGGTCCCTTCTGGTTAAGTAGACCGTAGGGGCCACTACAGTGTCTACCGCTGGACAGCGGGACTGGAGCACGGAGGCTGCGTCACATTTCCTCTCGTTGAAAGTGCGGTGGGATAACGGGGAAGTGGAGAGACTCTCGCCATGGGATTTAGAGCCCTTGGACCCTGAGAGGTAGGAAAACTATCATATCGTAGATAACCTATTGACATTGACATATCCATTTAAGGACCACTAGATCTTGATTGATTAGCATAGTAGGTAGTGTAATGACAGCCGTCTAAGTAATCATAGCAGTTGAGACTACGGCTTAATGTGTTCTCTGATGCACGGATTCCTCTCATTGTATTTGTTAGGAAAATTTGGCTTAATGAACGGAACATTGAATCAATAGATCTTCGAAGGTAAGAAAACTATCATAGATAGCCCATTTGACAGCTGTCTTTGATAGTACCGGTCATTCCTGGTAAAGTAGAGCAACGGGCCCACTACAGTGTCCACTGGTGGACAGCGGGACTGGAGCACGGAGGCTGCGTCACACTTTCTATCGTTAAAAGTGCGATGGGATAACGGAGAGGTGGAGAGATTGTCGCCATGGGATTTAGAGCCCTTGGACCCTGAGAGGTACAGTAAAGCTGTCTTAGTATGCTCAGTTTTACTGCTGTCAAATCCAAGCAAGAACTGCTAGATCCTGAAAGGTAGGAAAACTATCATAATAAGCTCATTTTAACAGCTGTCAAATCAATGTAAAAAAGAAATGCCAGGAATGAAGTAGACCTTAGACTATAGCAGTAGCATGAATGCGACTGCTGTCAAATTAGGCAAATTTAAGTAAGTAGTAGACTAGATTGATGTGATAGTGTACTGACAGCTATTTAAGTAAAAGGGTCCAACACATGCGCCTTTTTCAAATGACCATTTAGACAGCTGTCATTGAAAATTGTGGTCTCTCGGTAATAAGGCCACTACAGTGTCCACTGGTCGACAGCGGGACTGGAGTACCGAGGCTGCGTCGCATTTCCTGTCTTTAAAAGTGCGGTGGGAAAACGGCGAGGTGGAGAGATTGTCGCCTTGGGATCTGGAACCACTAGACCCTGAGAGGTAAGTTTATGATGTATAGGACAACGAGTGGATGAATGAATCGGGACTTTGGTTTCAAAGCTTTTTTTTACTGCCTGCTTGGCGACTAATAAACCTCTGACGTGGTTTCGTATCTAGATTCTGAAATATATTTTCAAACAGAAGATGCGTCAAAACTATCCCGGCAGATTGAGCCCTGTCAAGCGTTAGCGGCCAAGATACACTTGCTGTATTTCGCAGACTATGATTGAGCTGCGGAAGCCTAGTTGCTAGTGGCGTCGGCAGTACAAGTGCTAAAAGTGGCAGGTTCCAATCCTGCCCGCGGTGCAAAACCTTGCAAATTTTTCAAAAATGTTTGATGTTAAGAGTTTACTGTACCGAGCCGGAAGTTCGTGAGCTGTCAGTTGATAAAAATATTTCTATTTCATTTAAGCACCTGTCCCGCAGCCATGAAAAAGACAGATGTAGCTCGCTACCGGAAAATTCGCGGTGGGTGTGTACCAGACTCCCCGTTCGAAAACTCCACAGAATTTGTTGATAGTGGCATGGCATCATTAGGGAATGCAATCTCGTACGAGATTTCAACCTAGCGAGATCTGATAATTTTTAAGCACTTTGCGACGGTGATATATATTTTTAAATGCATTATCACAACCCGGAAATGAATATGGAGCATTGATATAGTAATGAAGAGTTACCGTGCGAAAAATTGTTTTGGTTGATTGCGAATTGGCTGAGGGATACGTTGAAAGCGTTTGTATGAAAAAAAACTTCAGATCTCTGTAAATGTGGTTTTTTCTTCCCCAGATTACCACCGGAGCCAGGTGGCTCAGTCCCTGTGCTGCCTCACGAATTGGAAGCAGTTTTGTATCGCGCGGAACCTGAAGAGTGGCCGCCTAATGGGGAGCGGACGTTAGCCTGCAGAACCATAGCCCACCATATCTCACAAGTAAGTAACTATATTACTATAACAGCCACAATAAAGTCCACTGCTGAACATGGGCATCCCCCTATCGGGAGGTACTGCTATACTCACCACGCTTGGTAGGCGGATTTGCGAGCGCAGTGAAAGGTGTCGCATTGACAAGGAACGCTGCTGCGCATTCCCTGAATAATTATCTCTTAGTCGCTTTTTACTACACCCACGGGTAGAATTGGGGTGATGCTGTTCTAAGCTGGCATCACACACGAATGGTTGATATGTCACAATTTTATTTCCCCTTTTGATGTTGGTTTCCAGATATTTTGTACTAGCTGCCCGTCAGCGGTTTCACCCGTTGCAACCTATTATTCCGCGGGAAAAAAGCATTACTCGCCAAGAGATGTCGCTGTTAGTTTTCGGCGAAAACGTTTAAAACGCGAATCGGCTCAGTCACGCCACCTATTTCAAAAATATTGGAAAATGCGTGATCCCGTGGGAATGACACATTTTTCCGTGGTAAAAAGTATCCTATGTGTTATTCCAGATGCCCTTTTATATTTCTGCAAAGTTTCATGTCAATCTAATCAGCCGTTTTTCCGTGATGTCGTAACAAACACACACACAAACATCCGCCTTTATAATATTAGTAGGATAATATACAAAGTATCTGGGATTTTGTCCCCAATGAATACCTGGCTTGACTGAATTGATGCCTCACGAATTGGAAGCTGTTTTGTATCGGGCGGAGCCTGAAGAGTGGCCGCCTAATGGGGAGCGCACGTTAGCCTGCAGAACCATAGCCCACCATATCTCACAAGTAAGTTACATACTTACATATATCACGCCTCTATCCCTTGCGGGGTAGTTAGAGCGTCAACGGCCGGGAAAAATCGCCACATCTGACAAATAGTTGAGGGCAGTTTTAGATATTTTCGTATATCACTATAGTGACAGTTTGTCAGCCTGTCGCCTAAAATTGCAGTAGGTACACATAAAACCCTCGAGTTCCTTAGTCGCTTCTTATGACATCCACATGAAAGAAATGGGGTGATGGTATTTTATGCCGGCTTCACACGGCAATTCTAAGCCGGTATTACACGTAAGTTGAATGGGATTGGAATATCTTAGTGCCGGTGCTGCCTCACGAATTGGAAGCTGTTCTTTATAGAGCAGAACCTGAGGAATGGCCGCCTAATGGAGAACGAACGTTAGCCTGCAGAACCATAGCCCACCATATCTCACAAGTAAGTTGAATAGGTAGCTAAGAGAGACAGTAATCTGAAGTGGCAATAGGCAGGCCACATTGCTCGAAGGACTGATAATCGGTGAAGTATGAACCAAGAGTATGAATAAGCAAGCTATGTGTGCGCCTAAAAAGTTAGAACGGTTGGCAGTAGTCTGCACACAACCTCTCTGTCTATCAGTAGCAAAACGCCAGTGACAGCACTATTGAACCTATATAACTTCATACATTTGACGTCTGTATCTATGGAGCAACTGCTTACGCTTTGACAGTATGGCATGGGACCTCATGCACACTCTATAGCTTGCTTATATATACTGTAAGGTTTCACGGTAACTGAATTGATGCCTCACGAATTGGAAGCAGTTTTGTATCGGGCGGAGCCTGAAGAGTGGCCGCCTAATGGGGAACGAACGTTAGCCTGCAGAACCATAGCCCACCATATCTCACAAGTAAGTTGAATGGTTGATATATCATAGTTTTATTTCCCGTTTTGATGTTGGCTTCACGCTTAGAGTATACATAACATAAGCCAAAGAGTGCGCATAAGGCCTCGCGGCGTTCTGTCAAAGCGTAAGCAGTTGCTCCCTAGAAACAGAATGAGAAGTCATATAGGTTCAATAATGCTGTGACTGGCGTTTTACTACTAACAGACAGAGAGGCTGTGTGCAGACTACTGCTAACAGTTCCAACTTTTTAGGTGCACTCTATAGCTTGCTTATATATACTCTACGGTTGAATGGTTGATGTGTCATAATTGGGGATCGGAATATCTCACGAATTGGAAGCTGTTTTGTATCGGGCGGAACCTGAAGAGTGGCCGCCTAATGGGGAACGAACGTTAGCCTGCAGAACCATAGCCCATCATATCTCACAAGTAAGTTTTCTTCTTCCTCTTCTTCGAGTGGGACACCAAGGCGTCCAACGACCTGATGAACCCTGGCGTCAGAGATTTTCAACCGCCTACTGCAAGTAGCAGGCCTCTGACATGGTTGTGTAACGACCACTGTCTAAAATCTAAATGATCATAGACAGCAACCGGGACCGACGGCTTAACGTGCCCATCCGAAGCACGGAACCATCTTACTTGCGGACAATCAGGTGGTTCAGCCTGCAATGTCCTAACCAAACTGGGAACCTGGCTGTCAAATAAGTTAATTCGAATGACGGTACTATAGCCGGTTCGAACCGGTTCGAGATTGCGCGTAAACGACGGTGTGTGAATGTCTGTGTGAGTATAGCAACGTTCCCTTGAAGCCGGCTCTCTGGATTGGCGCCAGCCAATACTTATTTTGTGATATTATGATATGTTCATTTTAAAATCACCTTTTTACCCACGACGGAACGGAGACGGTATATGCATTTGGGGTGAGAGAATGTGTGTTTGTTTGTGTGTGCAAACCTATGTAACCAAATATGTACCAAACCACTAGTCCGATTTTGATAATTTTCGGTGACGGATTTATATTTTTTTAGAGCATGTTCTTAGATAGGTTTTATATGAACAACTCACCAGAGTGCGTTGCAGTATTTTTTTTTGCAAACCCATGTTACCAATTATCGCGAAAACAACTAGTCAGCTTTTGATGCGGTTTTCAGTGATTGATGAAGATTTAACTGGGGAATTTGTCCGTGTGATGCCGGCTTAGAATAGCATCACCCCATTTCTTTCCTGTGGGTGTCGTAAGAAGCGACTAAAGGACTCGAGGGTATCATGTGTATTGCAATTTTAGGCGACAGGCTGACAACCTGTCACTATAGCGATACACGACAATAGCTAAAACGGCCTTCAAATATGTGTCAGACGTGGCGATAACGACCGTACTTTTACGGTCGTTGACGCTCTGCCTACCCCGCAAGGGATAAAGGCGTGATGTATGTATGTATGTAACTGGGGAATGTTCTTAGCTAGGTGTTACGCGATCATCTCACCAGGGAGCGCTGCAGTAAGCTGTCGTGGGTATTTTCAAAATTTAAATTTTGTTTTCACTTGTTTCTAGGTGACTTTTGTAATAATGTTCATTATAAAATCCCCTTTTTTCCAGGTGATGACGCTGTCAGTGGCGGAACCGTTCGTCGCTCCGGTGGACTTACAGCTGTACCCCTCTTACGCGATGTGCGTCGCCTACCCCATCGACCTGGCTACCATACGAGCGAGGTTTGACAATCTGGTAAGTCACATTCTATTCAATATTTAACTGTTACAGCTGTACCCCTCTTACGCGATGTGCGTCGCCTACCCCATCGACCTGGCTACCATACGAGCGAGGTTTGACAATCTGGTAAGTCACATTCTATTCAATATTTAACTGTTACAGCTGTACCCTCTGACGCGATCTGCGTCGCCTACCCCATCGACCTGGCTACCATACGAGCGAGGTTTGACAATCTGGTAAGTCACATTCTATTCAATATTTAACTGTTACAGCTGTACCCCTCTTACGCGATGTGCGTCGCCTACCCCATCGACCTGGCTACCATACGAGCGAGGTTTGACAATCTGGTAAGTCACATTCTATTCAATATTTAACTGTACGATACAGCTGTACCCCTCTTACGCGATGTGCGTCGCCTACCCCATCGACCTGGCTACCATACGAGCGAGGTTTGACAATCTGGTAAGTCACATTCTATTCAATATTTAACTGTTACAGCTGTACCCCTCTTACGCGATGTGCGTCGCCTACCCCATCGACCTGGCTACCATACGAGCGAGGTTTGACAATCTGGTAAGTCACATTCTATTCAATATTTAACTGTACTGTACCCCTCTTACGCGATGTGCGTCGCCTACCCCATCGACCTGGCTACCATACGAGCGAGGTTTGACAATCTGGTAAGTCACATTCTATTCAATATTTAACTGTACTGTACCCCTCTTACGCGATGTGCGTCGCCTACCCCATCGACCTGGCTACCATACGAGCGAGGTTTGACAATCTGGTAAGTCACATTCTATTCAATATTGAACTGTACGAACCGTTCCTGTACCCCTCTTACGCGATGTGCGTCGCCTACCCCATCGACCTGGCTACCATACGAGCGAGGTTTGACAATCTGGTAAGTCACATTCTATTCAATATTTAACTGTTACAGCTGTACCCCTCTTACGCGATGTGCGTCGCCTACCCCATCGACCTGGCTACCATACGAGCGAGGTTTGACAATCTGGTAAGTCACATTCTATTCAATATTTAACTGTACGATACAGCTGTACCCCTCTTACGCGATGTGCGTCGCCTACCCCATCGACCTGGCTACCATACGAGCGAGGTTTGACAATCTGGTAAGTCACATTCTATTCAATATTGAACTGTTACAGCTGTACCCCTCTTACGCGATGTGCGTCGCCTACCCCATCGACCTGGCTACCATACGAGCGAGGTTTGACAATCTGGTAAGTCACATTCTATTCAATATTGAACTGTTACAGCTGTACCCCTCTTACGCGATGTGCGTCGCCTACCCCATCGACCTGGCTACCATACGAGCGAGGTTTGACAATCTGGTAAGTCACATTCTATTCAATATTGAACTGTTACAGCTGTACCCCTCTTACGCGATGTGCGTCGCCTACCCCATCGACCTGGCTACCATACGAGCGAGGTTTGACAATCTGGTAAGTCACATTCTATTCAATATTGAACTGTTACAGCTGTACCCCTCTTACGCGATGTGCGTCGCCTACCCCATCGACCTGGCTACCATACGAGCGAGGTTTGACAATCTGGTAAGTCACATTCTATTCAATATTGAACTGTTACAGCTGTACCCCTCTTACGCGATGTGCGTCGCCTACCCCATCGACCTGGCTACCATACGAGCGAGGTTTGACAATCTGGTAAGTCACATTCTATTCAATATTGAACTGTTACAGCTGTACCCCTCTTACGCGATGTGCGTCGCCTACCCCATCGACCTGGCTACCATACGAGCGAGGTTTGACAATCTGGTAAGTCACATTCTATTCAATATTTAACTGTACCATGGCTCCGGTGGACTTACAGATGTACCCCTCTTACGCGATGTGCGTCGCCTACCCCATCGACCTGGCTACCATACGAGCGAGGTTTGACAATCTGGTAAGTCACATTCTACTGGGTGATTTTTTACTAGTAACTATACGGAAAACTCAGAACTGGCTAGAAATAAGGAACAAATTTCCCCATAGGTCGCAATATGAAAAAGAAAATTTGGACCTCCCATACAAAATTGTTGATCAGCTGATTTGAGTTACCATGAGAGGTACAATTTTTATTCATATTTCGAACTATGTGCCTTCGGAAAAGTTGTTCAATTTTATCGGCTGGTTCACCCCGTAAAGTATTTGCAGTTGATTTTTTTATAGCCTGTATATTTTTAGCATTTATTTCATTTCCCTTGCAGTTCTACCGTCGCACGGTGGCGGCCCAGTTCGACGTCCGTTACTTGGCGAGCAACGCGGAACAATTCAACCAGCCACACTCGCCGATAGTCAGACAAGCCAGACTAGTCACCGATTTGTTACTGCATATTATCAGGTAAATACTGCATATTATCAGGACAGCTGATGTGGCGCAGTGGTTAGTATGCCTGCCTGCCACGCAAAGGTTCAGAGTTCAATTCCCGGTGGGGTCACTCACAAAGTTGATATTTATCACTTTGTGAATTTTATCCCAGTCTGGTTACGACATTGCAGGCTGAACCACCTGATTGTCCGCAAGTAAGATGGTTCCTTGCTTCGGATGGGCACGTTAAGCCGTCGGTCCCGGTTGCTGTCTATGATGGTGGTCGTGGCACAACCATGTCAGAGGCCTGCTACTTGCAGTAGGCGGTTGAAAAACTCTGACACCAGGGTTCATCGGGTCGTTGAACGACTCGATGTCCCACACGAAAAGAAGAAGAATCAGGTAATTTTCTCGTTTTGTTTTCGTCCAGACTAGCATCACTCCATATTTAATTTTTCTTGAAATTATATACATTAAGAAGTTTAGTCTTTGGTTTCCCATTTTTCCCGCGGGTGTCGTAAGGAAATCGAGGGTTAAATGTGTATCTATAATTTAAGGTAGCTACACAATGTCTCTTGTTTCCAGAAATTACCCTTAATAATCTGTCAGATTTATTATGCATACCCTTCAAAGAGTAAAATCGCGACGTGTATGTATTTTTCTCCAATTTGCTCGGAAATAGCTTCATTACTTTAAAAAAAGAATACGTCAATGGGCTCATTTATGTTGTCAAGGCGCAGAGGACTGTAATAGAAATTGCCGGACTAGGCCGGTAATAAAAGGGTTCTTAAACTTCACACTTTCGTGATTAGGTGTTTTATGGAACACAATTTGTTTGAAGTTTGAAGGCTGAATGTGAATTTCCCGCGCATTCTTTATGAAACGGAACGTAAGCAAAACCAGCGCCAACGCTTTGCGAACTTTAAAAGTTACAATACAAAGTGTCAATTTTATCACGATTTAAATATTTGTTTCCTTGCAAATTGGAGAAAAGCACTATACAAACCTCGGCCGAAATAACAATTTCTGGTCTCGTTTACTTTAGAAGGCCTCGACTTCGTCTCGGCCTTCCAATGCCACTCGACCAGAAATTGCTATATACTCGGCCTGTGACGTAATGTACTATTACATATCTCATGCTCTGATAGTAGGTCAATACTCACTGCGTACGGGCATCAAAAACCTTCGGTTGCAATTAATGCCTTCCATCCCTTGTGATGCCGTGTGATGCCGGCTTAGAATAGCATCACCCCAATTCAACCCGTGGGTGTCGTAAAAACCGACTAAGGGATATTCATCCAGGGAATGGGCAGCAGCGTTCCCTGTAAATGCAACATCTTACACTGCGCTCGCCAATCCGCCTGCTAAGCGTGGTGAGTATGGCAATACCCCCGATAGGGGGAGGCCCATGTCCAGCAGTGGACTGTTGTGGCTGTTATGGTATGGTATGGTATCCCTATTTAGGTACGTAATCTACTATTGCAGCTGATAACTTTTTGGTTTCAAAGTTACTACAAACGAAGTAATGGAACCGATGGATCGCGTGAATTTCTTCGTTTATATTAACTTTGTAACCAAAAAGTTAAGATCAATATGTAGTGTTTGATTTAAACACCAAGTATTGGAAATATCTTGTGGAAGAAATTCTATAGTAGTAGTTTTCATCCCCTCTATTCAAAAAACTACGCTTTGGTCGCACATAAGTGGGATTAAAATAGGTCATTTAATCCCAAGGGATTAAAATTCATTTGAATTTGGAACACAAATATTTGCAGCCAATCAATCGAAAATTTACTACAGATAGGTTTTTTCTCTGCAACACTACCTGTTATCTGTTATTTTATTGAGTATTTTACACCTAGTATGTAACTCATAAAAGACCTAATTCCTAGCAAAATTTGAAATTAAAAAGTAATGTGTCAAATTTTATTTTTCTTTTGGCGCGATAACTGGCAAGCAATGGGCAACATCAATATAACCTCCCATTCCTCCCAATTATATTGCAATAATATAAAATGAAATGAGTGATAATGTTTTTGTAATTGTATTGGATGATTATAATGCAATTTATATGATGTATTGTAAAATAATGGACAATAGCAAGCAATATTCGTAGATTAAGTAAGTATTTATTGTTTTTCTCATAGAGGGGGATGAAAAGTAGTATGCATCACTCGGGCATAAAGTTATTTATTCTCGGGCGACTTACATTGAATCCCTCGCTTCACTCACGATTCTACTTTAAAATCCCTCGCTACGCTCGGGATTTTACTCTAGAATCCCTCGTTCCGCTCATGATTCAAAATAGCGCCCTCGCCCTAAATATATCACTTTATTCCCTTGTTATAAAAACTACTATTTTATAACAAGGGAATTATGAGCTACATGCTAGGTGTAAAATACTCAATAAAATAACAGATAACAGTTAGTGTTGCAGAGAAAAAAAAAACTATCTGTAGTAAATTTTCGATTGATTGGCTGCAAATATCTGTGTTCCAAATTCAAATGAATTTTAATTCCTCGTTCCGCTCATGACTCAAAATAGCGCCCTCGCCCTAAATATATCACTTTATTCCCTTGTTATAAAAACTACTAAAACGTTCTACTATTGTTTTTTTTTGCAGCGAATGGCGCGACGTGGACGTGCTGGCGAAATACCACGAGTTAACAGCCTCGTATCATTCTTCTGACGATGAGCCACTCGCTAACCATGCTACCAAGGTAAATAGAACTTCTTTTTGAACTTAGGCTTTGTTTTCTTTTCTTTACATTTCTTTTCTTTTCTCTTTCGGTTCCTTTCCTTTCATTTGTTTTTCTTTTATAAAACTTTCTGCACTTATCTGTAGAGTTTTTATTTTTATGAACCTGTAGATTTTTTATTATTATTTGGCCTAAAATAGAACCTAGGTACTACTGCCTGGTTCATAAAAGAAGGGGACCCGAAATGGTACCATCATAGTTGACATCTTGCTCAAATGTCATGTAAAATGTAAAAGACGCAAACAATAATTTTGCCATTTCGGGTCCCCTTCTTTTGTGAACCAGTGACCTATGCAACGAAACTACAGGCTACAATTCTACAGTTAAAATTCGATGTACATTGCGTAGTCGTTTAGACATTATTATCCCGTTATCAGACTGACTGCGCAATGTACATCGAATTGTAGAATTGTAGCCTGTAGTTTCGAAAAATCGGGCACAGGTTATACACCATTGTTTACATGCGCGCCGTCCCAAACCGGCAGTCGATTGGAAGAAGATATGTGCTCGACTTCCTTTCTTTTCCGATCCTTTCTTTGTCTTTGATTTCCTTTCCTAATTGTTTCTTCGCTTTTCTGTTCTTCTTTTATCTTTTCTTTTCTGATCTAAAATAGAGCCTTAAATAAACAATTATTTTTCAAAAATTGAAAATGAGAGGATTGAAAAATTCTTTAGCGACCGCTGGGACTTGAACCCGTGACCGTGGGTTACTGTCCCATCGCCAACTGAGCTACGGGCGCCGCACGGTCCCCGATTCAAGTCCCGGCGGTCGCTTATGAATTTTTCAAATTTCTTATTTTTAATTTTTCAGAATAATATAGCACTGTAAGTGCATTAAAAATTCCAATACATTAATTGTTTTTCTTTACTTCTTACAGTCAAAAGCGCGCCGTCCGAAACCAGCAGTCGACTGGAAGAAGATATGCGCTGAAGTACTATCGGAGCTTATGCGATCGCCCGACGCAGAGCCATTCAAACAGCCAGTGTCTTTGGAACAAGCGCCTGATTATCCATTAGTAGTGGCGAAACCTATTGATCTGGCTACCGTGCAGAATAAACTACAAACTGGTAAGTTATATAGAAAAATAATGTTTATGACCTTTGATTTTGACCTTTGGAGTTAATTTGACCTGAACAATAGCTCCTTTTGACCTTCAACATTTGCGATTATTGACCTTGACCTTTGGAGTAAATTAGACCTAAACCTTAGCTACTTTTGACTTCATCATTCGTTCCTATTGGTCACCGGATGCAGAGCCATTCAAACAGCCAGTGTCTTTGGAACAAGCGCCTGATTATTCGTTGGTAGTGGCCAAACCTATTGATCTGGCTACCGTGCAGAATAAGCTACAGACTGGTAAGTTACATAGAGAAATCTTGATTTTTTATGACCTTGACCTTTGGAGTAAATTTGACCTCAACCTTAGCTGAGATTGACCTTCAACATTCGTGACCTTTGACCTTGAACTACGGAGTAAATATGACCGTCAACATTCGTGACCTTTGACCTTGACCTTTGGAGTAAATTTGTCCTTAACCTGAGCTGCTTTCGACCTTCAACATTGGTGACCTTTGACCTAGACCTTTGTAGTAAATTTGACCTTAACCATAGCTCCTTTTGATCGTCAACATTTGTGACCTTTGACCTTGACCTTGGGAGTAAATTTGACCTTAACCTTAGCTGCTTTTTACCTTCATCATTCCTATCGGTCACCGGACGCAGAACCATTTAAACAATCAGTGTCTTTGGAACAAGCTCCTGATTATTCATTCATCAGTTGTGGTGAAGCCTATTGATCTGGCTACCGTCCAGAATAAACTACAGACTGGTGAGTTAGATAGACACCTGAACAGACAGTTAATTTCACACTCCGTCGAGAAATCTCCGGAAAAAATCGCATATTTGGAAGGACTTTAAGAGAATTGATAAAAAATAAATCTATTCTTAGGTTGACCTTGACTTTAACCTACTGGAAATGTTCTTGTCAAATGAATGAACCAAACTGAAAACAATCTTACTTATAGCACAGAATACATAATAGTACAGGTACAGAAGACTCACTCCGCCATAGCAATTCAACAAATATAAATCCTTATGCGCGATAATAAAGTACAATTTCCTTCGCGCCGGCTTTGAATACCTACTTTTATATTAGCCTACTGATCGCGCGCGCAAGCAAAAATGAGCCGAATTGCTGCGCGCGAAAGTTCATTTGCCGCAGACCGCCTCTGAAGGTCACAGCCGGCACGCTTTGTAGGGATGCAAATATCGAGATTTATATGAAAATAGGTACCTACAAAAAGTGTACTGGAGTACATTTCTACACTCAAGTAAAACAAAAATAATAGTAGTTTTTATAACAAGGGAATAAAGTGATATATTTAGGGCGAGGGCGCTATTTTGAATCATGAGCGGAACGAGGGATTCTAGAGTAAAATCCCGAGCGTAGCGAGGGATTTTAAAGTAGAATCGTGAGTGAAGCGAGGGATTCAATGTAAGTCGCCCGAGAATAAATAACTTTATACCCGAGTGATACATACTACTTTTCATCCCCCTCTATGAGAAAAACAATAAATACTTACTTAATCTACGAATTTTGCTTGCTATTGTCCATTATTTTACAATACATCATATTATAAATTGCGTTATAAACATCCAATACTTCCAAAAACATTATCACTCATTTCATTTCATATTATTGCAATAATTGGGAGGTTATATTGTTGTTGCCCATTGCCGGCCAGTTATCGCGCCAAAACAAAAATAAAATTTGACATATTACTTTTTAATTTCAAATTTTGCTAGGAATTAGGTCTTTTATGAGCTACATACTAGGTGTAAAATACTCAATAAAATAACAGATAACAGGTAGTGTTGCAGAGAAAAAACCTATCTGTAGTAAATTTTCGATTGATTGGCTGCAAATATTTGTGTTCCAAATTTTTTCTCTGCAACACTACCTGTTATCTGTTATTTTATTGAGTATTTTACACCTAGTATGTAGCTCATAAAAGACCTAATTCCTAGCAAAATTTGAAATTAAAAAGTAATATGTCAAATTTTATTTTTGTTTTGGCGCGATAACTGGCCGGCAATGGGCAACAACAATATAACCTCCCAATTATTGCAATAATATGAAATGAAATGAGTGATAATGTTTTTGGAAGTATTGGATGTTTATAACGCAATTTATAATATGATGTATTGTAAAATAATGGACAATAGCAAGCAAAATTCGTAGATTAAGTAAGTATTTATTGTTTTTCTCATAGAGGGGGATGAAAAGTAGTATGTATCACTCGGGTATAAAGTTATTTATTCTCGGGCGACTTACATTGAATCCCTCGCTTCACTCACGATTCTACTTTAAAATCCCTCGCTACGCTCGGGATTTTACTCTAGAATCTCTCGTTCCGCTCATGATTCAAAATAGCGCCCTCGCCCTAAATATATCACTTTATTCCCTTGTTATAAAAACTACTATTGTTAAACGTAGGATATTGAAAGAAAATCAAAGCACAAATATTAGAAAAAATATGAAAATTGCATTATCATACAAAATTAACGAATGAGGTAGGAAGCTGAGTTACTTAAGGTGGTTCGTTACGTCATACAAAAGAAAAACTGCACTTCAGTCGGGTTACACATGAGCTGTAGAGTTTCTTTTTAAAGAAACTTTATTCTGAATGATGAAGGCACACGTAAATTTGTCGCAAAACTACTTATATTTAAAAGATAATCAGTATTTTCTGCACAATAAAATTAAACGTATTTATTGCAGCAGTAGCTCCATCTATTTTCGTAAAGTGGCGACTCGCTTTTTACGGGGAAATCTGATGATTTAAAAATTCTTTTTAGTGTTTTGCGACAATCTTATATACCCACGGGACTCCCCATCAAGTTTTTTAAACCGACTCTTGTCTCCTTTACATACATAACTCCATTGAACTTTTGTATGGAAAACGGAACGCCTTAATACAGAATTGATAAAATAAAATAAATCTCGTGAAGAAATGCGAACGGCATCGGAGCGCGCGCGTAACGTGCGGCGCGCGGCAACCAACTGACTAACCTTCCCGGGGGTGTCGCCGCACGTACTTGCAACTCTATACCTACGCCGCGGAGTGCGCCAGGCCTGCTTATAGAAGGAACAAAATAAGTGTACATTATTTTAAAAAACAGCTTTTTATATTGAATGTCTGTACCTATTTTTTTTATCATGTCATTTTGCAAGTTGTTTCATACCAATTTCCTCATAATGCAGTCGTTTTCCTTTCTTTAATAAGTTTTTTTTTTATAATTACCATGTATGGAATGGAACCCACATTGTCCCACTGTTGGGAAAAAGCCTCCTCTTATCTTTTCCATCCTCTACGGATATAGATCCCTTAACATTTGATTTTGTTGTTCCAGGGCGCTATAACCGCGCGTCGCGGTTCCTGGCGGATGTTCGCCGCGTTTTTGCCAATTCGCGACTCTACAACACCAACAAGCGAAGTCGGGTGAGCTATTCATACTTACTTCAATGAGGCCTTTTCTGACAGCTATGAAAAAGTTAAAATTAGTACTTAGTAGTTACTTAAATCATAGATAGATGGCGCTGAATGACTAACCACTGACCATTTTTGTCAACGATCATATTTTAGTTCATGAATGACAATCAAATCAGTAAGTCAGTTTTGCGAGCAAGGGAAGACGTTTTGGTAGTTATGAAATGCATAGAAAGAAGTTATAGACCACATTGTTATTGAAACGCTAATTTTGATATCGATCTTGCGAGCTTTTCTGGGTCTCTGTTGCTAGCACCATCTATCGATGATATTACTAACTACTAAGTACGAGATATTTAGCTGTCAAAGAAAAGACTTAGTGTGACCTAATTTTTCCGGCTATGTCAACAATTAAACATTTCATGAAAATAATACAATGCTATACAAATTGTACCTACATATTGTACAAATTTCATGTATGGAAATGCTTATTCATTCCAATATAAGGTGTAAAAAAACAACTACAAATATTTTAAGGGGTGAACCAGCCCATGAAACTAAACAACTTTCTCCAAAGAACATAGATCGAAAAATGGAAAAAAAATTTGACCTCCCATACAAATTGACTCAGCCGGTTAGTACATTTTGAGGTCCAAAAAAATGAAAATTTTCGTCCCATAAAAAAAAAATGTTTCTCCCATAGTGAATAAGCTGATCGGCGATTTTGTATGGGATATTTCGACCCATGTTCCAAGGAGAATCTTCTTTAGTTTTCTGAGTACCTTGACCTCCTTTCGGCTCGTTATACCCTTTTCGTACTCTGTATAAATTGCTATAAGCTTGTATGTTTGTATGTTGACTGTTTGTATGTATGTTTGCACTGCCCGCATATAGGAATCTAGCCAGGTAAATGCACGTATATCATCGTTAATGCTCATTCTACTTTACTGACTGACTTAAAAAAGAGGTTTTAGAAAGTTGATCTGGTCTGTTTATATTCTCATAATTTATTTAGGATTTTAATTTGAATAATCCTTTCCAATAACTGCGTTATTGTTCTCTTTGGTTTCGCTTATTTAATGTACAATGATGATTACAAAAAATCTTTTATATTTTGCACTTGTTTATTAGATTTTCTTTTGGCTATTTTCTGCGATAACTGTATTCTTATCGTATAATGATGGTTTATTTGCTTTATCATTGAACTTGTAGAAAAACTACGACCGAAATTCGGCGGCTGAATTCGGTTTCGTCAGTTTTCGATTGAGATGACACACTATAAGCGCCGAAATTACGGACAAATCACGCCGAATTACTTACGGACCGAAATTCGGCGACACGGAATTTCAGCGACGTATTTATACTAATATAAATAACATTGCTAGCGTAATTGCGCCGAATTCCATCGCGTAATTTCGGTCGTAGTGTGTCGAGACAATTCGATATGTTATTTTTGTTTGCGCCTTCAATAATTTCATATTTTTTACAGATCTATTCGATGACAGTTCGTTTGTCGGCGCTGTTCGAGTCGCTGTGGTCCCGGGCCGGACTAAGTGAAGTGAGGGCCCGACCGCGCCGGACCACGAGGAGGCCCCATACACATAGCTATAGACTACCCACTAATACAGGTAATTACATAGTGAATAGAATCCCACAAGGTGAAGAAAATGAAACTACCTAATCGTGCTGAAAAAGTAGGTTCTATATTCTAGACTATCGATTGTAAAACGATAGACGATCGATAGTTTTCACGTTCAAGTATCGATAGTATCAAGTGGCCAAAACTATCGTAAGTATCGATAGTTTTTGATCTATCGATAGTTTTGGCCAATCGAATACTATCGATACTATCGATAGTTCTGACCAATCGAATACTTTCGATAATATCGATACTATCGATAGTTTTTGGACTATCGATTGGCTAAATCAATCCCAAAACTAACGATAGTATTTTTACTATCGATAATATCGATACCCAATAACTATCGATAATACTATTGACAGTCCTGTCGATTGTATAGGCCTTAATGAATGATAACTATCGATAGTAAGTAAAACTATCGATAGTTCGGCAACACTATTTCTTTGTTGACAGCTGTCAAATATGGCCTATTAACGACGGTACTATAGTATTTTTTATGAGCTATATAAAACAGTTAGTTTGCCTTGTGGTGCCGGCTTAGAACAGCATCACCCCACATCTCTCTGGTGGGTGTGGTGAGATGTGGGGTGATGCCAGTTGGTCTGTCGGCGCTGTTCGAGTCGCTGTGGTCCCGGGCCGGACTAAGTGAAGTGAGGGCCCGACCGCGCCGCGCCACGAGGAGGCCCCATACACATAGCTATAGACTACCCACTAATACAGGTAATTACATAGTGAATAGAATCCCACAAGGTGAAGAAACTAAGACCTACCTAGTAGTGGTGAAAAAGTAGGTTCTATATTCTAGTGTTGCCGCTCGATAGTGGACCATCGATTACTATCGATAGTTCTGGCCAATCGAATACTATCGATAATATGAATACTATCGATAGTTCTGACTAATTATCGATACTATCGATAGTTTTTGGACTATCGATTGGCTTAATCAGTCCCAAAACTATCGATAGTATCGTTACTATCGATAATATCGATACCCAATAACTATCGATAATACTATTGACAGTCCTATCGTATTGTATAGGCCTTAATGAATGATAACTATCGATAGTAAGTAAAACTATCGATAGTTCGGCAACACTATTTCTTTGTTGACAGCTGTCAAACATGGCCTATTCTAACGACGGTACTATAGTATTATTTTAATGCGGTATAAAAAACAGTATGTAAGTTTGCCTTGTGGTGCCGGCTTGGAACAGCATCACCCCTTATCTCTCTGGTGGGTGTGGTGAGATGTGGGGTGATGCCAGTTGGTCTGTCGGCGCTGTTCGAATCACTTTGGTCCCGGGCCGGACTAAGTGAAGTGAGGGCCCGACCGCGCCGCGCCACGAGGAGGCCCCATACACATAGCTATAGACTACCTACTAATACAGGTAATTACATAGTGAATAGAATCCCACAAGGTGAAGAAACTAAGACCTACCTAGGAGTGGTGAAAAAGTAGGTTCTATATTCTAGTGTTGCCGCTCGATCGTGGACTATCGATTGTAAAACGATAGACGATCGATAGTTTTCACAATCGTTCAAGTATCGATAGTATCAATTGGCCAAAACTATCGTAAGTATCGATAGGTTTTGATCTATCGATAGTTTTGGCCAATCGAATACTATCGATAATATCAATATTATCGATAGTTCTGACAAATCGAATACTTTCGATAATATCGATACTAAATCAGTCCCAAAACTATCGATAGTATCGATAATATCGATACCCAATAATTATCGATAATACTATTGACAGTCCTGTCGATTGTATAGGCCTTAATGAATAATAACTATCGATAGTAAGTAAAACTATCGATAGTTCGGCAACACTATTTCTTTGTTGACAGCTGTCAAACATGGCCTATTCTAACGACGGTACTATAGTATTTTTTATGAGGTATAAAAAACAGTATGTAAGTTTGCCGTGTGGTGCCTGCTTAGAATAGCATCACCCCTTATCTCTCTGGTGGGTGTGGTGAGATGTGGGGTGATGCCAGTTGGTCTGTCGGCGCTGTTCGAGTCGCTGTGGTCCCGGGCCGGACTAAGTGAAGTGAGGGCCCGACCGCGCCGCGCCACGAGGAGGCCCCATACACATAGCTATAGACTACCTACTAATACAGGTAATTATATAGTGAATAGAATCCCACAAGGTGAAGAAAATAATACTACCTAGTAGTGGTCAAAAATAGTGTTGCCGCTCGATAGTGGATTATCGATAGTTTTGACTAACTTTTAACTATAGATTGTTTATCGATAGTATCGACACTATCGATAGTTTTTGGGCTATCGATAGTGCAAAAAATCGACAGGTTTTGGACTATCGATAGTGTTGTTATATCGATAGTTCATATAGTTATTGGACTATCGATTGGCCAAAACTATCGATAGTATCGATAATATTGCACCTTGGCGATGGTATTGCTTCATTTTGAATTATCGATACTATCGACGCCTATCGATTGCATATGAATGAAAACTATCAATTGTAAAACTAGAAAAAACTATCGATAGTTCGACAACACTTCTATATTCAAACAAATCCTTAGCCTACTCATGCTTGTTGCCGGCTTAGAATAGCATCACCCCTTATCTCTCTGGTGGGTGTGGTGAGATGTGGGGTGATGCCAGTTGGTTTGTCGGCGCTGTTCGAGTCGCTGTAAGTAAGTTTGCCTTGTGGTGCCGGCTTGGAACAGCATCACCCCTCATCTCTCTGGTGGGTGTGGTGAGATGTGGGGTGATGCCAGTTGGTTTGTCGGCGCTGTTCGAGTCGCTGTGGTCCCGGGCCGGACTAAGTGAAGTGAGGGCCCGACCGCGCCGCGCCACGAGGAGGCCCCACACACATAGCTATAGACTACCCACTAATACAGGTAATTACATAGTGAATAGAATCCCACAAGGTGAAGAAAATAATACTACCTAGTAGTGGTGAAAAAGTAGGTTCTATATTCTAGTGTTGACGCTCGATAGTGGACTATCGATTGTAAAACGATGAAATATTACTTATTTAACTTATCGATATTATCGATAGTTTTAGTCAATAGAATATCGATAATATCGATAGTTTTGAGTAATCGAATAATATCGATACTATCGATAGTTTTGGACTATCGATTGGCTAAATCAGTCCCAAAACTATCGATAATATCGTTACTATCGATAATATCGATACCCAATAACTATCGATAATACTATTGACAGTCCTGCCGATTGTATAGGCCCTAATGAATGATAAGATAACTATCGATAGTAAGTAAAACTATCGATAGTTCGGCAACACTATTTCTTTGTTGACATTTAATCTAGTATGTGTCTGACAGCTGTCAAATATGGCCTATTCGAACGCCGGTACATTATTCTTTTTATGATGTATAAAAAACAGTATGTAAGTTTGCCTTGTGGTGCCGGCTTGGAACAGCATCGCCCCACATCTCTCTGGTGGGTGTGGTGAGATGTGGGGTGATGCCAGTTGGTTTGTCGGCGCTGTTCGAGTCGCTGTGGTCCCGGGCCGGACTAAGTGAAGTGAGGGCCCGACCGCGCCGCGCCACGAGGAGGCCCCATACACATAGCTATAGACTACCCACTAATACAGGTAATTACATAGTGAATAGAATCCCACAAGGTGAAGAAAATAATACTACCTAGTAGTGGTGAAGAAGTAGGTTCTATATTCTAGTGTTGACGCTCGATAGTGGACAATCGATTGTAAAACGATAGATATCTTACTTATTTAACTTATCGATAGTTTTGGTCAATAGAATACTTTCGATAATATCGATAGTTTTGAGTAATCGAATAATATCGATACTATCGATAGTTTTTGGACTATCGATTGGCTAAATCAGTCCCAAAACTATCGATAATATCGATTCCCAATAACTATCGATAATACTATTGACAGTCCTATCATATTGTATAGGCCTTAATGAATGATAACTATCGATAGTAAGTAAAACTATCGATAGTTCGGCAACACTATTTCTTTGTTGACATTTAATCTAGTATGGGTCTGACAGCTGTCAAACATGGCCTATTCTAACGACGGTACTATAGTATTTTTTATGAGGTATAAAAGAACAATAAGTAAGTTTGCCTTGTGGTGCCGGCTTGGAACAGCATCACCCCTTATCTCTCTGGTGGGTGTGGTGAGATGTGGGGTGATGCCAGTTGGTCTGTCGGCGCTGTTCGAGTCGCTGTAAGTAAGTTTGCCTTGTGGTGCCGGCTTGGAACAGCATCACCCCACATCTCTCTGGTGGGTGTGGTGAGATGTGGGGTGATGCCAGTTGGTCTGTCGGCGCTGTTCGAGTCGCTGTGGTCCCGGGCCGGACTAAGTGAAGTGAGGGCCCGACCGCGCCGCGCCACGAGGAGGCCCCATACACATAGCTATAGACTACCCACTAATACAGGTAATTACATAGTGAATAGAATCCCACAAGGTGAAGAAAATAATACTACCGAGTAGTGCTGAAAAAGTAGGTTCTATATTCTAGACTATCGATTGTAAAACGATAGACGATCGATAGTTTTCACGTTCAAGTATCGATAGTATCAAGTGGCCAAAACTATCGTAAGTATCGATAGTTTTTGATCTATCGATAGTCTTGGCCAATCGAATACTTTCGATAATATCGATACTATCGATACTATCGATAGTTTTTGGACTATCGATTGGCTAAATCAGTCCCAAAACTATCGATAATATCGATACCCAATAACTATCGATAATACTATTGACAGTCCTATCATATTGTATAGGCCTTAATGAATGATAACTATCGATAGTAAGTAAAACTATCGATAGTTCGGCAACACTATATCTTTGTTGATATTTAATCTAGTATGTTTCTGACAGCTGTCAAACATGGCCTATTCTAACGCCGGTACAGTATTCTTTTTATGAGATATAAAAAACGGTAAGTTTGCCTTGTGGTGCCGGCTTGGAACAGCATCACCCCACATCTCTCTGGTGGGTGTGGTGAGATGTGGGGTGATGCCAGTTGGTCTGTCGGTGCTGTTCGAGTCGCTGTGGTCCCGGGCCGGACTAAGTGAAGTGAGGGCCCGACCGCGCCGCGCCACGAGGAGGCCCCATACACATAGCTATAGACTACCCACTAATACAGGTACATACCTAAGGTCGAATTTGTAATTGTATGCACTAAATTGACTTTTGGTGATTATAAATAGTGATGTGCTAAAAATATTCAATTCAATCACTCATTTAGTTGACAGTGTCTGCATTGGGAACTTTGTTTCAGATACTTTGTTTTTGATACAAACCTGTCACTAGCGATACACGACAATAGCTAAAACGGCCATGTCAGACTTAGCGATAACGACTGTATTTTTACGGCCGTTGACGCTCTGCCTACCCCGTAAGCTGTGATTTATGTGTGTATGTATGTATGAATACCGTGCCGTGTGGTGCCGGCAGAGTAGAAAAGCACCACCCCCTCTCTTCCCGTGGGGGTCGTAAGAGGCAGCCGAGGGATGAACCCAACCCAAACAGCCAGGGCCAACCGTATGGTGGCGGTTCATCCACCACAAAAGCAGTCCCAAGGAGGGTTGACGTCTGGTAGGCGGCCGCGGCCGCGGTTTGCAACACGATTTTTGTTCAACAAAACGTGTTGCGCCGACCCCAAGTAATTGGGATAAGAGCAGGCAGATGATGATGATGATGATGTTTGTATGAATACCTGGCTTAACTCTCTGTCTATTTTGTTGTTCTCAGACGAGGAAGACGCCGCAGCGCCCAACGCGTCGAATTCATCGTCAGAATCTGAAACCCTCGCTGTTACTTCGAGAAGGGTTCACAGTGAACTAGCGGACATACCTCCTGGTAAAGGTACGCATATACAGCCACATAGCCAGCATAGAGGGTTATTTTTTAGTCAGTGCACAAACTTCGCATGATGTTTCTACTCGTGATCTGAACAACTTTTGCTATGGGGCCATCTGAAAAATCTAAAAAAATATTTTTTGTTTTCCATGCATTTTTGCCGAGTAGGTATGAATTTTTCTATGGAACATGCACATTTGCGTTTTCGCAGGTGGTCCCATAGTAAAAATTTATCATAATCACGAGTAGAAACACCCTGCAAAGTTTGCGCACTGACTAAATAATAACCCTATAACTCCGAAACTATAAAAAAAACGCAGAACATACATTGGGGTGATTCGGATACCTCTCAGTATAAGGGCCCTTTCCTGTCATGCGTATTTTCGTACGCGCGCGGATCTGGTCCGCATGCGGGCCGCACGCATCTTATCTTTTGATACACGTTTTTCCTATCATGCGGCTAGCGCGCGCGCGGAACGCGGATTGACGCAAACGAAATCCCTGTCCTGCGTGTGACCAGAAGCGTGCTATCATCCGCATGCGGACCAGATCCGCGCGCGTGCAAAAATACGCATGACAGGAAAAGGGCCCTAAGTAATTGAAATTTTGTCTATTGACGTCATTGGATGGTCCACCACTGGTGAGGCCCGTCCAGCGGTTTCGCCCGCTGCTACTTAGGTATCTGTTTCTTCGTAGAAATTGGATTTTTGTCCATAGTAGTGTCCGGGGCGCGAACCCATGCGGCCCGGGTTTTAGCCCCGGTCGATGCATTACGATTTCATAAATTGAAAATGAGAAAATTGAAAAATTCACCAGCGCGCGCCGGGACTTGAACCCGGGACTGTGGATCACCGTTCCACCGCTCTACCAACTGAGCTACGGGCACCTAGCGGACCCTGGTGAGTTTCTCGACCTCTTGATGCTCGTGTCGAATTTTTAAATTTTCTCATTTTCAATTTATGAGAGTAATATAGCGCTGTGAGTGCATTAAAAAATCCAATGCATTACGATTTTTTTAGTTTCTTATTTTCATTTATTTTAATAATGTTTCCAGGCAAAGGTGTAGGCAAGAAGAGCGCGAGTAGCGCGGCGAGCGCGGAGCCCGTCGCCGGACCCAGCTCGCACTATCCAGGTACGGAACCAAACAGAATAGTAGGCTGTATCCTTCAGACTATGTTTCCAGGTAAAGGTGTGGGCAAGAAGAGCGCGGAACCCGTCGCCGGACCCAGCTCGCACTATCCAGGTACGGAACCAAACTGGATAGTAGGCTGTATCTTTCAGACTATGTTTCCAGGTAAAGGTGTAGGCAAGAAGAGCGCGAGTAGACCCAGCTCGCACTATCCAGGTACGGAACCAAACAGAATAGTAGGCTACTGTAGGTTGTATAAATCAGACTTTTTTTACATTTACGGAAAACTATATTTTTTCTGTCTGAACATCAAATCTCGATCTACAATATTTTTTCAAATGTTAATTGTATAGTTTTCAGTCTGATGTATGTTTACTGAAATTCTTTTAGGGTGATTTTGATGTATTTAGTGAGACTACGAAGATTCTGATGTGTTTTTACTGAGGCTCTTTATGAAGATTCTAATATACCGGGAGTAACAGAAAGGGTATAACAAGCCGAAAAGAGGTCAAGGTACTCATGAAACTGAACAACTTTCCCCATGGGACATGGGTCGATAAGAGAAAAAAAAAAATTTGGTCCTCTCATAGTAGATTAAAATTAGAAAGAGTCTAATCTAGACACACGGCAGTGTGTCCGCCAAGTTCGAGCAAAAAAAGCGACACACCGGCCGTGGGTTATATTACACGAACCATTTCGGGCCAAGTTCGACCCACCTATAACTCAAAATCTATTTTATCTACGCATATGAAATTTCTAGTATCTGTCGAGATCTACTTACTTATCTAAAATACAAAATTTCATTAATGTAACTATTGTAGGTCTTGAGATATTGACGTCAGAAAATCGCTATTTTTACTATACACTCACTGACTCACTCATCAAAAACCTAGACCACTTCCAATGGTCGTATTGACTTGAAATTTGGCATGGAGGTAGGTCTTTAGGTCAAGGTAAAGGAAAAAATCAGAAAATGGCCAAGTGTGAGTCGGTTTTAAAAATAATGAAGGTGTAAATTCATACCCCTAAGGAACTAAAACAAAAAAATTATCTATATCTTCCAATGGTCGTACCGACCTAAAATTCGTTTCGAAGGTTTGTTTAATCATAAGAAAAAAAGAAAATAAACCTTACAAAAATAAATGAAATCCCACCCAAAACATAAATGTGAAAGGCTGCCAAGTTCGATAATATTGGAATGCTTCGCCTATAAAAGAAGTGAGATCTAAATAAGTACCAAGTTCCATACACAGACCTCAGTTAAAAATAGTTACAGGAATGCACACTTGATTTTCCGCAGTTTGGAAATATTTCAAAATCAAATATGTATTTTTACTCAGATTCTTTACTAAGATTCTTATGTTTGTTTCTTGAGATTCTTTACGAAGATTTTGATGTATGTTTGTTTAGTGAGATTCTTTAAAAAGATTCTGATGTATGTTTACTGAGATTCTATACGAAAACTCTGATGTATGGTTTTTCCTATAACAGAAGAAGAAGATGACGAACCAGAGGCGGAATACCTCGAAGTGGCTACCAACGGCGTGATGACGTCATCATCAGACGAAGAGGCTCTGGCAGCTCTCAGGGGGATTAATTCACTCAATTCGGAGGCGGCCATGGCAACGCCGGATGACGATGATGATGAGCATGTGGATGACTATGTGGAACCCAGACAGGTAAATCCTTAGAGTATATATAAGCATAAGCAAGCTATAGAGTGCGCATTAGGCCCTGCGGCTTACTGTCAAAGCGTAAGCAGTTGCACACGTCAAATGTATGAGAAGTTATAGAGGTTAAGTAGTGCTGTCACTGTCGTTTTGCTACTGACAGACAGAGAGGGTGTGCCCAGACTACTGCCACCAGTTCCTACTTTTTACGCGCACTCTATAGCTTGCTTATATACACTATAAAGGTAGATCTTATAGTCGGATTTATAATTGTATGCACCAGATCTCAGTGGAATTAATTCACTCAATTCGGAGGTGGCCATGGCAACGCCGGATGACGATGATGATGAGCATGTGGATGACTATGTGGAACCTAGACAGGTTAGAAAATCTTATCAACATCATCATCTTCCTGCCCTTATCCTAATTACTTGGGGTCGGCGCAACACGTTTCGTTGAACACAAAATCGTGTTGCAAAAGGATTTGGCTGAATTTTACGACCGACCGCCTACCAGACGTCAACCCTCCTTGGGAATGCTTTTGTGGTGGATTAACCACCACCATACGGTTGGCCTTGGATGTCTGGGTCGGGTTTATCCCTCGGTCGCCTCTTACGACCCCCACGGGAAGAGAGGGGGTGGTGCTATTCTACTCTGCCGGCATCACACGGCTTATAGTCGAATTTATAATTGTATGCACCAGATCTCAGTGGAAATAATTCACACAATTCGGAGGCGGCCATGGCGACGCCGGATGACGATGATGATGATCGTGTAGATGAATATATAGAACCAAGACAGGTAATTCTTATAAACGAATTTATAATTGTATGCACCAGATCTCAGGGGGAATAATTCACACAATTCGGAGGCGGCCATGGCGATGCCGGATGACGATGATGATGATGATCGTGTAGATGATTATGTGGAACCTAGACAGGTAAATCTTATCGTCGAATTTCTAATTCGCTACTTGACTGGGTTGTAAGTAAAATACAAAAGCTATTGTCCAAAAATATTAAAGACTTCATTCATTGTTTTTTAAAATATTAAAAGTTAGAATTATATTAACTAAAAAATAATACAAAAATTAGTGTTCTGATGCTATGGATGCTATCGAAAATATTGAAATATGACATTTATTTTGTATTTTGTATGACGTCATAATTCAATATTTTCATACAAAACATCGTTTCAGATAGTTTTAAAAAGTAGTTCATATTTGACCTGTCTGTCAAGTAGCGGATTGTATCTTTCGGGATTGTATGCACCAGAATGACGTTTGGTAGGTGGCTGCTTTTTTTGGGAAAATAAATAGTGATGCGCTAAAAAGATTCAAATCACGAAGTATATTCGCTTACATATAAAATTACATTATTTTAAGTTAGCTAGTGTTAGTGGTCAAGATATACTTGCCGAATTCGCAGGCTAGGGTAGAACCGCGGTATCCCAGTTGGTAGTGGCGTCAGCAGTATAGATGCCGAAGGTCACAGGTTCAAATTTTTCAGGATACATAGTTTTTAAAAATTTTGCTCCTTTTCTCACCACATTTGCTTCATTTCTCACTACTTATGTTTCGTTCGTGCTTTTTAAAAGCATATGTGTTTTTCTATTGGGATTTTAATGCATTTACAGTGCTATATTATTCTCATAAATGAAAATAAGACATTGAATAAATTGTCATGCATCGACCGACGGTATATCGTCGCTTGAAGACCAGCATCCAGGTATTGAATTTGGCAGGCATCTACCAGAGCGCTGGGGTGTTGACCCATGCGGCCCGAGTTCGAGACCCGGTTGATGCTTGTAAATTTTTTCAATTTCTTTTTTTCATGTATGTGTTTCTTTTTTCAGAGTGCACGTAAGAGACGACGAATGCCGTCATCGCAGAGCAGCGCGTCTGACAAAGCTACCAGAACCAGGCGGAAACGACAACCGCATAAGAGGTAATACTATCTTCATCTTCTATAAGAAGACCGACCCTACTAGATATCGCGAAAGAGATTAAAAAGATCTACCGACATGTTTGGCATAGTAAGTGACCTGGAAACAAAAAAAAACTCTTTTTCTCAAACATGCTAGGAAATATGACAATTTCTTTCAAAAAACAATCCAGAAAGTTTGACATTGTCTGTGATTTTGTAATTTCTGAACGATTTCTTTTTTACACACCTGCAATGGATTCCAATACAACTTTTCTGGCGCGATATCGAAATCGTTCAGAAATTACGAAATAAAAAAAACCGGCCAAGAGCGTGTCAGACACGCCCACAAATAGGGTTTCGTAGTCAACGTTTAAATATCAGGTTTTTCAGCATTACAAACTTAATTTTGTTGCTGGTTTGTTAGCAGCAGTATGATGACCAACCGCAAATAGAAAAACTCAATTTTTTCTGAAACCTTTAAGGGTACGATATCCGTTATAGTTTTCATTGTAACTTCAGATTGTAAGCTATATTCCATATTTATTTCAAATTTTTAGCGTTTATACTTTAGAAGTTACAGCTGGAACAAATTATGGGTCAAAAACGCCCTTTTTAAAAGCAAATATCTCGTGACAGAAACATTTTAGTGACTTTGTTTCAAAGAAACCTCACCTTAGTTTTAAAAGACCTATTCAACGATACCCTACTCAACATTACAGAAGAAAATTTTTTTTTTTGCCCCCCTTACACTTGTATGGGAGGGGGCCCAAAAAACATTTAAAATATTTTTTTCTTAACATTTCTATATTTGGGTCAACACGATCTATCATCTCACCAAATTTCATATCGATAGCTCTAAAACTGACGAAGATATGAGGGCGCGGCATACAGACAGACAGACAGACAGACAGACAGACAGACAGACAGACAGACAGACAGACATGACGAAACTATAAGGGTTTCTAGTAGACTACGAAACCCTAAAAAAGAATAACTCCAAATCCACATCTTGACGTAGTAATCAGTAAAACAACTTTTTATATCAAATCACTATAAAATAAATTAATATCTTTATAATTTCCTAGCATTTTTTTGAGAAAAGCACTATGTAAGCCTCGGGGAAAATGACTTTGCTAGACTCGTATAATTAAAGTTCAAACTCTACTCGTCAATACAGTCTTATTTTCCGTCCTCGTCAACAACCTACTATTAAACAACTGTACCGTCCTATAATCATACTTAACATGAGAGAAGCAACTCATCTACACCTACAGCTACGGTCGCACCTATCTGTCCTTGCTCGTGATTGGCTGCTCCCACCTCCCCGCTCCTCACTCCGACAGGCAGGGCGGGGCGAGTCGGCCCGCTTGGCTACATTGGCGATTTATCAACGCCGGCGCGCGGTCGCCTCAGAAGATAATTTTTTGAATTTCGCCAAAGTTTTATAATTCAAAAATTATAAACTTTAATAAATTATTTTAATTTAACTATTTCATTTTTGTGTTATATGGCGTTTTCAAAAAATTATTTTCTTTTAAATTTTTTATTAATAACGGTTTTACACCGTTCGTTTTTTAAATTTTATATTTGTGTAATGTCTGTCCTTTTTAAATTGTAAATTCAGTGAGTTTGCAAGATGGGTAAGTCCTTTCTATTTTATTGAGCATGCACTTGGAAAATCAAATTTCTGAAGGCGGTTTTCCGTCGAACACTACTTTGCAATTTCATACCACTGTTCATAATTTAGACCAAGCAAGAATCAGTCTAAAGTCCGTTTACGAGTAAATAAATTGTTCAGGAAGGGCGCCGAGCCCGTGATCTAAATAGATAACTATTTCAGTGAATTATTTATCAAGAGTAAGATCCCAATTAAATAAGCAAAGTGTGTTAAAGAAATTTGGTTGTTATCGAAGTAATAAATTCGTTCTCTTCTTTTGAGGACGATCAAATGAAAATCCAGTAATCATAGTGCCTTTCATAAGCCTTGAGTGACACGATTTAAATATTTTCAACACAAAATGTTGATCCGTTGTAGGCTGCTAGTTATCTGTAAGTGATGATACATTTTGCCTCAGGGTAATATATTTTTAGTTATAAGTATTATTCGGTCGAAATATTTGAAGATGGCGTCCGTGTACGCCACGGAGTGAAGTAAGGTCACTGATTGATTTATGGATTTTCATCAACAAATTTATTATTTAATTAAAACTTCTGTCTGTAATCAGACACGTGGTTTTTAAGTTTGTGTTTTGTTTGACACGTCGCAACGTGTTCGACGCTATAAACACGTGGTCCTCACTTTAAAAAAATGTTGACTTGTATATTTAATTTCTACCTCCAAAGTTCTTTTTCTTTGAGGTGTTTCTTTAAAATTAAAGAATTTCATTAAAAAAGGGTGTCGCTGTGACCCCGAATAATGCAGTGAGAGTTTACGGCACACCTAGTCCGTAGAACGTCTTACAAAAAAGAACAATCAAATCTCAGCAAGGATATTTTGTAAGGTATATATACCTAATTTTATTCTATTGCAATGACAAATTGATATTATATGGCTCCGCGAACTAGGCCATGTTCCCTTGTTTTTATATGTTACCTCTGCGCAATGCAAGGTATACCCTATTTTAAAACATCATTAGGAGTACCTTGGCCGCCAGCGCATGGTGAGCCCTTTGACTCCTACATCCCCGCGCAGGGGTTGTGCTTTTTTGATGTCATGCAGATTGCTCTCGCCTGCACTTGCAGGAGTGCCTTAATTTTCGTCCTCGTGTCTTTCGTATACGTGACGAACTGATATTTTGTAATGCGAGACAAATATCGCAAAATATAGTGATAAGTATATTGTTGCGTTTCGGTACTACATACTCCTCAAAGGACGGGGTCATCATGGACCCAAAAGTTTCGAAACGTACCTACATATTATTTTAATACCTCGCGCAGAGAGAGTCGGCCAGCGAATTTCATAAAACTGTGTGACTTATGATATAAACTGTACTGTATTAGGTATTACTCTTATACCTATCCCATATCAAACAAAGAAAGTTCAGTGGCATTCGGCGCAGGCACGATATGTCTTACCTACAAAATAAAGGGTTCTCCTTTTACTAATTTCGAAGTATTCTATAAAAACAAATAGTACACCGTCAGGCCTTGCCTCAGACGAAATTAACGAGTGTAACGAAGGGTAGTGTGTGTGTTAGTGAATTTCGCAGGTTCGAATCTTGCATGTGACATTTTATTTAGATAAGAATTCTAATTGAATACCTACCCGACACGTTTTTGTTTACAAAGTCCATAATCCGATGGACGCATCCGAGATAATTATTTTCAATGAAATTTGCTTTGAAATGGCTATTACAATTTCTAGTAAAAGAAGTTTACATCTTAGCTTATGTAGAGGCATTCCAAGAAAATGTTCTGAGACTTCTAATATTTCCGTGTAAAAGATTTGATATCAACATAAAAGCTTTAAAAATTTCACATACAGTAGCTTTGTATCATTCATAAGGATAACATAAGCGTAAAGTAGATGCTAAACGTCACGTAAGCGACTAGAAGTTGATGTTTTCATGGAATGCCCTGCGTAGCTTTGAGCTAGTTAGAAACACCTACGCAAGGAGATTGTCAATAAAGACATTACCATAACCTCAGGGCTGAAGTTCTTGCAGGTTAATGTCTTAAACAGTTTCACTTTGTGATCATTACAGTGGCTCACTGGGCCATGCAATAAAAATAAGTTACAACATTGTTCTTGTAATGGAACGACCATTTATGCATTTCCCTTGCTCACTGTCATAAGTAGCAAGAAATCACTTTTATTAAATAGTTATCTCTTACTACAGTGTCAACTGTGTCCCTAAAAATGTAATACGATAGTACTAATGTCATGCTAAGGGATATCCCTTACGCTTGTCATTCGTTTACTTCTTTGAACTATGGTCAAAGAGTGCCATTAAAGTACCTACTTCAAATAGGTACGTGCGGTATTTTCGCAGCAAGTAACCCCGGAGGAAATACCTATGTACAATCTGAAGAGCTCTCTGAAGAGTTAAGTTAAAGTTTTCTTGTATTAGCGAGATTTTAAGCAACATGAAAACAAACAAAAGTGGGGAGAGAAAGAGGCCGTATTGTAATGGCCTCATCTCAAAACGGATAAGTAAATAACTACCTACCTATTCAATAAATGTCACACCTAAACTATGAAAAGTTTTTGCTTTTTCAATTCATTGAGAGAAAAGTGTGTGTTTGGGATACAGATTTATGTAATGTACCTAGGTGATTTACTTAATCCATCATGTTGCAAATTTATAACTACATTCTGTTGTAGATTCACAAGCTATGAAACATCAAAACTGGTGGTAAATTGTCTTAACTAGTCTAACTACTGAAAACTAGTACCTAATGTCTACATGTCATATCATAACATAAGGTAGGTATACTTGAAGTACCTACCTCCTCGGTTGCCATGACCTTGGACATGATATACGTAATGTTACTTTAGAAAGTTTGCCTACCCGTAAAGGTTTAGGCGTGATATATACGTATATGTATGTATCTAGGATGTTTTTATACTTCCTACCATAGGTACCTACTCAAAGTGTTATGATATGAATGACATGTTTATTACGTAATGTGTCTAACCATCTGCACTAGAGATAAAAAGTTGTAAAACGATATCAAAATAATCATTTTTCTTAATACCGTCTCGATCGGTATGAGTTTTTATTTTCCTCATGTGTGGTCATCTTGCTACCTACTCTATTTATTATGAATGAAAGCTTATGCGAAAATAAACAAAAAACTACCTACAGTCTATGCGGGTACTTTTATGGAATAAACAACACTACAACACGTTTCAAAACTAATGATTTCAAATAGAGGGTACTTTCGCAAATTGACATGTTTTATGTCACGAGTGAAAGACTCTGACTGCCGTGCATAAGGTGTTTTGAAACGTAAAATGGTGAATAAATCTGTCTATTTTTAGACGTACGTAACTCAAAAGATGATACCGTTTGTTCCAATATACTTATTTGCTCTGAATGTCAGGCATTCGTGAAAGTACCTACCTATTAGGTTATTATGTCTATTAATTATATTTTTTTTGCAAAACAGATAGCGGAAATGCTATTTCGAAGAAACGATGACGAAACGAAGGTGCGATGGTAGTTTATAATCGTACAGATACATTGTGAACTAACGGTGACTGTTGCACTATGCGTACACAGGTGCACTTTGAGATGGATATCAATCTATTACCAATTAAGAGATTTACAATGAGTTGTTTATGCTGACTACCTAAAAGACGTTAATGTCGTTCTACAGGCAGATAGTTTTTGTTTTCCTCGGTAGGTGGGCTATCTTATATGTACGTTATACAGACAAGTTCATGCGCTTTTAATAAATTTTAACGGTTACTTGGGCTTTTCAAGGGACGGTCAGAGGTAGATAGTCTGTTATTAGAGGTAATAATAAATGTATTCACCTCTTTATTTGTACTTACAAGATTATACCAATAGATTCATACAATGAAGTTTCTGTGACAGCCAGAGTGATTGTGTTTTTATGAAGCTTGACCGTTACTCCGACAGACTAAACAAGGTTAGTTTTTATAATTTTTTGCTAATCACGTAAATATTATGGCAAGCCCATACGTATTTGGAAGTCATACGAAGATATGATTTTACAATAGTTATTATATTAAGAAAGTTTATTTCATTTGAATTAAGGTATTTGATGGCCAGGTTTTCTATCTGCCATTGCCTAGTTAGGACAATGCATACCTTAAGATTTACCGTTGACCTTTTAGTAAGGTATTCAGGCTACCCTATTACATTACCTACAGCTTGAGCAATCAAGCACAGTTGAAATGTATCAGCTTTGTTTTTCTGTGTGCAACGGTTGCTGACTTACTTACTATCTTATTAGATAGGTAGTTAGAATAGAAGATTATATAAATATTACCTATTTTGCGAATCCTACCGCTAGCTAACGGTGGTTACCTTCCTCTTTCTTTATTATTGGGTTTTTAAAAAATGGTACCTATTATATTTTTGTTGATTGGTTCGAAAAACTGCAATTGTGTTTCCGTGTATTCACTATTTATTCACAACGGATTAGGTAATGTAAGTCTGTAATTGGTGCATTTGATTTCAGATACGAGGAAAATTTTGGAAAGGCATTATGTCATGTGCTAAATACTCTAGTATTTATCATTATTTAATATGCTTGACTAGATTGCCATAATACAGTAAATGAGATTTGTAATAACATTTATATTTTAATAATTTACGCTTATTAATCGTCATTTAAGAGTGAGCTTCTGGTATGACGAAATTTGGCATTTTATATATCCTTTGATGATTGTTTAATTCATTAATATAGTGGTTCAATGTCATTGAATTCAACAGATTCTATATTATTAATTATTTAACAAGATTTGAATTCTTTATAGTTAATCACATTGGCGATAGCCCACTCCTCCAGGCGATAGGAAACATGTCTCATGTTAAGAATGATTAAAGGACGGTACAGTTGAATAATCACAGCATTATACCTACCAATAAAATGCAAATTAAACAACTTACCTCCTATAATCATACATTTTAATTCTGCCTGGGATATTTTGTAAAAAAATTGAAAATATTTTCTACAAAATAATTATAATATTCTAATTAGAATATTATTGTGAGACGCAATGAAGCCAAGCGGGCCGACTCGCCCCGCCCTGCCTGTCGGAGTGAGGAGCGGGGAGGTGGGAGCAGCCAATCACGAGCAAGGACAGATAGGTGCGACCGTAGCTGTAGGTGTAGATGAGTTGCTTCTCTCATGTTAAGTATGATTATAGGAGGTAAGTAGTTTAATAAGCATTTTATTGGTAGGTAAAATGCTGTCATTTCATGGCTAGAGTTGAAGCATACCGCGATCGATTAGGCATGAAAATACAAACCAAAAGTGTCCTTTGATAAAACATCGTAAAGCGTGTAGTTTCGGAGATATATGGTTCTAAAATTTAATTTATTTTTTTGTTTATTTTTGAATCCTTTACTTTCTTATTATTCAATTAGTATTGCTAGAATGAAATATCGACATAAAACAGTAAAAAAGTATTGTATTTTAAAACCATATATATCTCCGAAACTACACGCTTTACGACTTTTTATCAAAGAACGCTTTTGGTTTGTTAGTGTCCCGAGTTCTAGGTATTTTTTATGTATGTATATTGTTTTTATTTATATTCTGTTGTTACAAAATTTGAACCCCCATACGAAATCGACCATCATTTACTATGGCAGGTTCAATTTCTTTTTAATATTTAAGTAAAGTAAAGTTGTTTATAAGATAAGTAACGTTGTTCAGTTTCATAAGAACATTGATCTCCTTTCAGCTTGCTTTACCTTTTTTGTTTTTTTCCCGGTATTTTTACACTATATGTGGCGGCGTATTCTAAGCCTAGGTGATAACGACAACCTATAGCCACAAAAGAGGATGTAATTCACTATTATTCTACGGATCTACTTCTAGTTATCCTACAAGTGTTCTGGCAACTTCTACGATGCTTCTACGTTCTAAATGATTTCTACGGGCCAGTGATCACTGATTCTCAATTATTGTTCATCTAATATGAACCGTTCTTCTATGTGAGTCACTTTGAGCATGAAAGAAACCCAATAGGGGTTTCGTGAGAATGCATCCACCCCCCCTTCATTCTCATACCTGTCCCTGCCAATTCTATGTTTTTACTTAGTATTTATCTTTAATAAGCAAATACTATGGAACGGACTCACTCAGTACAATCCTCTGTCAGGCGATCTCAGCCACCAGCCTTATCGCCTGACCTGATACTTCCTCGTGGTTCTCCTCGGCCTTGTCACCGCGTGAACAAGCCTCGTTCTCTCCTGGTTCTAATAACAACCGGCAGTTGGCAACCGGCAATCCTCTGTCCGGCGATCCCAGCCCACGGCCGGATCGCCTTCTCCTTAGTCTTGACCCACGGCACAGCCTCAGGTCCTGACCCCTTTCTCTCGACACTTGCTTGACACAATCCCCGCAATACGACCGTCCGGCGGCACGGTCCAAGCGAGACTACCCCCGCATCATTCTCTCGTTCGTTCAGAATCAATCATTCGTTCGACTTAGTTCATTCGTTCAGTTACTCAATCTTTTCCTTACCAGTGGTGCCCTCTATCACAACGCTCAAGTATTATTTGCAGCGTTCTATTTTCTACGAGAATCCACTAGCAATCTAATGGAAAGAAACGTTATCTTATCAGGCGCAAGCTGTCAAATAATTTCACTAAATACCGACAGTTCTATCTCTGCTCGACACGTATTGGGAACTCGCGATCTCCGCGACACTATATCCCCACCTTTTTTTCCTTACAGGACACGAGAGAGATTTTCGGGCGGCGACTCGTCATCCTCATCCAGCTCATCATCAGACGGCCCCGAGTCGGTTCGCAGATACGAGTCCGACCGCTCCTACAAACCGAGATATTCCACTGATGATGATGCGCCACTTACCCTCATCAGGTATGTATGATGCCGGCTTAGAATAGCAACACCCCATTTCATTCCTACGGATGTCGTATTTTTGGGGGGTTTTCCTGTCCAGGGGGTCCGGCTAAATACACACATGTAACACCTTTCTTGTTTTAAATATTGACTTAGTGATTATTTCCATTTACTTGTTATTTATTGAGGCATAAAGATACATGCTGTGTGGTTAGCCTGGCCAGCCCCGAGGCAGTGCCTTTATTTTTATTTTTTTTATCCCGCCCGAGCCGCGTTTAGAGTAGGAACACAAATTGTTATAAAAAAGAGAAAATTTTGCACTACAAATTTTCCCTTTTTTAATTTTGAATTAGAATGTGACTTTCTTAAAGTGAACCTTGTAATTCCTACTGAGAAATAAATGCTTTTGATTTTGATTGATTTTGATTACTAAGGGACAAGGGCAGGAAGACGATGTTGGACCCTTTTGGCGCGGAAGCCCACAAATGCTTGTTTTAGTTACTTATAATAATTTAAACCACTTGTACTTGTTTCACAAGTTGTATTGCGGGGTGACGCGACCGGTTTCGCTCACATGAGCATTTTCAAGGGTGTATTAAAGAAGATACAAAACATTTTTGAAGAAACTACATCACATCCGCTAAATTTGATTATTATTTCGTCGTTTTTGTGCAATACAAGTGGTTTAAATAAATAGTAAATAAACATGGAGTTTCACCAAGCGCCGACAATCGCAAGTATGATAGCGGGTATTCATTGGGGACAAAATCCCAGGAACTTTGTATGAGACACAAAGTTCCCAACAAATGTTCCCACGAAATTGCCAGATGCAAAGTCGTCCACACTTTTCAGTTGCTGCCAAAATGTCCCAAAAACAAGTCTCCAGAAACACACATGAAATTGCCGCGAATGCCGTGACACACGCATGAAGTTGTTGATATACAAAGTATCTGGGATTTTGCCCCCAATGAATACCTGGCTTTATCTTGTTTTAGTAATTTTAACAGCCGATGTGGCGCAGTGGTTAGTATGACTGCCTGCCACGCAGAAGGTTCCGGGTTCAATTCCCGGTGGGGTCATTCACAAAGTTGATATTTATCACTTTGTGAATTTGTTCCCAGTCTGGTTAGGACATTAAGCCGTCGGTCCCGGTTGCTGTCTATGAGTGCGGTCGTTACACAACAATGTCAGAGGCCTGCTACTTGCAGTAGGCGGTTGAAAAAGACTGACACCAGGGTTCATCGGGTCGTGGAACGACTCGGTGTCCCATACGAAGAGAGAGAGAGAGTAATTTTAAAACGTATACATTCCACTTGCAGACAACGTCAGGAAGAAACGTCTGCGCCGGTGGCCGGCACCTCGCGCGCCGAGCCCCACGCCGGCAGGAGGGCGCATGCTCACAGGAAAACGGTGAGATTTCACTTATTTCTTATTTATTTTTTACTAGCTGCCCGTCAGCGGTTTCACCCGCTGCAACAAATCTTTTACCCCTTTAGGGGTTAAAAATCGAAAGTCCCTGAAACACATACTCAATTTTTTTAGCTGTTTGATCTAATTGTAAGTTTTGAAACAGATCGCATTTTAAAATAAAGATTTTCCATACAAACTTTTAACCCCTTTTTTACCCCTTTAGGGGTTAAAAATCGAAAATCCCTGAAATACGTGTTTAATTATTTTAGCTCTTTCATCTAATCACAAATTTTGAAACAGATCGCATTTAAAAATAATGATTTTCCATACAAACTTTTAACCCCTTTTTTTATCCCTTTGGGGGTTAAAATTTGAGGTAAAGAATATTTGAAAACCTGCCCCTTAACTTACTCTATATACTTAAAAAAACCGCATCAAAATCCGTTGAGGGGTTTTAAAGATATAAGGAAACATACATACAGACACGGAAAGGGACTTTACTATATACTATGTATATTGATACTTTATTGCACATAGTACAAAAGGCCGCGCTACGCGGCATTCTCTACCGGCCAACCAGAGGGTAAAAACAGAGAAAAAGAAACGGGTGCACTCGGGTGTGAAAACATCAAAATAAGGAAAAAGCACATTATGCCTATTAATACAAATAAATACCTAGATACCATACATACATATTGTACACAAGTATCATAAAAAGGACAGACTTGTATTTATAGGATTTCGTAGTCTCCTATCAACCCTTATCATTTCGTCAAGTCTGTCTGTCTGTATGCTGCACCCTCATAACTTCGTCAGTTTTTAACCAATCATTATCAAATTTGGTCTGAAAATGGATCGTATTAAACAAAATTTAGACATGTTGGCATAAAAATATTTCAATTGTTTATATATGTAAAAGTGGGGGCAAACGTTTCTTTTTTCGTGTGCTATAAGGTATTGTTGAATAGGTCTTTTAAAAGTAAAACACATACACAAAAAACATGTACAAAGTTAAACACTCAAGAAAACATTGAGTTGTCTTCCAGCTTACCAGCTGATAGGATGCGTACCTGCTATACCATATACTGTTTTTTTCCGTGTAACGATTTATCTGTCGTTCTATCTAAAATATACTCAATGCATATTGAAAACTAGCTCACTCGCGGTATTTAGCTGTTTGGTCTAATAAAAAAGTTTGAAATATACTCACCGGCACAACTAATCGGCCACCAATCTGTAATGGTAAGTATATTTCATGTTGATTTGAAATATAAATATAAAAATATTTATTTATCTAATAAAATACGAAATGTAAATAGTAATAGATAATAATATAAATTAACTAATTTACAACTTATATTAACTGTAATTATCAATGTTATAAATATTAAAAAGTATTTCATGCTAATGCAGGTGGCCGATTAGTTGTGCCGGTGAGGTACATTGCATTTCGAAACGCAACTCAAATAATCGTTCTGAATGGAGTTCAACTACTCGACAACAGATGGCGCCACTACTTCACTTAATTTTCAAGTTGAGGGATTGGAAAAACCATTATAACTTTAAAAGTACGCCCTTTAATTTAAAACGGGAACTTTCTTGTTCGAGGGGGGATAAAGGGCTATTGCACAATATAAGTCCCTTTATCGTACCGGGAATCCTGTTTAAGTTTTAACGGCACCCACATTTTTATTATATATAATGATGTGTTCACCAGTCGCGCGGCGTATCCCTACGAGCAAGACGCTCCCCCCGACGCTATAACGAAGACAGTGAAGAAGACAGTGTGGCCTGCATCAGCAAGCGTCTCCCTCACCACCACCACCAGAGACAGAGACAACAACAGCTCAGCACGCGGCGCGACCAACACGCCAGGCAGGTAGGTTCAACAACCAAACCCTAAAACTCTGAATTGCTGACGTTTTTCTACCGTTTTCTTGTTATTACTACGCTATCTCTAGTTTTGACCCCTCCTACGCTGTTCTTGTTTATGACCCCTCCTCACTATCCCTAATTATGACCCCTTCCTCACTATTCCTTATTTAAACCGCTATCTACCCTATTCCTAACTAATTATGACCCCTTCCTACGCTATCCCTAATTATGACCCCTTCCTACGCTATCCCTTATTTTAACCGCTATCTACCCTATTCCTAACTAATTATGACCCCTTCCTACGCTATCCCTAATTATGACCCCTTCCTACGCTATCCCTTATTTTAACCGCTATCTACCCTATTCCTAACTAATTATGACCCCTTCCTACGCTATCCCTAATTATGACCCCTTCCTACGCTATCCCTTATTTTAACCGCTATCTACCCTATTCCTAACTAATTATGACCCCTTCCTACGCTATCCCTTATTTTGACCGTTATCTATCCTATCCCTAATTATGACCCCTTCCTACGCTATCCCTAATTTTGACCGTTAACTATCCTATCCCTAATTATGACCCCTTCCTACGCTATCCCTATTATGACCCCCTCCTCACTATTCCTAATTTAAACCGCTATCTACCCTATTCCTAATTATGACCCCCTCCTACTCTATTCCTTATTTTGACCCCACCTACCCTATGACCCCTTCCTACCCTATTGCTATTTATGACCCCCTTCTAATCTTCTCTTCATGTAGACCCCGTCCTACCCTTTCTCTAATTAATTATGACCTCCTAACCTTTCCCTGATTATGATATGACCCCTTTCTATCCCTTCCGCTTTTTATGACCCCCTCATACCCTATCCTTAACAATGACCAGCCGTATCACAAACACCTTTTTTAATGAATGACAGCTGTCAAATTCGGCACGTTAACATTGTAAATGCAGGCGTCACCGGGTTCGATTCCTGGGTTTGGAACTTTGGAATGCTAGCAATTTTTATTCCCTATTATTTTTCTACAGAAGTTGCCACAAAAATGAACGCGTGTCTAGCGTTTTTATTTGTAAAAAGTTTTATTTTAAACACGTGTTCAACGCTTGTCTAACTTTTTTTGTGGTAAGGCCACTTATGTTTTGATTTCCTTTGATTAAATTTTGTACTGTATTTGGTTCACTTTCAGTTTATGTTATATCTTATTTTATTTATATTCATTCGTAATCATTCATCACTTAATTTCATTTGCATACATTAGCCTTTCTGCGGTTTCTTTCAGAATAGATTACGAAGACAACAATATTCTTAACCTTACTTAACGTATAGCGCTGTCACGTTTCGTGAAATCGGATAAGAAAAGGATAGAAGATATCTTAACCATGCAATGTTTAAATATGTCTACTGACATCTTCGGTATTGCTAGTCAATTTAGTCGCCATGCATCGTTCCCTTATTTTGACAGATAACGGGAAAAATTTGAAACAGGATTTAAAAGTCCTGTCAAATGTATAAAATGATGATGTATTTATGATAATACTTTTTTGAAATCGTACTAAAGTCTTCTGAAAGATTCCATTTAATTTTATTTTGTTCTTTTTACCTACATATAAGTAAATAGTGGCTTTCTGTCATGCTTTTTAATAACTAGCACTGCAATGCCTTTTATTCAATAAGTTATGGTATAACTGACCCAGATAAAGAACATATCCCAAATTGGCAACATAATGTTTGACATCCTGCTCAAATGACATATATTGTGATAGAGAGGCAGACAATAATATTGCCAATTCGTAATATGTTCTTTATCTGCGTTAGTTATATTATGATCGTTTTCCATTTCATTTCATACCTTAGAGTATATAAGGAAGCTATAGAGTGCGCGTTAGGCCCTGCGGTATACTGTCAAAGCGTAAGCACTTGCTCTCCAGATACAGACGTCAAATGTACGAGAAGTTAGAGGTTCAATAGTGCTGTCACTGGCGTTTTGCTACTGACAGACAGAGAGGTTGTGTGCAGACTACTGTAAACCGTTCTAATTTTTTAGGCGCACTCTATATCTTGCTTAGATACTCTAAGCTTTCACATCATTCTATCGTAATTCGCTACTTGACTGACAGGTCAATTGAGCTACTTTTTAAGACGACCAGAAACGTCATATTTTAATATTTTGGATGGAGTCAAAACCATAAACTTTTAAATGTTTTTTGTGTTAAATAATTCTTACTTTTAATATTTTGATACGTTGAATGAAGTCTGTAGTATTTTCAGAGAGTGCGCCGACACTTGCCAAAACCTAAAACAGTCAAATACGCGATTCGTCAAATTTGAGACTGGTCAATTCCAGTAGACAGTAACCAAAACCTAAAATAATCAAATACGTGATTCGTCAAAACCTAAAACTGTCAACTGGTTCCAAGTAAAAACTCTTTCACATGGAAAAGTATTTAAGCTAGACTGTCAAATTCTTAGATGATGTTGTAAATCTTGATGAAACCGACACATAGTAAGACGGCTGTCAAGCTAAAAACTCGTGTATCTTGAAAATTATGGATGCTAGACTATCAGTGTTTTAGAGAAAGTTATAGGCCTTGATGAGATCTACATGTCAGGTGACAGCTGTCAAACAAAAACCTCGTTTATCTTGGAAACTACGCGTGATAGACTATCAGTTTGTTTGAGGAAGTTGTGGTCCTCGATGAAACCTACATTTGTGATGACAGCTGTCAAACTAAAACTCGGTTATCTCGGAAACTAAAAATCTTAGACAATATGTTCCTTTGAAAAGTGGTAGGCCTTGACGAGATCTATCGAATGACAGCTGTCAAACTAAAAACACGTACAACTTAGAAAAGTTGAGAATTATAATAAAATAAACTAATAAGAGAGTAAAGAGTTCAAAAATAAACAAAAACATACATACATACATCACGCCTTTATCCCTTGCGGGGTAGGCAGAGCGTCAACGACCGTAAAAGTACGGTCGTTATCGCCACGTCTGACACATATTTGAGGGCCATTCTAGCTATTGTCGTGCATCGCTATAGTGACAGGTTGTCAGCCTGTCGCCTAAAATTGCAATACACATGATACCCTCGAGTCCTTTAGTCGCTTCTTACGACACCCACAGGAAAGAAATGGGGTGATGCTATTCTAAGCCGGCATCACACGGCATACAAAACATGACTTTTAATACCGTATATCCCCGAAACTATACGCTTTACGACTTTTTATTTTTGGATACTTTTGGTTTGTATTTTTATGCTTCATCGATTGCGATATATTTCAACTCTGGCCATGAAAAAGTGTTTTTGTTTTGTTTCAAGGTCACTCACTATGCCAACCATGTCGATAGCTCTTTGATGTCGATCGGTCTAAAGCTGACAAAGTTATGAGGGCCGCGATAAACGAATTTTTAGTTTGACAGCTGTCATCATAAATGTAGGTCTCATCAAGGTCCACAACTCTCTCAAGCAAACGGATAGTGCAGCATGCAAACTTTCCAAGTTATACGTGTTTTTAGTTTGATAGCTGTCGTTTGATAGATCTCGTCAAGGCCTAACACTTTCTCAAAGAAACATATTGTCTAAGATTTTTAGTTTCCAAGATAAACGTGTTTTTAGTTTGACAGCTGTCATTCGATAGATCTCATCAAGGCCTACCACTTTCTCAAAGGAACATATTGTCTAAGATTTTTAGTTTCCGAGATAACCGAGTTTTTAGTTTGACAGCTGTCATCATAAATGTAGGTTTCATCGAGGACCACAACTTCCTCAAACAAACTGATAGTCTATCACGCGTAGTTTCCAAGATAAACGAGGTTTTTGTTTGACAGCTGTCACCTGACATGTAGATCTCATCAAGGCCTATAACTTTCTCTAAAACACTGATAGTCTAGCATCCATAATTTCCAAGATGCACGAGTTTTTAGCTTGACAGCTGTCATACTATGTGTCGGTTTCATCAAGATTTACAACATCATCTAAGAATTTGACAGTCTGGCTTAAATACTTTTCCATGTGAAAGAGTTTTTACTTGGAACCAGTTGACAGTTTTAGGTTTTGACGAATCACGTATTTGATTATTTTAGGTTTTGGTTATTGTCTACTGGAATTGACCAGTCTCAAATTTGACGAATCGCGTATTTGACTGTTTTAGGTTTTGGCAAGTGTCGGCGCAACAATAGTTTTAAGAATACAATGTTTGTATTTTATTTGCGACTCAGTCAAAGAGGATTCACGTCAGTCAGGCATGCGGCCAGTCAAGTAGCGAATTCACTGTCTGTAATATCTGTAATATATATGTATGTCACCTTCCATTACTAACCCGGCGTTTACCGCTGTTGTGTTAAGTTGTTGAGTGTGCAGAGCGGTTCGGCGGCGGCGGGGGCGGGGGCGGCGGCGGTGGGGGCGGCTGTGGCAGGGGCGCATACCGACCACAACTACTTCAACGGCGCCGGCGGCGGGGCGCCAGCGCAAGCGCAGCAGAATGGTGAGCACATTTTTCTACATGCAGCTTAGTTCAGTTTTACGCTGAACTAGTGAATGAGTAAAAATAAGCCACGAGTAAGACTTTCTACGAGCGAAGCGAGCCCGACTTTTCACGTTACAAACAGATAAAGAGCATTAAATGTTTTGAAACATAAACAGGCCCATTGTTTGTCAATAAAATTGTGTTTTACTGTGTTGTATGTAGCCGACCATTCATCTGTGGTTCTGTTTGAAAAACACAGTGTCCTAGACTACAACCGAAAGGAGGGTAAGGTAGGTACTTATAAAATGAAACTGTACAACTTTTACCATGGAATATAGGTAGAAATAATTAACTTTGGACCCCCTATACAAATATTTGTCAGACGTGGCGATAACGCCCGTATTTTTAAGACTGTTGACGCTCTGCCTCCCCCGCAAGGGATAAAGGCGTGATGTATGTATGTTATATGTGAATCTCAATGTTTGTTTTATCTTGGTATGGGCATGTAATGAGGAGAGATGAAGAGCATGTAACAAAGAAAGTGATGAACATGAATGTGGATGGACGCAGAAGAAGAGGAAGGCCTAGAAAAGTTTGGATGGATTGTATAAAAGACGATATGGAAAATAAAGGCGTAAGTGAGGATTTGACTGGTGATAGAGATGAATGGAAGAAAAAGACATGTTGCGCCAACCCCAAATTAATTGGGATAAGGGCAGGCAGATGATGATGTGAATCTCTATGTTCCAGGGCGGCGCAATTCGAACCCAAGCGAAGAGGAAACACCGCCGGTGTCGATATCGTCGCGCGGCAGGGTGCGCAAACTGACGGCCAAGGCGCGCGGCCTACTGCACTGACAGTAATCACCACTCATATGTCCACCGCTGGACGTTACGTTACGTTCGTGTAGGGAATGCAATCCCGCTAGTAATTTCAGTCCCGGTATTTGAGGGACTGGGCAATCTCAATCCCGCGGGATCCCGCATGCTGTTAAGACTACGGTCAAAAATATTAACAGTAAAATTATTAGGTAGCATCACCTGATAACTGAAAAACTACGAATTTTGTATGTTTTAATTTTTAGTTAAGTATATTGTTTCCAAAGACTGTATCATTATGAAAAAGAAATACTTAGATGTGTCATTAAACATAGTATTTAAAATAACCACTCAAAAATGTTATTTTGTTTACTCTATCGTTACTTTAACGGTTTCTAATTTAACAAATTATACGTCATTCATTCATTACGTATGCATTTCGCAATCTTTTAATCCCGCAACCCCGCGCGGGATCCCGCTTAAATCAGTGTCAGTCCCGAAAAAAACATGCGGGATCCCGTTATTTCAGGATTCCGGTATTGCATTCCCACCGTTCATGTAACTTATAATGTATTCCGAATTGGCAACATTATTTGCATCTCTATCACATTATAATGACATATGAGCGCAAGATATAGCAGTATTCTTCATCGCTCGAAACAAAAACTTCTGTAACTTAACTATAATTTACTACAATTTGTTTTTCTCTTGTCTCAATGTACGCCAGCGCCATTTAAGGTGGATATTCATTGGGGACGAAATCCCGGCGACATTGTATCTGATACAATATTGCGGGAATGGTTCCCGAAAGGTGCTCAATGAAGACGCACTCTCGTTGGGAACTTTGCTTCACAACATTGTATAAATGTGTCTTGGGAACATTTATTGGGGTACTTTTGTTTTATGCAATGTCCCGGGACTTTGTCCCCGAAATGTTCCTAATGAATACCCGCCATAACTACAAATGTTTTAAATTAATTTTGTCGTACAAAAGTGTGTACTTATGATTTATCTATCTCATATTTAAGTTAAAATCGATTGATTGAATAAATAAATCAACAAAACTATCATTTAAGTGAATTTATTTTAATTTGTGACTATGCAATGAGTTTTTATTTTATCATAATTTATTTACGAATAAACGAAATCTCCATTTTGTATTAAATTGCAAACCTGCTATTAGGTTTTCCGATTTAAAAACGTAGTTTTTCAAACGCCATATCAGTAATTTGATTTCTTATGTGTTTGTTCCCATCATTTAGTTAATTTTTAATGCGGAAAAGATATGTAAATTTTCCAAGTTTTCAAAAATGTATAAAATAAATTGGGCTTTACCAGAAAAAGATTTTTTGCGGTAAAGCCGATTAGTAAATAAACACTTGATGTGATATGCACAAACTACTTAGATAAGTTTATATGTACCTATGTATTTACCAAGCCAGTGCTTCTGAGATTTTCATACTGTCCTTATTTAAGAATTATACATTCCGTGCGAATGTTACATCTTGTCGCATTTGGCTTGGTGAAGTACGTTATGTCTCAAAATGTCCAATTCGCAAAATGTCCATTGAAAAAATATTTAATTCCTAAAATGACCATTTTGGATATTACAAGTATTTTAAGAGATCTTCTTCTTGTTCATAAAAGGAACATAGATCAACAATAAATTTAAATTTAAAATCAAATTCGCCCTATGTTCCTTTGGGAAATATGTTAAGTTTCATGGGGTGGTTCACCGCTTGAAATATTTTCAGTACGTAGATAAAAAATTTAGAAATCCCATACTATCCCATACTTATTACCGATCAACTGCTTTGAGTTTCATATTTCGTACTTTGTTTCTTGGGGAAAGCTGTTCAATTTCATGGGCTGGTTCACCCCTTAAAACTGGTACTGATTCAACTTCTGAAAGATGCTGATGGTCCAACGACATAAATATGATGCCAAAGTGTACATAATATAAAATAAAATGTTTACGTCCAACAAAACGTATTATTTTTTTGGGCGACTCGAGGGTTTCTGAACCCCATATGATCAATATGCGAAATTGACATTTTGCGTTTTCTTTTAATTGACATTATCCGAATTGGACATTTTGAGAATGGGACATCTCAGGCTGAGACGACATCGTCCGCGTGAGTTATCTTAACACTTTAAGTATTATCTATCATTATAGTGTTTGTATATTGGACTTATTGTCTTTCAACTACATGTACTGTACATATAGGTACCTAGCTATAAGGTTCTTGGTGTGATAGTAGAATAAGCTCACCTCAAACCAAATTAAATAAAATATTTTGTAAAGAAAATAGACATCTTTTATTACTCAGAAACCAACGATCACAACGTGAAACGGAATTTTGTTGTTTGGTTGCCTTTAGGTGCATAATGTCCATTTTGAAAATGTCCAGTGGTGAAAAAATGTCCAGTTTGCAAAATGTCCAGTTTGTAAAATGACCAGTTTTCAAAATGTCCAGTTTTCAAAATGTCCAGTTCGCAATAAGTCCAGTTTATATGAAATACTGGGTCACTGACCCATGTGTTTGGGGTAAAGTTTTTCGGTTTCATAGTCTGAATTAATTTTACTGTTTGCAAACTGGACGTTTTACAAATTAGATCATCTTCAAACTGGATATTTTGCAAACTGGACATTTTGCAATTGGACATATTGCAAACTGGACATATTTTCACCACTGCACATTTTGCAAAATGGACATTATGCACCTAAAGGTATAATATCAAATTTTCTCGACTTAGCACTAACCAGTGTTGGGCAAATTGTAATTAACTACTAATTACAAAATTACAATTACTGTATGTAATTGCAATTACGAATTAATAATTTTAAAAAGTAATTTCAATTACCAATTACTTTGATGTAATTGTAATTAGAATTACTAAATTACTCAATTACATATGAACAAGGGCCATATAAATAACAGCTATAAGGACTTTTAACTATGTGTTTATTTCTAAATAATGACCCATACAAAACAATTATGATGAAATAAAAAGGTGTTTTTTTTTTTTTTGGCAAACTTCCAAAATTTTCACCGCAGGCAGGATTTGAACCTGCGACCTTCGGCATCAGTACTGCCGACGCCCTAACCAACTGGGCTACCGCGGTTCTAATCGAGCCCGCGAAATTATGGAAGTATATCTTGTCCACTATCGCGTGTTTTTATCATCTCTATTCAAAAACAAAAACAGTAATGTATCAAGGATAGGTTGATGTGCTGCTGATAGTACATGAATCAATACTTAGAATTGCTTGGCCTTTTGCACTCCTTGAACCTTTCGTTTTTTTAGTGTAAGTATATCGGGTTGTAAGGGATCATCGCGTTGTAAGAGTTCATCAAGTCGTACGGGTTCATCGGGTCGTAAGAGTTCATCGGGTTGTTAAAGTTTATCGGGTCGTAAGGTTTCATTGTTCTGGTCGAAAGGGTTCTTATGGTCGTAATGGTTCTTCGGGTCGTCACGGTTCGTCGGGTCGTAAGAGTTCATCGGGTCGTAAGAGTTCATCGGGTCGTAAGAGTTCATCGGGTCGTAACGGTTCTTCGTGTCGTAAGTGTTCTTCTGGTCGTAAGGGTTCTTCGTGAACTCTTAGGACCCGTTGAACACTTACGACCCGTTGAATCCTTACGACCCGAAGAATCCTTGCGACCAGCTGAACCCGTTGAACCATTACAAACCTAACAACCCTCACGACCCGATGGCTGACCTCTAAAGACCCATTGACAAGCAATTCGAAGGGCCGAGCCGGCCGAGTCGTTATGTACTTATACCTACCTTATACCTACAAATTAGTTTAAGTTTTGACTCAAAAATTAGCGATTGAATTCTTAATAATCACCACAAAAACTAGATTTTCAATCATCACTAATTATTTAGTGACAAAATTATAAGTTTTAATCGTCAAAATTTGTGATTATGCCAATACTGCAATGTATCATACTACAAAATGTAATTGAGTTATTGAATTACGAATTATAATTACTTAATTACATAATTGGAAAAGTAATTGCAATTACTGTTAATTTCAATTACATGTAATTGAATTAAAAGTAGTTCAATTATTAATTAAATTACAAAAGTAATTAATTACGCCCAACACTGGCACTAACTATAGTGCGTTTCATCAAATAGTATCATGGCATCTTGTTGGTAGGATTGGAATTGGGCGCCTTATTGATTCGGACGGACTGATTATAGGCGGCCATAATATTAGCCACATCATGGTCCGAATTAAGAAGGCGCTTTTACAATGCTACCAACATGGCGTCAGATGAACTATTTCATGAAACGCACTATACGCCAGGCGCTGACTCAGAAGATTCCCATTGACCCGACCCTTCCGGTTCGGACTAGATTCCGGATGTTTTCATGACCGAGCGCCGGCAACCTTTGAAAAAATATTTTTAGATTTGGGATAGAGCCTACTGCCAAGCAGATAAAAAAACAGGATAGATTCATAAAATTTATTACAAAAAATTAAATGGGAGTAAGTACCAATATTGAATATGAGATCCAATTTTGTATCACACACTTGTCCAAAACAACCCTTAAAAAATTGCAGTCGTGGCGTAATCTGCCGTTTTACGGCCTTACTGCCTTCCCCGCAAGGGATGAGGCCGTGATATGTCTATATAATATAGTATAGTGTATGGACTACCGACCGCATCCTCCGTCGGCACACGGTGAGAGCTTGGGGCGACGATAGGATGAAATCGACCCCGCGTCACTTAAGGGCAGGTAGTCTGTAACAAACATAATGAATCATCAATACATAGTAAGTAAATACCAAATTTTTAAAACACATTCGCGGGCTTGAAATGAGCCGCTGTAGCCCAATTGGTAAAGGCGTCGCCAGTACAGATGGCGGAGGTCACTGGTTCAAATCCAGCCTACGGTGAAAAATTTTGCTAGTTTTCCTAAATTGTAAACCTATTGCCTAACACAGGAAGTGTTTTAAAAATTTGGTATTCAATTTATCGCGGGTTTTCATCGCCTTGGCTACATCCAATCCGTAAAGAAAGGATTAGTCGCTGGGAATTAGTTGTAAAACTATCCTGGTAGATGGAGCCCTACATCGCGTTAGTGGTCAAGATACACTTGCTTGATTCGCAGGCTTGAAGTAAGCCGCTGTAGCCCAGTTGGTAGAGGCGTCGCCAGTACAGATGACGAAGGTCACTGGTTCAAAACCAGCCGGAGGTGAAAAATTTCGCAAGTTTTCCTAAAATGAGTTATCTTTGTCCGTCCGCAATTGAATGGAAACTGACGAAGGTCACTGGTTCAAAACCAGCCGGAGGTGAAAAATTTCGCAAGTTTTCCTAAAATGAGTTATCTTTGTCCGTCCGCAATTGAATGGAAACTTACTATCAACTTTGTTTTTCCTCCAGGCAGCGCCGCTTCCATTTTCTAATCGGTCCAAGAACTGCGCGCGTTCCAACCTTAACCTCTGTTCACGCTGAAACATAAAAAATGTTAGAAGAATACATAAAATGTTAGAAGAATTGCTGAAAACATTACATAAAACTGAACAACTTTCTTTATGGAAAAGCATAATATTATACATACATATAGGGTGTAATTTTATTAGTGGCGGATCCGTTAAGGGTGTCTTCTGTCAATGAAACTGAACAACTTTCCCCAAGGAACATAGGTCGAATCAAGAAAAAAAAATTGGCCCTCCCATACAAACTGACCCGGCCGCGACAATACAAACCCTGATGCAGTACAGACAGCCCCCTGTCTGTGCTGCATCAGGGTGTGTACATTAAAACATGCAACAAACCCTGATGCAGCACAGACAACTTATCAATATTTAGCCAAGTCCGAAGTCGCAAAATGTCCAAAGTCGCAAAATGTCCAAAGTCGCAAAATTTCCTAAGTCGCAAAATGTCCTAAGTCGCAAAATGTCCAAAGTCGCAAAATGTCCAAAGTCGCAAAATGTCCTAAGTCGCAAAATGTCCTAAGTCGCAAAATGTCCAAAGTCGCAAAATGTCCAAAGTCGCAAAATGTCTTAAGTCGCAAAATGTCCTAAGTCGCAAAATGTCCTAAGTTGCATAATGTCCAAAGTCGCAAAATGTCCAAAGTCGCAAATTTTCCTAAGTCGCAAAATGTCCTAAGTCGCAAAATGTCCTAAGTCGCAAAATGTCCAAAGTCGCAAAATGTCCAAAGTCGCAAAATGACCAAAGTCGCAAAATGTCCAAAGTCGCAAAATGTCCTAAGTCGCAAAATGTCCTACGTCGCAAAATGTCTTAAGTCGCAAAATGTCCTAAGTCGCAAAATGTCCTAAGTCGCATAATGTCCAAAGTCGCAAAATGTCCAAAGTCGCAAAATGTCCAAAGTCGCAAAATGTCCAAAGTCGCAAAATGTCCAAAGTATGGGACGACCTAAATTTTTTTCGTATTTCGACCTGTTCCTTGGGGAAAGTTGTTCAGTTTCATTGACAGAACACATCCTTAACGGATCCGCCACTAATAAAATAGCATCCTATATATCACGCCTATATCCCTTTCGGGGTAGGCAAAGCGTAAAAGGCTCTTAAACAATGTCATTTACACCACGTCAAACAAAAGCTCAAGAGTCATTCAGAAGACTGTGTACGAGTATGTCACCTTACTAACAGGTTGTTTTAAATATTTGAGAGTTTTGAGAAAAAATGTGTATCTAGTACGGCTTGTTAGTCGTGAGTACAGTCCCATCCGGAAGATGGCGTGAAACTTGGCATGCACGTAGCTTTGACACGTATAATTAATAATTTCGGGGGGGACAGGCTGTCAAATGAATGTTTCCCCCCCTTTGTGTCCCTAATTTCAGTTATTTCGCTTTAATTCGAAAACGGTTAAAGTTACATGAAAACTTCCAAAGAGTAAAATATTCTTCATTAAATTCTGCACCACAATTGTCTTAAAGTACGTTAATAGGACTTATAGTTTACTAGTTATGCTTCTGTGAAATTCATCATTTTTTTGAAGTTGACCTCCAGCTCTGAATTAGCCATAAGTACTTTGTGACAGAATATTCCATAAAACTTGGTATTGGCGTTTGTTAGTTAAGTAGTCTTCAAAGGAAATCCATAGACACTACACTTCATTCGTGCCTGTGAGGGTGGGCAAAGTTTATTTTTGGAGCTGAACTTGAGGACTTCTGACTACTAAGGTACATATGAGAGATAACTTTGGTATCATTTTCAGGTAAACCGGTATTTATTTTTGGGAAGGATTTTGGTACCTCCCATAGAAAAATATGTATATATTAGGCAAAACAGAAAAAACTACATTATTTTCATTTAAACGCTGTTTTCTCCTTGACCTTGGGACATATTCATAAGAAAATAGCACATGCTGGAAGCCACACTCACCCAAATTACAAAACCATATTTGATTTTCGAAATAGTAAGAAAATGCTTAGCCTACAGGAGCCTAAACATTTTACAAAGTTATGTTTGTAACGGCTCATTGATTTTATATGCAAAAATAAGATTACCAACCGCAAAAACATATTTCTCAATTGTCGCCAAACCATACTAGATAGGGAAATGCCTTCATAGCAAAAGTTGTTCATAATGATGAGTTGTCTTTGTTGGCATATAGTAATTGAGGATCTGGAGTACCTGATGCGGAACATCAATAGCCCACCTGTTACATAGTTTAACTGGACTGTTGATGTTCCACATCAGGTACCCAGATCCTCAATTTCTATATGCCAGCAAAGACAACCTATCACTATGAACAACTTTTGCTATGAAGGCATTTCCCTATCTGGTATGGTTTGCGACAATTGAGAAATATGTTTTTGCGGTTGGTTATCTTATTTTTGCATATAAAATCAATGAGCTTGAGAGTTTAGCCGCTACAAACATAACTTTGTAAAAATGTTTAGGCTTCTGTAGGCTAAGCATTTTCTTACTATTTCGAAAATCAAATATGGTTTTGTAATTAAAGTGAGTGTGGCTTCCAGCATGTGCTATTTTCTTATGAATATGTCCCAAGGTCAAGGAGAAAACAGCGTTTAAATGAAAAATATGTTTTTTTCTGTTTTGCCTAATATATACATATTTTTCTATGGGAGGTACCAAAATCCTTCCCAAAAATAAATACCTCGTCCTTGGTTTACCCGAAAATGATACCAAAGTTATCCTCTCATATGTACCTTAGTAGTCAGAAGTCCTCAAGTTCAGCTCCAAAAAAATAAACTTTGCCCCCCTCCCCCCACCCTCACAGGCACGAATGAAGTGTAGTGTCTATGGATTTCCTTTGAAGACTACTTAACTAACAAACGCCAATACCAAGTTTTATGGAATATTTCTGTCACAAAGTACTTATGGCTAATTCAGAGCTGGAGGTCAACTTCAAAAAAATGATGAATTTCACAGAAGCATAACTAGTAAACTATAAGTCCTATTAACGTACTTTAAAGACAATTGTGGTGCAGAATTTAATGAAGAATATTTTACTCTTTGGAAGTTTCCATGTAACTTTAACCGTTTTCGAATTAAAGCAAAATAACTGAAATTAGGGACACAAAAAGGGGGGGGAGGGGGGGAAACATTCATTTGACAGCCTGTCCCCCCCGAAATTATTAATTATACGTGTCAAAGCTACGTGCATGCCAAGTTTCACGCCATCTTCCGGATGGGACCGTACCTTCATACAAGCTCTAGGCTAAGAAGCCGTACTAATCCCTTTTTAGTGATTGGTTGTCAGCCTGTCGCCTAAAATTGTAACACACATGATTCGCCTTCTTTTACGACACCTACGGGAAAGATATGGGGTGATGCTGGATCCAGAGTTTGAAGTATACAACTGAATTAAAAGAATTTTACAATTCGGTCCAGTCAGGCTCTGAATAATCAATAAACGGTCTCGCGCACGAACGGTGACTGTACTTCTGAAGTATAAAAAATATAAGGTGTAAAAAAATCCTCCCTCCCATACAAAATGTACTAGCCGACAGAGTCCATTTGTATGGGAGAAATTTCTTTTCGTATTTCAAGCTATGTTCCTAGGGGAAAGTTGTTCAGTTTCATTTGCTGGTTCGCCCCTTAAAATATTTGCAGTTGATTTTTTTACATCTGTGTATGGAACATAGTTCTCAACCCAAAATTATCATAAACTCAAACTCAAAGCATTTATTTCTTAGTAGGAATTACAAAATTCACTTTAAGAAAGTCACATTCTAAATCAAACTTAAAAAAGGGAAAATTTGTAGTGCAAAATTTTCTCTTTTTTATAACAATTTGTGTTCCTACTCTAAACACGGTTCGGGCGGGATAAAAAAATAAAAATAAAGGCACTGCCTCGGGGCTGGCCAGGCTAACCACACAGCATATAAAAGTTTTTCAATTTGCGGTTGGTAAAAATATAGCTGCAAAAAAACCAGCAACAAAATTAACTTTGTAAAGCTACGTTCACTACGAAACTCTATTTGTAAGCGTGTCTGACACGCTCTAGGCTGGTTTTTAGGGTTTCGTAGTCTGCTTGAAACCCTTATAATTTCGTCAAGTCTGTCTGTCTGTCTGTCTGTATGCCGCGCCCTCATAACTTCGTCAGTTTTGGAGCTATCGACATCTTTGGTGTGAAGTTAGATCGTGTTGTTGACCCTAATTTAGAAATGTAAATAAAAAAATATTTTAATTGCTTTTTGGACCCTCTTCCCATACAAGTGAAAGGGGGGCAATAAAAAAATTTTTTCTCCTGTAATATTTAGTAGGGTATCGTTGAATAGGTCTTTTGAAACTAAGGGGAGGTTTCTTTTAAACAAAGTCTCTAAAATGTTTCTGTCTCGAGATATTTTTAAAATTGCTTTTAAAAGGGGCGTTTTTGAGCCATAATTTGTTCCAGCTGTAACTTCTAAAGAATGCAAGCTTTTTTTTTTTTTTCGTGTGGGACACCGAGTCGATCAACGACCCCCATGCTAAATATGTATTTGAAAAACATATGGAATATAGTTCTTAATATGAAGTTACAATGAAAACTATAACGGATACTGCACCACTAAAGATTAAGGAAATATTAAAGTGTTTCAATTTGCGGTTGGTAACCATACAGCTGCAAACAAACCAGCAACAAAATTAACTTTGTAATGCTGAAAGACCTGATATTTAAACGTTGACTACGAAACCCTATTTGTGAGCGTGTCTGACACGCTCTTGACTGCTTTTTTACCTGACTGCCTCAGAAGGAGGGTTATGTTTTTCGAGAGTATGTATGTATGTATGCATGTATGTATGTGGACAAGAAAATTCTTTTTCACGAGCTACAGCCCAAACGGATAGATGAATTTTGACATATGAGGTGTCGTTAGATTCGTCACAGCAGCGTGAGAGACACTGGCTATACTAAAAAGTCTTAAATTCAAAATAGCGGATTTTTATCGCAAAAACTTGATGAGTTGAGAGCAAAAACAACTTTGAAATTACCGCAGTCGGGTTTTTGTGTTTTAATACATCAGCTTGTTTAAGTTAGTTAAACTCACCTGCATTTCAGCCTCAGTCGCCCGCTGCGATTCCTCCAGTAGAAGTTCCTGCTGAATCTCTCTAGCGCGTTGGGTGCCCTCTAAGTGCTGCAAAATCCTATCAGGGTCTGAAACACACAAACATCGTACCTGACACACTTTTTACATTGTCTACCTACCCCGCAAAGGATATAGGTGTGTTGATCTCCTAATCAGAGCAATAGATACGCTCGGAGACTAAATAGGGTCGGCGCAACATGTTTTGTTAGAAAACAAAATCATGTAGCAAAAGGATTTTGCAATGTTTCATGATTATGACCGTCCGCCTGCCTGCCGTCAACCCTTATTGGGAATGCTGTTGTAACATCACCGCCACCATGCAGTTGACCATAGTCGACAGATATTCGGCCGAGATCAGAAACTTTACGTCGCCTTTTACGAAACATCCTGAGCGGACTAGGGGTGGCAGTTTCGCCAGCGGTGCGGATTAAACGGCTTATTCGCTTACGACACCTACAGGTACAATTGGGGTAATGCTATTCTAAGCCAGCATCACACGAAATACACAATAAATATTCAGCACCTTTATGCCGTGTGATGCCGATTTAGAATAGCATCACCTTATATCTTCCCGTGTGTGTCGTAAGAAGCGAATAACGGATTTGAGGGTTGATGAGTATAGCAATAATGTCACTGCAGCTGCAAGTATGATGATTAGAGATGGGCGGTGGGTAAATACCCGGGTGGGAAAAAATGGGTAAATTGGGTATTTACCTTTTTTACCCGTTTTTACCGGGTATTTACCCAAAAGCATGGGTAAGAACTATAAAATTATAGATTATTGTTATAAGGCGTTCTACTTCAATTTATTCCTTAAAATATGAAGTAATGTAAACCTACCTATAGATTTAGAATCTATATGTCACAGGAAAACCGCAAAAACGAAACCATTTAAACAGATAACGAATACGCTTTGATCGATCATCATTCTGCAAAACAAACGAACAAATTTGTCATTTCACTAGAATAAAGTTGTCAGTGGTGGATGCATGCGCGCATGCTATGACTTCATATTGTGTGGTGGTTTAAGTTCTCGTACGCCACCGTAGCTTGCACATAAGAGCACCCGCGACGTTTCGTAAGCTTGCGCCCGTCGCAGTAGCGGACAGTTTCACCGCAGTCAAGCCCCGCTCTTGTCTTCAGTTAATTGTTCTAGCTTAGTGTTTGTTGGGTCTTTACTCTTTATGGTTTTTTATGTGGGTCTTTAGTGCTTGTTGAGTCGTAAGGGTTTGTAGGTTGGGTCGTAATGGTTTGTTGGGTGAGTCGTTAGGGTTTGCTGGGTCGTAAGGATTTGTTGGGTGGGTCGTTAGTGTATGTTGGGTCATAAAGTTTTGCAAATTGGGCCATGGAAGTTTGTTGGGTGGATCGTTAGTGTATGTTGGGTCACAAAGGTTTGCAAATTGGGTCGTTGAAGTTTGCTGGGTCTTAAGGGCTTATAGGTTGGGTCGTTAGTGTTTGCTGCATCATGAGGAATTATAGGTCGATTCGTTGGTGTTTCTCGTGTCATGTGGGTTTGTTTGGTGGATCGTTAGGGTTTGCTAGGTTGGTCGCTAGGGTTTGCTGGCTCGTAAAGGTTTACTGGGTAAGTCGTTAGTGTTTGATGGGTCATTAAGAATTGAATATTGGGTCTTTGAGATTAGTTGGGTCATTACGACGACTATGATCCAAAATTCAGATAGCGTACTGGATAGTACCCTTGCCCGCCATGCCCAGATAGTGGGTTTGATCCACCCAGATACAAATATTTGTTAAGGTTTTTTAAGTATTTGTGTTGAGTCTGGGTGTTTGTTTCCTATGTATACATATGTATTTATTTACAAAATAGTATCATTGGCCTCATACGTCTGTGACAGACGATTTATACAGAGTCTGAGACAAGGTTTTTATCCGCGTGACGCGGGTGATGTATCCTCTCCACAGACACTGCGTTGCCTGGGACGCAATTATGGAAACGCAGGGCTGCCCAAGACCTGCGCCGCCCTCTTGGCCTTCCTGGCTGACTCCACAGGAACGACGGGTCGATACGTGCGGAGCCAGGTCGGCTGCAGGAGTCTGCCGCACGATTTATTTACCAGTCAGTCGCGCCTGACGGAGACCCCGTTCCGGGTTTGTGTGTGGAGTTTTCCTTCTCTAAGACCCTGATTCGCTTGGGTCGGATTTATCCCTCGGTCACCTCTTACGACCTCCACGGGAAGAGAAGGGGTGGTGCTATTCTACTCTTCCGGCACCAAACGGCATTCAAAATAGTATATCAGTATTAATATCAGTGATCTTGTTCCCATAGTGCTAGCTTTGCTTAGTTTGGGCCTAAATGACGCCTCGTTCAGGGATATTTATTATAATAAGGATTGTAGGTTGGTTCGTTAATATTTTTTGGGTCGTAAAGTTTGGTTGGGTGGTAAAACAAATACAAACGACCCACCTCTTACGATCCAACAAACACTAAAAACTTAAACCTCACCCAACAATCCCTAACGACCTTGAAAACACTACCGACCCATCCAGTAACCTGTTACGTATGACCCAACTAACCTTAACAACTCACACAAGTAACCCTTACTTCCCAGTAAACACTAACGACATCTTAACAAACCCTTGTGACCCAACAAACTCTTACGACCTAACAAATCTTTACGACCTAGCAAACACTAACGACCCACACAACAAACCCTACCGAACCAATATACACCAACGAGCCTACTTACAAACCCTAACGACCCAACAAACACTAACAACCAATCCAACAAACCCTTACGGCTCAATAAACCCTTACAATCCAACAAACTCTTACGACAAAACAAACACTTACGACCCAGAAAACACTAAAGACCCACACAACAAATCCTCGATCGATCGATCGATCTAACGACCCAACAAACACTAACGACCCAGCCAACAAACCCTTACAACCCAACAAACCCTTTCGACCCAAAAAACACGAACGAACCGCCTAACCAACCCTAACGACCCAATCAACCCTTATAACTCACCCAAACAACCCATACTACCCAGCAAACACTAACGACATCTTAACAAACCCTTACGACCAAACAAACACCAACGGCACAACTTACAAACCCTACCGACCCAACAAACACTAACGACCCATCCAACAAACCCTTACGCTCAAACAAACCCACGGCCCAACAAACCCTTACGACCCAATAAACCCTTACGACCCAACAAACTCTTACAACCCAACAAACCCTTACGACTTAGAAAACACTAACGACCCAACAAACACTTACGACCCATCCAACAAACTCATACAACCCAAAAAACCCTTTCGACCCTAGCAAACACTAACGAATCGCCTAACAAACCCTAACGAACCAAAAAATATAAACGAGCCACCAAACAAAGCCTTACGTCTCGAATACAACCACAACCCCAACTACAAACCCTTACGATCCAACAAATACTAACGACCCACCCAACAAACCCTTACAAGCCAGCAAACACTCACGACCTACTCAAGAAATCCTTACGACTCAAGAAACCCTTACAACCCAACAAACCCTTACGACCCAACAAACCCTTAAGGCACACTAAACACTAACGACCCACCCAGCATATCCTTACGAGCCAACAAACACTCACGACCCACTCAAGAAACCCTGATGAGCCAACAAACCTTTACGACCCAAGAAATCCTAACGACCCACCCAACAAACCCTTACGACCCAAAAAACATGTACCTACGACCCGCCCAACAAACACAAACGAACCAACGTACAAATACTTACGGCCCACCATGTGAAAATCGTTCAGTTTCTTGGTCTGAGCACTGTGACCGCGCATTCACAATGAGAAGACTTTGGCCGGGGAATTATCGGAAATCCCTTTTATACACGAGGAAAAGAACGAGAGATCCGTGTATCCGATCCGTGATCCGGACAAAAAAGTCTCATCTATGAACATGGTCTAAGTAATGCACGACAATACTGGTATAAAAGCAATAAACGAATGACGATATCTTTCAAACTTAATCGTAAAATACGTAAAACAAATTGTTCTTTACATTGCACGAGTACATATTAAGTGTTCTAGTAACCTAGTACGAATTCTTTTGCAAAACACGTACCTTAAAGGCTGTAATAGATATGAAACTTATATACGGGTATTTACCCGGGTAAAAACTAATTTGGGTAGGAAAAAACGGGTAAGAATGGGTATATACCCAAATCTGGGTATTTACCCGGGTAGAATCCCATCTCTGATGATGATACACAGTATTCTGAATAACTCTCAAACTTTTGTCAGACATGGTGTAAATGGCCGTTTCTTACAACTGCTTATGTTCTGCCTAGCCCGCGAGGGATATAGGCTTGATATACTAGGTGTTACTAAACCACCAATAAAGCTGAAAGGAGTTCAAGATACTCATAAAACTGAACAACTTTCCTAGAACATGGATTGAAATACCAAAAATTTAACCACCCATACAAAATGAACTCAATTTGCAAGGAAGCTTTATTTGTTGTTTTGTAACATGTTGCATGTATGTATTTAGGTACCTTTATGATAGGCAGCATCTTCCCTGGCCTGTCTCCATCGGTAGTACAGTGGACGCAGTTTGTGGTACAAATACAGCGATGCTATCAGCGCTCCGAGCAAATACCAACCGTAACCTTGAAGGTAAGTATACCACACTGAAATCAAATAATAATAGTTATCACTCTTGGAAGGCAAAAATCTCCGTTTTTAGGGTTTCATAGTCTACTAGAAACCATTCATTTCGTCAAGTCTGGCTGTCTGTATGCCGCCCCCTCATATTGACATCAGATTTAGAGCTATTGACGTGAAATTTGGTAAGAAGATAGATCGTGTTGACCCAATTAAAGAAATTAATGTTAAAAAAGAATTACATCAAATGTTTTTTGGACCCTCATATACACTGCAACCATAAAATTTACTGTGCCATCTAGAATCTGATAGCGAAAATTCAGATCAAAATATGAAAAAAAGGAATTTGGAGGCCCCACACAAATTTCCTGATCAGCTGAATTGAGTAGGTATAAGGTATAACATGCGAGGTTATTTTTTTTTTTCATATTACGGCCTATGGTTCCACAACACATTGTGCATGGTAACAGCAACACATTGTGCATTTTCGCTATCAGTTACCAGTTAAAATTTTCTCTTTATTTTCTCCATACCGTAAACGACAATAATTAAACACTACGTACATAGGAAAACAGGTAAATCTTACCATAGCAGAGCGGCCGGTAAAAAATAGTTGACTCCCATCTGCGATATCCTAATAGCGAGTAGTGTGGGTCCCTTTTTGGCAAGTCATAGTCCTCCTCCATTTTCTGTAGAAATAAGTTGTAATTTTAACAAAAGTTAAAAGACTTTACTGTGGGCAAACACATAATAGCCATGGCCTTTCGATAGTGCTTGAATTTTTATGTAGGTATTTACGTACCTACTTATCTAATCTATCTGTGTTTATCAAATTTTACAGAGTTGCTTGCATTGGAGAGGCAAACAAATGTTGCAATATTTCAATAAATATTTTGAGTCTGAGAATGTTACGTACGTAAGGGGTGGAATTAGTATGGGATGGTATGGGTTTCTTTTGAAGTTCATTATAATAATATTGTGCAATGATCATGAGAAAAGTTATAGTAACAGCCCAGTAACTAACGAATGCTTCAGGTACACTAAAAGGCACGATACATGATATTTAACATGAAAGCAATAAAGAATTGAGTATTGAGTATTGAGTATTTACTTCGGGAGGAGCAGGAAAATCAACAGACGTAATATCTTCAACCATCTTCTAGGATTTTGGGTGTTAACTTGTAAATTTTTCTAGAAATTCACAACTTTACAAACAAAAATAAACTCTTTTTTTTTTTTTTTTTTTTTAGTTTTGTCCTTTCTGGACAGGCGAAGGTCTTCAGACCATACTGCCTCGTCTTAAGTTAGTACTTTTCCGGGTATTTTTTTATAATATACGTCTTCAGTGTTTGTCCATTCAGTGTGTTTTATAAAGTTATACGTCTTCAGTATTTTGTCCAAGCATTATGTTTTATATGTTAAACGTCTTCAGTATTTTGTCCATTTCGTGAGTTTTATAAGTTGTACGTCTTCAGTATAATGTCCATTCCGTGTATTTTATAAATTTTACTTCTTCAGTAGGTATATTGTCCATTCCGTGTTATTTTTTTTTTAAACTTCGTATTTCGTTCAAGTTTCCATTTTTTTTTGTTACAATATTTATTTTTTTATTTCTTTTTTACCTTTTTTATTATAGGTATTTTTGCCAATATATTTACACAATAATTTACATTTCATATACAACTACTAAAACTAAATCTCCTTAACAGTAGATATTACAAAATTATACAATGGTACGTATGTAGAATAATTTTGGAGTAATGTTTGTACAGAGTGCGGGACCAGATGTGGTTCTCCGTAAATACAGATTAACTCGTCCATCAGCAAAAGGCGCTGTATACCGAAAGACGAGCACGAAAAGAACAAATGATCAATTGTTTGATCCTCTTGTGACTGACAGCGATCGCACTGCGGATTATTTACATGTTTCATACGAAACAGATGATAATTAAGACGACAATGTCCTAGCCTCAAACGGCATATAGTGGAGTAAAACTTCTTACACCGATATGTATTCCCCGTACGAAACCAAGGAACAGATTTCAAATTAATATTTACAGCAGCATACCAGGATCCTTTGTTTTCCACTTGTACTATACGATCCCAATGCTCTTTCCACTTAACATACATTCTTTGTTTGAGTACAGCAAACACATCAGTATATGGCAATAGTAAGTTCAAATTATTGCCATCAGTTTCCGAATTTGAAATTGAACGAGCCAAATAATCGGCTTTTTCATTACCAGATACACCTATATGAGATGGAGTCCACATGAAGTCAACTACTATTTGATGGTTGTTGTGAAGATCAAACCAAAGATTTTTAATAGAATGTACAAGGTAATTTGTGTTTGCGTTTAATTTATTATTTTATTTTATTATTTTTATGTAGGTATTTACGTACCTACTTATCTAATCTATCTGTGTTTATCAAATTTTACAGAGTTGCTTGCATTGGAGAGGCAAACAAATGTTGCAATATTTCAATAAATATTTTGAGTCTGAGAATGTTACGTACGTAAGGGGTGGAATTAGTATGGGATGGTATGGGTTTCTTTTGAAGTTCATTATAATAATATTGTGCAATGATCATGAGAAAAGTTATAGTAACAGCCCAGTAACTAACGAATGCTTCAGGTACACTAAAAGGCACGATACATGATATTTAACATGAAAGCAATAAAGAATTGAGTATTGAGTATTGAGTATTTACTTCGGGAGGAGCTGGAAAATCAACAGACGTAATATCTTCAACCATCTTCTAGGATTTTGGGTGTTAACTTGTAAATTTTTCTAGAAATTCACAACTTTACAAACAAAAATAAACTCTCTTTTTTTTTTTTTTTTAGTTTTGTCCTTTCTGGACAGGCGAAGGTCTTCAGACCATACTGCCTCGTCTTAAGTTAGTACTTTTACGGGTATTTTTTTATAATATACGTCTTCAGTGTTTGTCCATTCAGTGTGTTTTATAATATAAAGTTATACGTCTTCAGTATTTTGTCCAAGCATTATGTTTTATATGTTAAACGTCTTCAGTATTTTGTCCATTTCGTGAGTTTTATAAGTTGTACGTATTCAGTATAATGTCCATTCCGTGTATTTTATAAATTTTACTTCTTCAGTAGGTATATTGTCCATTCCGTGTTATTTTTTTTTTTAAACTTCGTATTTCGTTCAAGTTTCCATTTTTTTTTGTTACAATATTTATTTTTTTTATTTCTTTTTTACCTTTTTTATTATAGGTATTTTTGCCAATATATTTACACAATAATTTACATTTCATATACAACTACTAAAACTAAATCTCCTTAACAGTAGATATTACAAAATTATACAATGGTACGTATGTAGAATAATTTTGGAGTAATGTTTGTACAGAGTGCGGGACCAGATGTGGTTCTCCGTAAATACAGATTAACTCGTCCATCAGCAAAAGGCGCTGTATACCGAAAGACGAGCACGAAAAGAACAAATGATCAATTGTTTGATCCTCTTGTGACTGACAGCGATCGCACTGCGGATTATTTACATGTTTCATACGAAACAGATGATAATTAAGACGACAATGTCCTAGCCTCAAACGGCATATAGTGGAGTAAAACTTCTTACACCGGTATGTATTCCCCGTACGAAACCAAGGAACAGATTTCAAATTAATATTTACAGCAGCATACCAGGATCCTTTGTTTTCCACTTGTACTATACGATCCCAATGCTCTTTCCACTTAACATACATTCTTTGTTTGAGTACAGCAAACACATCAGTATATGGCAATAGTAAGTTCAAATTATTGCCATCAGTTTCCGAATTTGAAATTGAACGAGCCAAATAATCGGCTTTTTCATTACCAGATACACCTATATGAGATGGAGTCCACATGAAGTCAACTACTATTTGATGGTTGTTGTGAAGATCAAACCAAAGATTTTTAATAGAATGTACAAGGTAATTTGTGTTTGCGTTTAATTTATTATTTTATTTTATTATTTTTATGTAGGTATTTACGTACCTACTTATCTAATCTATCTGTGTTTATCAAATTTTACAGAGTTGCTTGCATTGGAGAGGCAAACAAATGTTGCAATATTTCAATAAATATTTTGAGTCTGAGAATGTTACGTACGTAAGGGGTGGAATTAGTATGGGATGGTATGGGTTTCTTTTGAAGTTCATTATAATAATATTGTGCAATGATCATGAGAAAAGTTATAGTAACAGCCCAGTAACTAACGAATGCTTCAGGTACACTAAAAGGCACGATACATGATATTTAACATGAAAGCAATAAAGAATTGAGTATTGAGTATTGAGTATTTACTTCGGGAGGAGCTGGAAAATCAACAGACGTAATATCTTCAACCATCTTCTAGGATTTTGGGTGTTAACTTGTAAATTTTTCTAGAAATTCACAACTTTACAAACAAAAATAAAGGAAGTGTCTATATAGCGGGGCGCCCCGCTCGATAGTCATTTAGGCTATTCACCGGGGCGCCCTGCTGAATAGTACTTTGTTTTCGGATAGGCTATTGAGCGGGGCGCCATGCTAAACAGCGCTTTGTCTGTGGTTTGGCTATTGACCGGGGCGCCGCTCCGCCGTTATTTCGACTCATATGTAGGTATCACGGTAGGTATAGTATAAGTGATGAGGATGGATGAGAAAGTGATGAGGAGGGGTGAGGAAGTGATGAGGATGCGTGAGGATGGGTGAGGAAGTTGTGGTGATGTGTGAAAAAATGATGAGGATGGATGAGAAAGGATTAGTATGGACTACTGGCGTCTTTTTTTTCTAGTTAGACAGTACGTATATGACAGCCGATGTGGCACAGTGGTTAGTATGCTTGCCTGGCGCGCAAAGGTTCCGGGTTCAATTCCCGGTGGGGTCACTCACTAAGTTGATATTTATCACTTTGTGAATTTGTTCCCAGTCTGGTTAGGACAATGCAGGCTGAACCACCTGATTGTCCGCAAGTAAGATGGTTCCATGCTTCAGATGGGCACGTTAAGCCGTCGGTCCCGGTTGGTGTCTATGATGGCGGTCGTTACACAACCATGTCAGAGGCCTGCTACTTGTAGTAGGCGGTTGAAAAACTCTGACACCAGGGTTCATCGGGTCGTTGTACGACTCGGTGTCCCACACGAAAAGAGAGAGAGTAGGTATATGCGAGCGAGGTTAAAAAAAACAAACATAGATTTACTAAATCAAATCAAAGTGGATACACTTGCCCTGTATTTATACCTACCATGATACCTACATACGAGTCGAAGTCGCGCCCCGGTCAATACCCAAACCACAGACAAAGCGCTATTTAGCAGGGCGCCCCGCTCAATAGCCTATCCAGAGACAAAGCGCTATTCAGCAGGGCGCCCCGGTGAATAGCCTAAATGACTATCGAACGGGGCGCCCCGCTATATAGACACTTCCAAAAAGAAACTCTCTTTTTTTTTTTTTTTTTTTTAGTTTTGTCCTTTCTGGACAGGCGAAGGTCTTCAGACCATACTGCCTCGTCTTAAGTTAGTACTTTTCCGGGTATTTTTTTATAATATACGTCTTCAGTGTTTGTCCATTCAGTGTGTTTTATAATATAAAGTTATACGTCTTCAGTATTTTGTCCAAGCATTATGTTTTATATGTTAAACGTCTTCAGTATTTTGTCCATTTCGTGAGTTTTATAAGTTGTACGTATTCAGTATAATGTCCATTCCGTGTATTTTATAAATTTTACTTCTTCAGTAGGTATATTGTCCATTCCGTGTTATTTTTTTTTTTAAACTTCGTATTTCGTTCAAGTTTCCATTTTTTTTTGTTACAATATTTATTTTTTTTATTTCTTTTTTACCTTTTTTATTATAGGTATTTTTGCCAATATATTTACACAATAATTTACATTTCATATACAACTACTAAAACTAAATCTCCTTAACAGTAGATATTACAAAATTATACAATGGTACGTATGTAGAATAATTTTGGAGTAATGTTTGTACAGAGTGCGGGACCAGATGTGGTTCTCCGTAAATACAGATTAACTCGTCCATCAGCAAAAGGCGCTGTATACCGAAAGACGAGCACGAAAAGAACAAATGATCAATTGTTTGATCCTCTTGTGACTGACAGCGATCGCACTGCGGATTATTTACATGTTTCATACGAAACAGATGATAATTAAGACGACAATGTCCTAGCCTCAAACGGCATATAGTGGAGTAAAACTTCTTACACCGGTATGTATTCCCCGTACGAAACCAAGGAACAGATTTCAAATTAATATTTACAGCAGCATACCAGGATCCTTTGTTTTCCACTTGTACTATACGATCCCAATGCTCTTTCCACTTAACATACATTCTTTGTTTGAGTACAGCAAACACATCAGTATATGGCAATAGTAAGTTCAAATTATTGCCATCAGTTTCCGAATTTGAAATTGAACGAGCCAAATAATCGGCTTTTTCATTACCAGATACACCTATATGAGATGGAGTCCACATGAAGTCAACTACTATTTGATGGTTGTTGTGAAGATCAAACCAAAGATTTTTAATAGAATGTACAAGGTAATTTGTGTTTGCGTTTAATTTATTATTTTGTAGGGCCTTTAAAACACTCATGCTGTCACTGACGATTACCCACCTATGAAAACCACAATTGCGACTTTGTATGTGCTGCAGTGCACCTAATATAGCAGCTGCTTCTGCGGTAAATATACTGGATAGTTTATTTATTTTATATCCCATACCTATTTTACTAGTAGGGTCATATATTGCAAAAGACACATTTGATTCATTCTTTGCACCATCGGTGTATAAAAATCTGTAACCATACCAAAGAGATAATCTTTCATAAACTTCTTCCTTACTAGAAAGATTATTCTCAATAACTACGCTCATTGGACTGAATTTACTTTTAAATGGCCCATCGTAACATGGTAAATAATTATGGTTTTGAAAGATAGGAATGTTTCGCAAACAAGCCATAAAATCAGAAAATCCCTGCAAAATATAGCATGGTTTTCGAACAGAAGAAATACTTGGATGAGTAAGCTCAGCTATAAGATTGTTATTTTTTTCAGAGTAGAGTTTTAAAATAAATCTTTCTTTCAGATACGCGAGACGGATAGCCAGTGGAGGCAGGTTACACTCCACTTGCAAAGAAACAATTGGAGTGGTCCTGAAAGCTCCGGTGATTATCCGCATGCATTTATTTTGAATTTTATCAAAGTTATCAATGAGTTTGGAATAGCCTGCATAACACAAGAATCCATATTCAAAATGCGATCTTACTATTGATTTGTATAACATGAGCAGAACTTTTGGGTCCGCTCCCCAACTAGTACCACAAAGTGATTTTAATATATTGCAAGCCTTGTTAGCTTTAATTACCAAGTTATCTGTATACTTTTTCCAAGACAAGTTACGACAAAATACAACACCCAAAAACTTTATATCGAAAGAAACTGGCAAAGCAATACTATTGTAAACAACCGAGGTCAAATTAACATGGTTATTTTTACCAAAAACAACAACCTTAGACTTTTGGGGATTAACTTCAAGATTTAAATATGACAGATATTTATGGAGATTAATTAAAGCCAGATTTATGTTATTTATTATATGGTTATAATTATTACCCGACATATAGACTACAAGGTCATCAGCAAACTGTAAATTTTTAATGCTGGGTCCCAACATTAAATTTAACCGACGGATATACAATACAAATAACAATGGAGACAAGATGCCACCCTGACACACTCCGACAGAAGACAAACGGGGACCAAATAACCCACCGTTATGTTTAACATAAACTTTCCTATTAATCAAAAAGACACGGATCCACTGAATGAGTTTTAGTGGAATACAAATATTCAATAATTCTGTACACAAAATATCTATATTTACATTATTAAAAGCACCGGCAATATCAAAAAACACACTAACGAGTTTGTTGTTACCACCAACGCTTTTCAAAATATCTAAATGTAATAAACAAATACTTTCACGGGCTGAACGGCCTCTACGAAAACCAAACTGATTTGTAGGCAACAATCTATTGTGCTCTATGAAATATTCAAGACGTTGCTTTAAAAGCTGCTCAAATACTTTTCCTACACAAGAAGTCAACGTTATAGGACGATAAGAGTCAGGATCAAATTTAGGTTTATCAGGTTTTAGAATAGGTATTATACAATCAATTTTCCATTCATGAGGAATGTCATTATTAGACCATAATGCGTTAAAAATGTCTAACAACACCAACAAACTACTTTTTGATAATTTTTTCAACATCAGATATGGAATACAATCCAACCCACATGAAGTATCTCTACGTGAAAAGACAGCAGCTCTTAGTTTCTGAATGGTGAAGGGGTCAATAATAAAGCTATTTCGAGAATGGTTGTTGAAATTGGTGGTACTAAAAGATACAGGTTTATTTTCCACAAAATCTGGAGTGTATTTCTGGAGAAAACTAAAAATCCAATCATTGTTGTCATCCGCACTTTGGGGAACATACGTTTTATTATATTTACGCATGAAGCGCCAAATTACTGATAAGGGAGTACAACGATTAAAAGAAGAACACAACGTAACCCACGAGTTTTTTCTCTCTAACTTAAGAGTAAGTTTTTTCAAAGCTTGTAACCTTTTAAATTCTAGGTAGTTTTCCAAAGTTGGATTGTATTTAAAACGTATATATGCTTCTTTAGAATTACGGACGGCTATAGTGCACTTACTATTCCACCAGGGGAGAGGAGACCTGCGTGAACGTCCACCCACTCCCGATCTTGTAAGATCGGGATTGCGAGGACCGTTATCAGCATGTCCACTAGAATTGGGAGTTGATTGAGATACAGCACAAAACAATATTTTGATAAACAAACTGTAAGCCTCTATAGGTGAAAACGAATCCAACTGAAAATCAGACAGCAAATGCTCAACTTTTTCAGCATACATTTGCCAATCCACATTCCTAAAATTGGGTTGGATGGGCAAATGTAAACCACTGTGAATATTATTATTGCTAGATACATCGTTAAAAACTATTTTTGTTATTACAGGAAGATGATAACTCCCAAGAGGATCATCATGAACAGACCAACTGCAACTAAGAGCCAAAGAAGGGGAAACAATTGTTAAATCTAATGCATTCGGACGCCAAGTTAAAGTACCCGTTGTAGTGGGCTGACCATCATTCAGAATTACCAAGTTATTATCGTCAATAACGTCCAAGACAGCTCTACCTCGTGGGTTGACAGAATTACAACCCCACTCAGTATGATGCGCGTTAAAATCTCCAGCAAGAACAAAGGGACCAGGAATGGACTTGACAAAATTATCAAACTTCACCTTATCAAATGCAGGATCGCAGTTCGTTGGACTATAGAAGCTGACAAAGCTAATTTTTTTACCATTTATTGTTATTTGTATGCAGATATTCTGTAATGAGTTGTCAAAATAAATATCAATTTTATTGTAATTTATGCTATTATGAATAAAAATACACACACCGTTATGATTATTACCGCAATCATTGCGCTCTATATTGTAACCTCGAACATTCAGCCTTTGATGTGGCTTCAACCAGGTTTCGCATATGATTGCGATGTGTATGCTATTGTCATATAAGAATTTTGAAAATTGATGCTTGTTATGTAATAAACTTTGTGCGTTCCATTGCACGACATTGAGAGAATCCATTACTTAATTGTATGGGCTGATCCCTCACTGATCGTATCCTGAAACGCCGCGCGAATGGTTTCAGTGTTAATTGGGGCTTCGTTTTTTTTGTTTGCGATCAATTTTACAATAACTTGTGTTACCATGTTGATAAATGATTGGCTTTTAATCATATTTTGTAAGTATTGACTTGAATTTCTTGCCGCCAAATGCGGAAACGATTTTTCATCAAAAAGTGCAGAATATGACGCTGAGTGGGATTTAATTTTATTTTCCTCAATTTGAGCCTTTTTGATGGGACACACTGCTGAAATTGCCACGTGGTCACCCTTACAGTTTGCACATATTGGTTTGTTTTTGTCAGAATTACAGATTTTAAAACTGTGGGGTCCTGAGCAGATCGAACAAGTATCACTATTTTTGCAATAACTTGCGATATGTCCGAACTTCAAACATTTTAAACATTGTTTTACAGGAGGAACATACAGACTGACCTCGTGTCTCCAATAGTGCAGGTAGACGAATTCAGGAAGTTGCGTCGAGGAGAAAGTTACAGCAACCGTTTGTGTGGGTTGGAAAGAAACTTCCCCACCATCACCTCGCACCCGCCGCATGAAGCGTCGAACCTGTACAACATTCTTTGAACTGCCACCCAAGTTGACAAAGATGTCTTTGTTGCTCATTTCAGCAGGTACCGATCTTATTACACCGGTTACTTCCGTGTCTGCGGCTGGAATTGAAGCTGAAACTGAGAGTTCATTAAGTATTTTTTTATTTTGTATAAATGCATTAGCATTCTTCGCGGAATTAAACATAATGCTGATTTTGAACCTATTGATGGATCTAAAATGCAACACCCCACTGATGCCGTTACTATATATTTTTTCCGAAAGCAACATACGCTCCCTGTCGGAAAATGACTTGTCTTTTTCTTTGTGTGTAACAAATACAATGTATTCAGACTTGTTACAATCCTCTGGGTATTTCCTATCATAGCTGTCCACTTTGAATACTTTGTATTGGTCCTGATCATTTCGTGCTGATTTCATATCCTCAAAAGTCCTCTTTTTATTGTTATCAACAACCATGTCTTCAGGGCTAGAGTCATCTGACGACGATGTTGTCAATTCTTTAGCCACGGGGGACCTAGATCTCGACCGAATTTGTATCTCATCATCCTTTTTCTTTTTCGGTCTTCTCCCCATTTCGGAGAAGAAAAACTATTGCGCACTATTTATAAGAACTTAATGTACACTATTTACAATATTATTTACACAATAACACTCAAAATCTATCGTTTTTATATTTTTCAGAATATTTTTGCAGAAAATCACGTCTATGCTTTTCAGTGTTTTCCCGCCGAAAAAAAAAAAAAAAAAAACTCGTCTGACATCATTCCTACTTGCGTATTTTTTTAATTGTCCGGTGCATGGAATGGATACTTGTCTTTCAGCTGGACCATGTGTGCGTTACGCGGCATACGCATTCTGTGTGCATAAGCCTTTATTTTTACGCACTAAGCGAAATCTTCAAATCATCTTTCATTATGCGCACGGCTAAAGAATGGAATTCCCTGCCTGCGTCTGTATTTCCGAGTGCATACAGTGTGTCCCGCGATAAAGTGCAACCCCGAAAAGGGGTGAAACTAGACCTAAAATTATCGATAAAAAAAATACTTAAAAAATTTAGAAAAAATTATTTAATTTTTTATTGGTGATTAAAGATTTTTATTTTTTTATTAGAACCCTGTGTACTCTTTTTCATTAAAATAAAAATAATTATTTAGCCTAACACTTGTCAGTAATAATGACATGATAAATAGCTCGCTAAAAAGTAATTACAATGTCTTAAACTTAATTTTTGAAAAAAAATGCTGCTTTTTTTAGTGCTTTTTTTCCATTTCACTAAATTTGTAAAAAAATACCCCCGAAAACCATGACATTTTATGACATATTATTATTCTTTACTACTTTAGCTTACAAATAAAAAAAAATGAACATTCTAACTCAAGAAACAACCTCGCTATGAAATTTTAAAGCTGACCCCTTTTTTTCATGCAATAAATAAAAACAGTTTTTAATGACAATGACACTTTTAATCTGTAAAAACACTTTAATCAGATAAAACATACACAATTTTCATTTTTAAAAGTGTCATTGTCATTAAAAACTGTTTTTTATTTATTGCATGAAAAAAAGGGGTCAGCTTTAAAATTTCATAGCGAGGTTGTTTCTTGAGTTAGAATGTTAATTTTTTTTTATTTGAAAGCTAAAGTAGTGAAGAATAATAATATGTCATAAAATGCTATGGTTTTCGGGGGTATTTTTTTACAAATTAAGTGAAATGGAAAAAAAAGGCACTCAAAAAAGCAGCATTTTTTTCAAAAATTAAGTTTAAGACATTGTAATTACTTTTTAGCGAGCTATTTATCATGTCATTATTACTGCTAAGTGTTAGGCTAAATAATTATTTTTATTTCAATGAAAAAGAGCCAGTAGTTTGGAAGAAATTGACATTTTAGTACACAGGGTCCTATTAAAAAATTTAAATCTTTAATCACCAATAAAAAATTAAATAATTTTTTCTAAATTTTTTAAGTATATTTTTTTTATCGATAATTTTAGGTCTAGTTTCACCCCTTTTCGGGGTTGCACATTATCGCGGGACACACTGTATAACCTGAATCATGGTATAATAAGATACTCCGCCTGGTATTTCTTTCCGAGACTCGTGAACCACGTGACCAACACAAGACTACGTCATCATGCTTGTGGGTTACCAGAATTACCCACTCTTAAGATGTTTTTTGTAAATCATATAAGATACTGTTAACTAATAAATAAAATTTAAGTGTTGCTGTAAAGTTAAAGTTAATACACACGTAAATCTAAATTATAAAATTATTAAGAAATATTTTAACCCATTGTTCTGAGAATGAATTTACCCCATAACGTATTTTATTGAAATAAAGTGGCAATACTAAGTGACGTTGACTTGTGTTTCTCTGGGAAGGAAAGACCATGTTTTATTAGACTATGACCTGAATCTCTTTAAGTCTAGAGTGAATAGGCATCTTCTGGGCAAGCTCGCTCCACCGTAGATCCCATCTCTGCTCTAGGGTAAGATTGGGGTCAAGAGTAAGCCCATCATAGATAAAAAAAAAAAAAAAAAACAAATGGCAACACCGTAAACCAAGTTGTCAAGGGTTCTTTGGCGGGAATTTGAATCAAGAGGGTGAAAATTTTTCAAAGAAAATTTTAAAATTGCTTTTTGCAGAATAAATTGATAATTTCTTAGTAAATTTAATTACTAGTAACTTATATTCTAATAGTGCAATAAAAAAGCAACACAGCTTTGCTGCCCAGCCATGGGTCGCAAAGGCAAACGTAAAAAGGGAAACGATGGCGGAGAGGTAAGCGAAGGAGAGGACCCGCTATGAGCGATGATGCGGGCGACGACGATGTAGACAAATACAAACCATACAAAACTGAAAACTACATTCGTCAGTATCCGGAGGATGGCGGTGAGTTTGAATATATAGTAATTTACGAGAGCGCGGACGACAAGACGCCGATAGGTGAGAGAGACTTGATGGGCTTGGGAAGCGCATTGAAGCTTAGTAACAAAGGTATCAAGCAATTGAAAAGAATCAATCGTTACAAAATAGCGGTTATATTTGAGCGACCAGGGTTAGCAAATGCAGCTCTTAATAATCTCAAGTCTCAAAAGAGCTAAAGTTGAGGGCGACTATTCCAGCAAGATTAACGGAAGTGACAGGGTAATAACAAACGTTCCAACATACATGAGCAACAAAAAAATATATGATGGAATTTCTAGTTGCAGAAATGTTGTATCTGTACGCCGATTCATGCGACGTTCCAAAGACGACGATGGTAACTCCTGCTTGGTACCAACACAAGCGGTATCGATAACTTTCGCTAGTGCAGTACTTCCTGATTATGTGGATATTAACAGCTGGTATTTCGAAGTAAGGCCATACACGCCTCCTGTGAGCCAATGCCTGCGATGCCTGCGCTTTGGGCACATTGGTAAATTCTGTAAAAACGCCCAGAGGTGCTCAATCTGCGGTGATTCCCACAATTATAAAGATTGCGTAAAACGGCCAGAAGAAGCAGTCTGTGTTCACTGCAAAGGAAAACATGTTGCAATTGCCAAATCATGCCCAGTGAAAATTCAAAAAGCAGAGGAGATAAAAGTTCAGATGCGCAGGGCCTCGTATTCTGAAGTTTTTAATAACAAAAACTTCCCCCCACTAAAAAGTAAAGTAGACCCAGTTCAACAATTGTTTAAATCGGAACAATTCATGAATCTTCTGATTTCTTCAATTATAAAAATTATTTCCGCTAGTAAAGATGCTGAAAATCCCATCCCAATCTCTACTCAAAGTATAAAAGCGCTTTATTTGATTCATTCAGTATCAATAAAACCACAGACCATAAAACTAAGTAAATTCTAATTTATGGATCAGTTAAATATTGTTCAATGGAATGCTCAAAGTTTGTCTAGTAATTTACATGCTTTTACTTATTTTTATATAATAATAATATTCATGTAGCACTTATTTCTGAAACCTGGTTAAAACCAGGAAAAAATTAAAATTAAAGGTTTTAACATCGAAAGATTAGATATAGGTACTAAACACAATGGTGTTGCTATATTAATACAAAATAATTTGCGTTACAATTTGTTAAACACACATTCTGATAACTCATTACAAAATTTGGCAGTTCAGTTACATTTCAACAATGAAATTATTACAATAATTAGTTTCTATAGTCCCACGTTGGCTTCTCCTTCCAACTTTACTTATTCCCGTCTTGATAGTTTGATTAAATCTGTACCGGGGCCTCTTATTATGGCTGGGGATTTCAATGCACACAGTACTTCGTGGGGTTGCACGTCAACTGATGCGCGTGGTATAATTTTGCAAGATGTGATTGATGATAATAATTTATGCCTCCTTAATGACGGCCAAGCAACTACTGTGGGTTCACATGTGTGGAAACCAAATGCATTGGATCTTACTCTCGTTTCTTCCTCATTATCATTACGTTGTAGCTGGTCAGTTCATGATGATCCAATGGGGAGTTATCATCTTCCCACTGTTACTAGTATCCTTGGTTCTGTAAATAGAATTAACAATCCCAATTTAAATCAAGGAAATTACATCCGTCCAAATTTTTCAAATGTCGATTGGAAAAATATCAAGAAATAGTTAGTGACAAATTAACTACTTTTAACTTTGACTTTGAACGACCCCAGGAATCCTATTCTAATCTCTGCTCTTTACTACTAAATTGTGCATTTGAGGCTAATCCCACAACCAGAAATAATTCAGTGCAGCCAAATTTAACACGTAGGAAAAGATCATGTTTGCCTTGGTGGAATAATGCCTGCACTTTAGCAGTAAATAATTCTAAAGCTGCTTACATTCAATTTAAAAATGACCCAACATTAGAAAATTATATCTATTTTAAAAACAACAAGCTATTAAAAACTTACCATTAAAAGGAAAGAGAAGCTTCATGGATGGCTTTGTGTGAAACATTTAACCGGCAAACACCTCTGTCTGTAATATGGAAAACAATGCGCATGTTTAATAAATCTTTTCTGAATGTAATGTGATACGGTCTTCTAACACAGATTGGATACCAGCATTTTTAAATAAGTACACAACCGTTTCTCCAAATATTGTCACTACTACTGTTAACTCTCCAGTCACTGGTGGTAATGATTATTTAATTACACCTTTTACTTTAAATGAATTTATTAGTGCACTTAACTCTAGAAGAGATACTGTTTTTGGTTTAGATCATATTCCATATAAGTTATTAAAAATCTTTCATTGTCAAGTAAAAATGATTTTGGACATATTTAACTTTCTTTGGTATAATGACATAATTCCCACTGAATGGAAGGTTGATTGTTTAATTCCAGTTTTGAAACCTGGTAAAGATGCGGATAATTGTAATTCTTATCGACCTATAGCATTAACATCCTGTATAGGTAAAGTTTTGAACAAATACTAAAACAAAGACTGGAATGTTTTATTGAATCTAATAAGTTATTACCTCCAAATCAGTTTGGTTTTAGACGTGGTCACTCTGCAATCGAAAGTTTGAATAATCTCTTTCTTGACATTCATCATTCCTTCTCATTTAATAAATTTGTTGTTTGTGTCTTCTTTGATATTGTTGGAGCCTTCAATAATGTTAATCACCATGTGCTTGCTGCGGAGTTACAGTTGTTAGGTTTACCTGGAAAATTAATTAGTTGGATATTCAACTTTTTAAATGGTAGACAAGTATATGTCAAGTTTAAAAATAATTTATATGGACCACAATCGTCATATTTAGGTGTTTGTCAAGGTGGAATTTTAAGTCCTTTGCTGTTCATCTTGTATATTAATAAATTAAATAGTATACTGGGTACCGAAGTAAGAAATTTACAATTTGCTGATGATTTAGCTATATATTGTATTGGGTCTAACATGCAAGCAACAGAAATCAAATTAAATTTAGCATTAGAAAGATTAAAACCATACTTTGATTATTTACATTTAAGTGTTAGTCTAGAGAAAACTAAAGTTGTGATCTTTAGTAGATCTAGACTTTTAATATCTCATATATATTATGATGGTAGCTTATTGCCAGTAGAAGATGAAGCAAAATTTCTTGGAGTAATTTTTACTAGAAATTTATCATGGAATAAGCATGTAAGTTATGTGTCAGATAGAGCTTCTAGAGCTTTTAATATTCTTAAATCCCTCGCTAGAACATCATGGGGGGCTGATCCTAAAGTTTTACTTATGTTATATAAGTCTGTGGTACGTTCCCACTTTGAATATAGTTTTCTTTGTTATGCTTCCAATCCTATTTTGGTTAAAAGTTAGAAACTTTACAGAATAAAAATTTACGTTTAATAACAGGTGCAATGAAAACAACACCTATTGTCTCTATGCAAGTTGAATGCAATATACCTCCATTGATGTTAAGATTTAAATATCTCAAATTTAGATTTCTACTGAAATTATTTTCCTTTACTCACCATTCCTTATTAGAGAAAATCGCTGAAAATCAAACTTTGGCCTCTGCATCTACTTCAATTAAATTCCCCTTTATTCTGCTTGATTATTCTGAAATAAAAGTTTATAATGAAAGGCATAACATTCACAAATCTGACAAGTTGGCATGTTACGAAGGAGCTTTTGAAAGCAAATTTTGCAATATGAATATAGTTATAGATAACTCCATTAGAACTAGAGAAGAGCTATATGAGAAACTATCATTATGGCCACAATACCAGCATATTTACACCGATGGCTCGAAAACTGATACTGGTGTCTCTCTTGCATACTATCACAGTGCCTTGAAGACAGGAAATGGATACAAACTACCAAAAACCTGCAGTATATTTACGGCAGAAGCTGCAGCAATTCTAGCCGCTTTAGAATATATAAACAATTTAAATCTATTATTATTAGTGACAGTATGTCAGTTTTATCAGCTTTAAAGAATAACACTCTGAGTACAAATTATATTATTTATAAAATTAAACAGCTGTGGCAAACACTATACAACGCCAATGTTTCAATTGAATTTTTATGGTCTCCAGCACATAAAGGTGTGTCAGGTAATGAAACAGCTGACTACCTTGCCAGAACAATAAACAATAGCTTAATTGGACAACCCAGAAGAATGTCAGTTCCATGGAGAGATTTAATCCCATTGATTCAAGAGGAAATTAGACAAAGCTGGATAAATCAACATCAAATTATAATACAAGAAAAAGGTGCATGGTATGCTGCAATCAATAAGAATCTTGGAGAGAAACCCTGGTTCGCTAAGAATAATACCTTTATAAAAAGAAGATTCTTCACACAAATATGCAGGTTACGATTTGGTCATTGTAAATTTAAAGCCCATCTACACCGCATGAAAATTATTAACTCACCTTTATGTACAGATTGCTCTCTAAATGAAAATCAAACGCTGGAACATATATTTTTCAACTGTCCCGCTTTAAACATTAACCGAATTTTATTAATTGACAAGCTGCAAGATATTTACAAAGACAGTATCCCGCCATCGCTTCAAGAACTTCTATCGAACCCTGCCACTTTTAATCCAATATTTGACTTTATTATCTCCACGGTTGGAGAGCTTTGACATGGATTTAACCCGGACATGGAATTTTATGAACCTGAAAATTACACAAGAATATATAGAAGAAATGGCATTTTTGCCTTGTTTTTATTGGAAATAAGAAATGAACTATAGAAGAATTGGCATTTAATGCCTTATTTTTGAAAAGATAACAGAAAGAACTAATAAAAGACTAGGCTGTATGGCTAGTACCATTGCCTATCCTGATGGATGAATTTTTAAAACAACAAACCAAGTTGTCAATGTCAAATAAACAAACTTACGTGTTTATTTTGTGAATTTCTAAAAATCCAATAAAAATAAAAGATTTCAGGTAATAAGAATCATCATTGAATACAAAAATCATGAGTCACGGATCGTTGACGTTAATTTACATACAATTAGGCCCTGCGCACATATGAGACACGATAGTCTCACGACTATCGTCCTCCTAATGAAATAGTACTTAGGTGCGCACATACGCGACACGACTTCGCCACGACAAAAAAGTCGGGGCCCGACCGCGATAATCGCGCGACGCAACTATCGGGCGCAGTGGCGGATCCAGGGGGAGGGGGTCATGGGGGTCATGACCCCCCTCCCTGAGCTGGGCCTAGGACCTTGACTAAGTGGTTATATTATTGTTTACATAATGACAATGTATTTTTTGTCAATGTCAAACACAGGATTCCATTCCATTACATAAGCGGGAACAAGCGTGTGAAGCACGTTATTCGGTTGGGAACGAATGCATAGGGAATTTGAATTTTCGCGCGCCGCCCCCACTGCCCACAAAAAACTTTCCATTGACGCAGATGAGGTAATAACCCGTTTTGCGAGAAAAAAAATATCGATAAAATCGACTAAATCCCGTGAAAAGGAATTTTCTTGTCACATACATACAAACATACAGGGTCTCGAACAACATAACCCTCCTTCTAAGGCAGTTGGGTCAAAAATTACCTATAGTACCTATAAAATTGTCTGTGACCTCCCTGAGTCAAGGCTGGATCCGCCGGTGATCGGGCGGCTGGCGGCTTCCTTTGAGTAGGGATGCGACTTTAGTAACAAAAAAATCAAATTACCAATAATCGATTATTTTAAGTCATCCAAAAAATCTATTATAAATAAATTGATGTTATTCAAAGAAAACATCGATATTGAAAATAATCGATTTTTCCGTATTTTACTTAATTTTACGAATTTTTATTTTTATCATATAATTTTTGATAGAAGTAAAAAAAATGCCGTTTAAACAAAATATTACAAGGGTCCTGATAAAACGTGTCGTGTATTTTTATTAATACTTATACACAATATTAAAATGATTCGTTAGTGTCAGAAAAATAATCGATTATTTTTTACTCAAAAGTTCGAAAAGGGCAAGGAAAGGAACCTTAGGGGTATACCTATTGTTGGAAATCAAGAAAGTAAACAATTTTGGCGATAAAATATGAGTTAATATTGATAGTACAAATACAAACAGAAAATACTCTTTGGTAAAATGTCGTGACATGTACGGTTTCTAAGAAAATGAGAGTTAATGTTAATTTTCTATGAATTTTTATACTCTCATTTTCTCAGAAACCGTACATGTTACGACATTTTACCAAAGAGTATTTTTTGTTTGTATTTTTGTGTACTATCGACTAGAACATAATTTATCACATGTGACCAGAATTCATAAATTTTTTTTTCTTAGAAGCCGTACATGTTACGACATTTTAGCAAAGAGTATTTTCTGTTTGTATTTTTGTGTACTATCGATTGGCACATGTATTATCGCCTGAAGCTGAAATTGTTTTTTTTTTATCATCGTGCAGTTTAGGTATACCACCTTTCACAGTAAAATGTCCCATGCTCTATATCGATCGATAATGAGAATTGCAAAATCGATTAAAAAAAAAACGATTATTTTCTAATTTTTGCATCGTTTTTTTCGATAATCGATTATTTTTTCACATCACCAGTGCCGAGTCGGCCGAGACCTTATAATGCACAACATAATAATGCACAGTGTGACAATGCCGACACTAGAATTTAGAGGGTCTAAAGTCTGTAGGTACATAAAATATGTTCGAAAAAAAATGTTTGACGACAGGTAGTGTGATTACTGATTATAAGAACACGTTCCAAAATTTTTAGTTTATTTTTCTGTTTAGATGATAGATAATATGTGACAGCATTATGAGGATTGTGAGGAGGGAATATTCAATATACATAATATAAGGAACATAATTAAGTCGATATATGAAAAAAAAACACCCAGGTGCGAGTTGGACTCGCCTACCGAGGGTTCCGTACTAAGATTTGTAGTACGTTTTTAGGGTTTCGTAGTCTACTAGAAACCCTTATAGTTTCGTGAAAGGGGGGCAAAAAAATTTTTTTTCTTCTGTAATATTGAGTAGGGTATCGTTGAATAGGTCTTTTAAAACTAAGGTGAGGTTTCTTTGAAACAAAGTCACTAAAATGTTTCTGTCACGAGATATTTGCTTTTAAAAAGGGCGTTTTTGACCCATAATTTGTTCCAGCTGTAACTTCTAAAGTATAAACGCTAAAAATTTGAAATAAATATGGAATATAGCTTACAATCTGAAGTTACAATGAAAACTATAACGGATATTGTACCCTTAAAGGTTTTAGAAAAAATTGAGTTTTTCTATTTGCGGTTGGTCATCATACTGCTGCTAACAAACCAGCAACAAAATTAAGTTTGCAATGCTGAAAAACCTGATATTTAAACGTTGACTACGAAACCCTATTTGTGGGCGTGTCTGACACGCTCTTGGCCGGTTTTTTTGTAGTACTAAGATTTGTGTACGTAGTTTGAGGTACGAAACCCTAAAAATTAAATATCTTGCCGTAAATGCCGTAATGGACGTCATCTAGACACACGGCAGTGTGTCCGCCAAGTTCGAGCAAAAAAAGCGACACACCGGCCGTGGGTTATATTACACGAACCATTTCGGGCCAAGTTAGACCCACCTATAACCCAAAATCTATTTTATCTACGCATATGAAATTTCTAGTATCTGTCGAGATCTACTTACTTATCTAAAATACAAAATTTCATCAATGTACCTATTGTAGGTCTTGAGATATTGACGTCAGAAAATCGCTATTTTTACTATACACTCACTGACTGACTGACTCACTCACTCATCAAAAACCTAGACCACTTCCAATGGTCGGATTGACTTGAAATTTGGCATGGAGGTAGGTCTTTAGGTCAAGGTAAAGGAAAAAATCTGAAAATGGCCAAGTGTGAGTCGGTTTTAAAAATAATGAAGGTGTAAATTCATACCCTTAAGGAACTAAAACAAAAACTAACTAGACGTGTGGTGCCGGCAGAGTAGAATAGCACCTCCCCTCTCTTCCCGTGGGGTCGTAAAGGCGACCGAGGGATAAACCCGACCCAAACAGCCAGGGCCAACCGTATGGTGGCGGTTAATCCACCACAAAAGCATTCCCAAGGAGGGTTGACGTCTGGTGGGCGGCCGGTCGTAAAATTCAGCCAAATCCTTTTGCAACACGATTTTGTGTTCAACGAAACGTGTTAGGCCGACCGACACCAAGTAATTGGGATAAGGGCAGGAAGATGATGAAGGAACTAAAACAAAAAATTTATCTATATCTTCCAATGGTCGTACCGACCTAAAATTCGTTACGAAGGTTTGTATTTAGTCAAAGTAAAGTAAAAATCTGAAATCGGCCAAGTGTGAGTCACTTTCGAAAATAACGAATGTGTAACTTTGATCCACTATATGACTAAAGTACGTAGCGAAAATGATAAATAATAAGTAAGTTTTTATTTAAGTAGGTACCTATATGTATGTATACCCCATATAGATAATTGATAAATGCGCCCGACACAAGACAAAACTCTGTGTTTGTCTGTCGCGGAATCAAACCCGCGACGAAATACAATATTCAGCAAAGGACAGGCCTATACATCTACATCTTATAAACCTAGATCCTAGCCAAATTAAAGCTCAAGAAAGTTCTATTATAGAATATAACCGGCTACGTACATTATACCGCTCTGACTTGGCAAGCTTATCAGTAAATAAAAACGTGTAAAAACCAACATATTGAATGGGCAATGCGCTCTAGCGTGTCAGTCGTACAAGACAGCATACAAAATGACAAAACAAAAGTTTCCTTTGCCACGCAAACGTAAAAATTTAATTTAAAAACTAGTCCATTTCTTTGTAAGAAGCATAGTCCATATTCAAAATCTAAAAATTAGTATAAATGAGACATTTCCTTAACTAACTTAATCATAAGAAAAAAAGAAAATAAACCTTACAAAAATAAATGAAATCCCACCCAAAACATAAATGTGAAAGGCTGCCAAGTTCGATAATATTGGAATGCTTCGCCTATAAAAGAAGTGAGATCTAAATAAGTACCAAGTTCCATACACAGACCTCAGTTAAAAATAGTTACAGGAATGCACACTTGATTTTCCGCAGTTTGGAAAGTAGATATTCTGGATAAATATCATATTAAATACCTAAAATTCTAATACTTATTAAAACGCAAACCTGTTTTTTCAGCAGTTTCCTTAAAACATTTTTTATTTATTGTTTTCTGTACTCTTTAATGATATAACTTGGCAAGTTTTGATTGAAAATTATATACTTGACTCATTGCGTTTAGTAGGTTTATAACAAAGTGTGTGAAAACTTGCCAAGTTATATCATTAAAAAGTACAGAAAACAATAAATAAAAAATGTTATAGGGAAACTGCTGAAAAAACAGGTTTGCGTTTTTGTAAGTATTAGAATTTTAGGTATTTAATATGATATTTATTCAGAATATCTACATTCCAAACTGCGGAAAATCAAGTGTGCATTCCTGTAACTATTTTTAACTGAGGTCTGTGTATGGAACTTGGTACTTATTTAGATCTCACTTCTTTTATAGGCGAAGCATTCCAATATTATCGAACTTGGCAGCCTTTCACATTTATGTTTTGGGTGGGATTCCTATATCCCTTGCGGGGTAGGCGTGGCATTCCAGGTGAGCCCTTGCACCCCAAGAAATGATGAGGTTTTAACGTCCATCAAAAAGGTTATCACAACTACTGCCAAGTATTTGGGGATCATTTTAAACAACTGTGTATCATTGTAATGTCAAGTTGTCAGCCACGCGCTCTAGTCGTGGAGACATTTTACAAGAAAATCTTTTTTGCAATAATTTGTGCTATCTGGATATTAATAAAGAATCAAGCATCATTTTTATTATCACGTTTATCAAAAGTACGATTCAGTAGAATAGTAAATTATAATGTTTTTTACCACTGATGAAATATTGTCATGTGTTGCATTGTCGCACACTGGTTCCATTTAATAAAAAAGTGGACATGGAATTTCAGGTCGAAGGTCAACGGATGTGGCTGATTTTTTTTTGTGGACAGCTATTGCAATCACAAGTATCTTTTATACATGTTGTTCTTTTTTTCAAATATGCCTTATCTACAGAGATAAAAAATAATGAATTATTATTTGCATGGAAGAAGTCATAATTTTGACTATTACTTCCAAGATTTACATGTATTTAAAATAAAACTTAGCGCAGCTTGTAGCGGGGCTAATTGCTAACAACTTTGTCATAGATACTCATAAAAGAATACTTCAATATTTTTTAACACTATAGTTAAGGCATATTTGAAAAAAACATCATCTATAAAAGTGACTTGTAATTGCGTCAGCTTTCTACAAAAAAAATTTTGCCCATCCGGTGACAAAATATTTAAAGCGCCTGTAATCAAAGCAAAAATGCGCAGTTCAGCGTCTATGACAAAGTTGTGAGCATATAGCCCCCCATATAAGCTGTCTTAAGTTTATTTTAAATACGTGTGAATCTTGAAAGAAATTGCCAAAATTATGACTTCTTCCATACAAATAATAATTCATTATTTTTTATCTCTGTAGATAAGGCATTTTTGAAAAAATAAATAACAAGTATAAAAGATACTTGTAAGTTGTAATTGCATCAGCTGTCCACAAAAAAAAATTAGCCGCAACCGTTGACCTTCAACCCAAAATTCCTTTATGTCCACTTTTTTATTAAATGGAACCAGTGTGTGTCGCGACAAAACTATCGCAAAACAGTCGGCCGACTATCGCGCAACTATCGCGTCGTGGTGTGCGCGGGGTGGACGACACGATAGTTTTGCGATTGTTTTGTCGGGGGCCGACAAAACAGTCGTGAGACTATCGTGTCTCATATGTGCGCAGGCTCTTACTAGCATTAATTTGTTTGTGAGTGGCCTGATTTTGCAATAGTTCATGCAGGAAACAGATAGGAACTAATCAGTGTTTTTTCCGTTTTCGAAGGTTTTTTCCAGCAAAATGGTTGAAAGCGTATTTGCGCCAGTCGGCTACGGTAAGATTGTACCACATTTAGTTATTTTATTGTTAGATTTGGCATTCTGTAAGAAGGTTCATATCATGTAGGCGGCCAGGCGCCGTGGCCAGTCTTTACTATTGCAACATGATTTTGAGAATACAATATGCTTTGCCTGCAGCTTAAATGCTGTGGCTAGTTCCTCTAAGTGCGTCCCATCCAAGACACCTCTCCAATTCACAAAATAAATAAAGAAGTTATACCTACCAAACAACCATGTTTTGAATTTGGACTATTAGCTTAGACTGTGAGCTTTTGCTGCATCATTTGAGCTTCCATGCGTTGAGCATTCTTAGGTACTCAATAATTGGAAATTAACTCCCCCAACCAACATCAATGTATTGCTTACTTGAAAATTTTGAGCCTGGTAGTGATTCTATACTACAGATTAAATACTTTCTTAATTTTTGTGAGGCACCTAGGGCCTAGGCCTACACTAAGATTAGTTGTTATCAATCAAATTAATTACTAATCAATAAAATATAAACACATGTTTTGCTAATTACTAGAATTCTGCCCTCTACCATATAGAATTCAGCCCTATACTTTATTGAAGCCAAAATATTCTGAGAATATTATCCATGCGGTACAGGCTAAGAATACTGCCATCCTTAGTCCATTCAGGGTGTTGTGTAAAATGCACTACCATATCCTTTTGCTACATGATTTTATGCTATAACAAAACATGGATGATGATTCAAGGCAGCATGTTTTCTGTTTCCAGCCCTGGAGTTCCTGGCATCATACGGATGGTATATGGTGGGAGCAGTAGCTGCAGCGCTGTACGCAACTCACAAGCTGAAGCCGGTGTACCAACGATGGAAGGAGGCGAGGGAAGATGCCGAGTATCATAAGAGTAGGTGTATAAAAGAGATAAAACTGATGTCCAGCAACTATCCATACTAGCAAATATTAGGCGACTATCTGGCCAGATACCGGATACTAAAAATACAAGGAAAATTAACTGTCTCACGTTTATTGATAAGTAGTTAACTAAAAGATAAAGGTTGTTGTTAATCAATAACAATATTTTTCTGCATTAGCATGTAACAAACCTTCGCATCTATCGCTAACTTCAGTTTGTTTTATTTAAATCATTGTGGGTACTCGTCCAAAATACTCAATATCACATGAAAGTACTAGTAGCACTTCACGAAATTTCAATGTTCGGCCAGATAACCGGATATCCGGCTTTTTTTTACAGTATCTGGTATCCAGCCAAACAACTATCTGTTTCATCTCTAGTATATAGTTTCAATATGAGAAAAACAATAAGATTAAATTGGTTTCACAATTCAAAATTTATTTATTACAGACCCCGACATAGCTCTAGCTCGTATGGCTGAAATCCAGCGCGCTAGAGAGAGACAGCAACAACTATTATTGGAGGCGTCAAGACGGGCAGCCGAGGAGCAAAAAGAGGTACTTTGTTGCTGTATGAACCGTCTTTCTTTCAAGACCTGTAAAGGCGGGATTCTTTGGGAACATTTCTGGGACAGAATTCCAAAAACATTGCATAAATACAAAAGTTTCCTAATAAATGTTCCCAATCCATTTCAAGCATTGTTTCAGAACAAAGTTCCCAACGAAAAGCGTCTTTATATGGAACTTTGTATTAGAAACATACGTCTTCATTTACAGGAACTTTCAGATAGGTACTTTGTTTCTGATACAAAGTCTCTGGGATTTTGTCCCCATGCTTTATACCGGGAGTAACAGAAAGTGTATTACAAGCTGAAAGGAGGTCAAGGTTCTCATGAACAAAAACAAATTTGGACCTCCCATACAAAATCGCCGATCAGCTGACTAATTTACTATAGGAGGTCCAAATTTTTTTTTCATATTTCGACCCATGTTCCATGGGGAAAGATGTTCAGTTTAACCTCCTTTCTGCTTGTAATACCCTTTCTGTGACTTCCTGTATAATCACTCAGACAGACAGACGGAGAAACGCAAAAAGCGATTTAATTTTATACTATGTATTGATGGTACAGCACCCTTGGTGCGCAAGTCAATCGCACTTTGATGATTTTTTTATAACACTGCATTTAATATTTTCCAGCGTGAGGAGAAAAAACGCCAGGAGAATCTCGAGCTATTGGAGAAATACGGATCTGTAGCCGGCGGCAAGAAGGCGAAGGCACTTGAAGATAAAAGTAAGCAATTAACTTTTTAGTTACAAAGTTAATACATAAATGAAAATTAGAAGTTGAAAAATGACAAGCATCAACGTAAACGCCCCACCGAGCCACTGAGCTATCGATGCACCGGTAGATGCGCGTCAAATTTCAATCTCTTGATGCTCGTCTCAAAGCGATGATCTAGCGACATCTGTAGAATGTATTTACAACTTTATTACCACGAGCATCAAGAGATTTTGACGCGCATCTAGCGGTGCATCGATAGCTCACTGGCAGAGCAGTGGGGCGTTTACCCATGCGGTCCGGGTTCGATCCCCGGTCGATGCATAACATTTTTCAATTTCTTATTTTCTTTTATGAAATATAGCTCTGTGAGTGCATTAAAATCACAATGGAAAGTTAATGCAAACCAAGCAAGTGGTGCTGGAAGCGAACCCAAATGAAGTATCTGTCGCCAAACATTGGTCCAAAGTAATTTGAAGTTGTTAATCGATTTGACGAAGAAGACGATAATTTGAGTCATGTTTCATGGGGAAAGTTTTTCAGTTTCATGAGTACCTCGACCTCCTTTCGGTTTTATTTGTTGTTTTGTATCACCAAGTTTTCTACAACATGTATTTTTCTTTTCCAGGTTTCCTCCCGCTGATGGGCGGCGGATCTTCATCCAGCTACCGCCCGCCCAAGCGGTCGGCGTGCGGGGGCGGCGGCTGCGGACGATAGATCGTGCCATACAGCACGCCCTTTCCAATAGGCTGTATTTGACAACTGTATAAAATCATGCTATGAATGATATAAAGTATACTTTTTGTTGGCATTTCTTTTAATATTGGTTTTGATAGCTGTGAAATATGGCCTGTTTAAACGGCCGCACTTTAGTCTACTTATAGTGGATGTTACAAAACAACAAATAAAACCGAAAGGGGGCTAAGATACTAATGAAACTGAACAATTTTCTCATGAAACATGGGTTGAAATATGAAATAAAGATTTGGACTACCCCTTTCCGTTTATTTTTCATAGTTCGACCCATGTTACATAGGGAAAATTGTTCAGTTTCATGAGTACAGTCCAGCAAAAAAATTTTTAATAAAAAATAATATGGAACTACAAATTTTTCATACTAAATTGTTGCCATTCATAGCCAATGTTGCCATTTAATTTTGAAATTTCATACAAAGTGGCGCCCTCATTTTTTGTCTACTCTTTTATGCTGGACTGTACATAGGGAAAGTTGTTCAGTTTCATGAGTAGTTTGAGCTCCTTTCGGCTTGTTATACCCTTTCCGTTACTCCCGGTATAGGTTTCCTCCCGCTGATGGGCGGCGGATCTTCATCCAGCTACCGCCCGCCCAAGCGGTCGGCGTGCGGGGGCGGCGGATGCGGACGATAGATCGTGCCGTACAGCACGGCCTCTCGAATAGGCCAAATTTGACAGTGTTCATGCTAATGCTGCTATGACAAGGAATACTTTTTTTTTGGCGTTTTTTCTAATATAGTTTTGTTGATAGCTGTCATATATGGCATATTTGAACGGCCGCACTTTACTCTACTTATAGTGGGTGTTACAAAACAACAAATAAACCTGAAAGGGGGCTAAGACACTAATGGAACTGAACAATTTTCTCATGAAACATGGGTTGAAATATGTAATAATAATTGGGACGTCCCCTTCTCCTTTATTTTTCATAGTTTGACCCATGTTACATGAAAGTTGTTCAATGTCATGTCATGAGTACTTTGACCTCCTTTCGGCTTGTTATACCCATAGTCTAATAAAACATGGTCTTACATTCCCAGAGAAACACAAGCCTTTGTCACTAGTATTGCCACTTTATTTCAATAAAATACGTTATGCGTTATGGGGTAAATTCAATCTCAGAAAAATGATCTAAAATATTTCTTAATAATTTTATAATTTAGATTTACGTGTGTATTAACTTGAACTTTACAACAACACTTAAATTGTATTTTATTAGTTAATTGTAACATAAATGATTTACAAAAAACATCATAAGAGTGGGTAATTCTGGTAACCTACAAGCATGATGACGTAGGCAAGTGTTAGTCACGTGGTTCACAAGTCTCGGAATGGAATATCAGGCGGAGTATCTTATTATACCATGGTTAGCCCCTTTTTGTTACTGCCTATTATAGGTTTCCTCCCGCTGATGGGCGCCGGATCTTCATCCAGCTACCGCCCGCCCAAGCGGTCGGCGTGCGGGGGCGGCGGCTGCGGACGATAGATCGTGCCATACAGCTAGCCCTCGCGTATAGGCTATATTTGACAGTGTTCATGCTAATGCTGCTATGACAAGGAATACTTTTTTTTGGCGTTTTTTTTCTAATATAGTTTTGTTGATAGCTGTCATATATGGCCTATTTGAACGGCCGTACTTTAGTCTACTTCATAGAGTATATACAATATAAGCAAGCTGTAGAGTGCGCCTATAAAGTTAGAATTGTTTGCAGTAGTCTGCACATCTCTGTCTGTTAGTAGCAAAACGCCAGTGACAACACTAACACTATTGAACCTCTATAACTTCTCATACATTTGACGTCTGTATCTAGGGAGTAATTGCTTACGTTTTGACAGTACGGCGCAGGGCCTTACACTCACTCTATAGGTTGCTTATATATACTCATACACCACGCCCTTTCGAATAGGCCATATTTGATAATCTTGAGTTTCGTTTGAATCTTAATAATAATAATAATAACCCCGCAGGGCAGCTTTGGCAAGCTGTTGGTGAGTTGGCGCCACCACGGACCCGAAGTACTCCTGGGTTACTTTCTGTAGGAGCCCGCCTCTGTCTTGCCTTAACCGGCCGGGCAGAGTGGAGTCGCAAGAGTTCTTTAACTCGAGGGTGGAAGTGTTAAAGGCATAAAGCCGCGAGTAATGCTGAAGGGAGAAATCCCTGAACTTGAAAGTGCAGCACACCTCTCTACACCCTTGCTACCCGTAGGGCAGCTTGTGACGAGCTGTTGGGGAGTAGCGTCCCCACGGACCCCAGAAACCCCCGAGAATGTAGACTGGCCGTCTCCGGTTCGCCGGAGTGGACCCCAAGGCCAGGACTCTCACCTCTGGCTTGCCTTAGTTGGCCGGCCAGAGTGGGGTCGCTAGAGTTCGAGCCTGAGCTTGGACTCGGGGGGTGGAAGTGAAACATGCGTAAGTCGCGAGTTGGTGTATGTTCTGGGCCTTGCCCAGGACCTCTGCGCAGAAAGCGGAGTACACCTCTCGACACCCCTCAGTCGCCCGCGCCAGTGTTGCGTCCCAGGGCACCACGCACTGCGCGTCACAGCCCTTTAGTGGAGGCCCACCTAGCGGGCGGCGAGTCACCGTCTGCCGAAATTATCAAGATTGAGACATTTGATTTGGCAGGCGTCCCGTTGTCTCAATCAATATCCCAGCAACCGGTCCAGCAAGTTCCTCCCCATAGCCCTAGTATTCCGACCCTCACCTGCAATAGTCCTTGCATCAGGCGGGTGCTGGCTCTGGGTGTACTCTGTAGTGCACACAGAGCTAGTATCCGCTTGGTGTACACATCACCACAACACATTATTTGGTACAAAAAGCCTCTGTGCTGTTGGCTTCGGCCCCACACATGCTTCAAAGGACCGGGTCCCTGTGGGCCCGAGATTCGAAAGAGTACCAACATAATAATAATAATAATATAATTCTTTATTGCACATATAAAAAAACACAAAACAGGATAATATTTACAGCGAAACAAATAAAAGTACAACAAGGCGGCCTTGTTGCTATAGTAGCAATCTCTACCAGGCAACCTTTGGGTGATGAAACAGTGCGTTATAGTAAGCGGGATAGTGCATTTAAATATACCTACATAAACTACTTATACTATTGTACGTACTAATACATTGATAGATAATATAATAGACTAATATATATAACGTGATAGACTAATACATATTCATAAATAGATATTTCATTCTAAAATTGAAGGATAAATTTATAAAAAAATAAAGAAATAACGATGATAACAGTTTTAGACGGTTACTTGTCAGCTATTTCAGACAGAAACAATTTTTTGACCCGAGCTTTAAAGGAAGCTATGGATGGAGCCCTCCGAATATCTTCTGGCAAAGAATTCCACAGCTTGATTGCTCTCACTGTGAAAGACTTTGCGTAGAAGTCAGTTTTGTGAGGAGGAAGGTTGAGCTTCAAACAACTACTAGCACGCAAATTGCGAGTCAGGGTTGCTGAGTGAAATATAAACCGCTCTTTAAGGTAGGGAGGAGTGTTAGGATTGGAAAGGACGGAGTAAAGGAGGGAAAGGATGTGACAGTCCCTTCTACGTGATATGGGCAACCACTGAAGTTTGGATCGATATTGGGAGACGTGGTCATACTTGCGCAAACTGAAGATAAACCGAATACAGAGATTCTGCAGACGTTCGAGCTTGTTCAGTAGATCAACAGACAAATCAGGATAGCAAACGTCTGCATAATCCAGTATCGGTAGAAGAAGGGAATGCGCAAGTGAGATTTTTGTTATAGTCGGTAGAAGATTCTTAAGCCGTTTAAGTGACCTGTACGCACAAAACACCCTCCTGCTGATTTCCAATACGTGAGGCTCCCACGAAAACCGATCATCAAAAATGATACCTAGGTTTTTGACCTTACGGCTGAAAGGTATTGGAATACCGTCAAAGGTGATCTGCGGTAACGTGTTATAGTCAATTCGAGATACGTACCACGGGCTGCCAATTATTATCGTCTGGGTCTTGGTTGGATTGACTCTCAACCCATACGAGCGACTCCAGTCGGCAATGCTCCTAAGGTCTCTGTTTGTTATTTCGATAGCGCCTGGAAGGCCAGAGAGTGGTGCTTGCGTATAAATTTGGAGGTCATCTGCATACAAATGATAGGAAGAAGTAAGCGGAAGTGTGATAGAATTAATAAAAATGGAAAATAAAAGAGGTGACAGGACGCCACCCTGCGGGACGCCGGCAGATGTGTCACACCATGCAGAGAAGGTATCTTCAATGCGTATGCGCTGTCGACGCCCGTGCAGGTAACTATGAAACCAGTCAATAACCGCTGATGAGAGGTTATGAGAACGCAAGGTAGAGAGAAGAATGTCAAAATCCACTGTATTAAAAGCGTTGCTAAAATCTAGCAACGTTAACACAGTTAGATTCTGTTGCTCCATTCCTAATCGAATGTCGTCAGAGATATTGACTAAAGCAGTAGTCGTGCTATGACCGGGGCGGAAACCAGATTGAAAGAGGTTCAACAAGTTGTTTGTGGTTAGGAAAGAAGCGAGCTGTTGATGAACCAACCTTTCAAGGACCTTGGAGAGGAAGGGCAGTATAGAGATAGGACGGTAGTCGGACGGAGAAGTAGGTTTAGGTTTTTTAGGTAAAGGAACTAGTTGTGCTTCCTTCCAAGCGGTTGGAAACACACCAGAGGATAAGGATTTATTTAGGATATTGGCAATGACTGGAGAAAGGATATCAAGGATAGGAACAATCATAGCACGGCTAATGCTGTCACTTCCAACAGCATTCGACGAAATGGCTTGTACGTTCTTCATAACATCATCAGCGGTGATTGCGTGAAAAACAAAAGATGGAAAGGTAGGAGTTGGCAGACTAGAAAGATGATTAAGAGTACTAAGTTTAGTGGCGCTGTCAATTTCAGAGGAAGAAGAGAAGTGTTTATTAAGAGAATCAAGATCAATATTAGTTACAGGTTCATTCGTACGTTGTTTGCCAACACCTAGTTTATTTAGAAAGGGCCAAACTTTAGCTGGATCTCCATTTTCAACTTGTTGATGGATATGGCGACGCTGCATATCCCGTATTTTTGTATTGCAGCGGTTTCTGACCTCTCGAAATTTAACGCGATTGCTATCAGAAGGATCGATTTTATATCTCGTTTTAGCGCGAGTCTTTTTTGCCATTTGTTCGCGTATTTCATCGTTAAGCCACGGCGCAGGAAGATGTTTTAGGCGCACAGGACGAACAGGAGCATGGCGATCGTACAGGTCTGTAAGTTTGGAGTTCAAGAGCGCCAATTGCTCGTCAACAGAATCAAGACCCTCTATCACCGACCAATCAATTTGATTAGCATCCTCACGTAACTTTTCCACATCCATCCCTGATAAGTTACGAAGCAGTAGCGTTTTAGGTTTGATTTTGGGTGGCCGTATACGGTATGATAAATAAATAAGGTCATGATAAGAGAACTCATCCGCAGAAAATTGGCCATGTTTAACGATGTGATCACGTGAAGATACTAATATGAGGTCAAGAAGTGAAGGATTACAATTTGGAAAATGATGGGTTGCAGTTAAAGGGGGGATATACATATTGCAAGAATGAACCAAGGAGAGAAGCTGCTTAGAACGATGGTCATTTTTCAGAAGACATGTATTGAAGTCACCTAAAATAATAGAGTGACTGTAAGAAGATGAAAATTCTTCTAGAAGTTGTTCAAAAGAAGCAAAGTAATTATTGAGGAGAGAGGAACTATAATATACCCCTAGAAGAACTTTAGTATGACAGAGAGTGATTTCAAGGAAGAGATGTTCAGCCGTACCTGAAGGGGGCGGCTGAGGGGAACTATGAATAACAGTGAACGGGATATGCGCACGCAAATAAATAGCTACCCCACCACCGATTGAGGAACCGCCACGGTCGTTACGGACAAGGACAAAACCAGGAATGGAGTATGAGGGCGAAGGAAGTGATGGATTTAACCAGGTTTCGGACACCAAAATCGCATGGATATTCCTGTTATCAAATGCTGCAAGCATATCCATATAATGAGCCGGAATGCTCTGTGCATTTATATGAACAACGTTGAAATTTTTTGGTACATCCGAAAAGGTTGAATTCAGATTATCACAGAGAGGGAGAGGGAGGCTATGAAAACTGTCGTCTGAGCTAGAACAAGAATTGAAAATATCTGACGTATTTAAATTATTACTAAAAATGAGGTACTAAACATAAGCCTGAGCGACCGCGAATGGCAACAAGCCAGCCTACCTGTCCGCCACGGCGGCCTAGGGGTGAGGCGGGTGCAGGACACAGGGCCGGCGGCATTCCTAGCCTCCGCAAATGGGGTATTGAAACTAGTCACTCAAATTCTCTCCGTAAACGGTGCTGGTTTCTCTATCCCATTTGCAAGCGAGGCATTCACGGCATGGACCGCAGCTTGCCCTAACACACCACTGCCTACCAAACCTGACGTGCAGCGCCTCTGGGACGACCCCTGCGCAAAGGATGCCATCCAAAAATTAATACACACATCTTCCGGTGCAGACCTGGCTCGCCTAAAGGCAGCCTGCTGCCACGAATCAGGGGCTTGGCTAAACGCCCTGCCCTCACCCCATCTAGGCACTTATCTAGACAACAACTCTCTAAGAATCGCCGTGGCACTGAGACTCGGGTGTAAAGTGTGTGAGCCGCATTTGTGCAGGTGTGGGACAATGGTCGATGACAGAGGTCGCCATGGTCTAAGCTGTAGACTGTGCGCAGGCAGACACCCCAGACACCATGCCCTTAACGACCTTATACGACGGGCTCTAATGTCCGTGGACGTACCGTGCGTGCTCGAGCCACCAGGTCTGTCTCGCGCAGACGGAAAAGACCAGACGGCCTCACTCTCATCCCATGGAAAGAGGACGCTCTTTACTGTGGGATGCCACCTGTGCGTGCACGTTTGCGGCCACTCACTTGCCGCGAACCATGCGAACTGCTGGGCTGGCGGCCGAGTTCCTAGCCAAACAAAAAACCGAGAAATACGCAGGCCTATGCCAGTCATATGACTTTGTGCCATTCGCAGTAGAGACCTCGGGTGTGTGGTGCGCTGCGGCAAGAACCTTCGTCAAGGAGATAGGTCAGCGCCTGAAAGCCTGTGGCCGCGACCCTCGTGCCGGCTCGTACTTGGTCCAACAGATTTCCCTCACCATTCAACGAGGCAACGCAGCCAGCGTAATGGGTACTTTTGGACCAGGTCCGAACAGGCATGAGCTGCTAGGTTAGTGTATATATAGTTAAGTTAGCTTAATCTCCTTTTGTACCATCCACTTAATAAAGTTAATTTCAATTATTACATAATGATATGTCCATAGAAATATATAAATAAATTATAAATAAATATACCGTAAAATAATGATAAAGATTAAATACAACTGCCCGTACACTTTCATACCCGCTGGCAGCCAACAATTTTATAAACTCTAAAAACAAATTAAATTAGATATGCGTGAAAAGAAACGCTAAGAAAAACAAAATTTACACACAAATTGACACCACTCACAAAAACAACAGAAAAGGACAGAAACATGGTGCGAGCGAACTGAGCCGAGTGAGTACTCTGTACACTTCATATTTAGCGCACAGTGCTACAAAAAAAAAAACGCGTTTTGACAAACAAAGTGAAGAAATTTTTTACATGAAAATTGCAATCTTTTACTAAAGAAAAATGTGCTCAATTTCGGAAAAACAGATCGTGAAGCGAACTGTTAACAATATACATACAATATAAAGAAGAATTTAATTGTGTAGCTATTAAAAGAAAAAACAAGAAAATAAGGTAAGTGATGGAATGAAAAACAGAAATTAAATTACATGCTCAGAAGGAAAGTCCTAACCTCAATTTGACCTATATTCAGTGTTGCCGTTTTAGCGACTTTGTCGCTAAATCTAGCGGATTTTTCATATGCTTAGCGACATTTCTTTTCAAAAAAGTCGCTAGAATATTTTTAGCGACTTCTGGCGACATTTAAACTTGAGTAGAAAATAAACATTATTTACTGGCAAAACTATGCATGCTGAATAGTTTTTGGTACCGGGAAGTCCCTTTCACTTTCGAAAGGGATCAAAAACCGATCGGGCGGGGAGTTTCGGGAATTCCCCTACGAATGATGTTTTATATCGTGGCTGGATGCGTCTCACTCTCTCCCATGGATGCAACAAGTATAGCTATTTCTTTTTAATCATCGTTCATTCCAAGTTCTTTCATTTTGCAGAAAAACCTGTTTATCTTAGTGCGAACTTGATTTGAGTAATAAATAAGTATTGAATTTAAAAAACCGCTTTTCTATTTACATATTTTTTATTTCTACTATTTGAAATTCTAGCGACTTCTAGCGGATATTTTTAATCATTTTTTTGCCAAATCTAGCGACTTTTCTGCACATGTCTGGGGACTTTCTATTTTCCTAAGCGGCAACACTGCCTATATTCTGTTATTTCTTTGCAGCAACTGGTGTCGTCTTCGCGCGCTTCGGTGGTGCAGTTCTTTGTGTACCTGAAGTGCTCGGGTCCACGCCACCTTGGGACGGTGCCACCACAGCATCAGTGACAGGGCACAACGACTCCAAATACTGGCTTGACGATATAGTGTGCCGTTTGCCGTCCGGGGCCAGGTAGATAATACGGCCCTCACGCGTCCAGCACTTAGAGACGCCAAGCTTCAGCCGAGCTGCCTTAAACAAGCGATGCCTCCTCTGCGTCAAGAACTCGGACACAGTGATCCCGGTGCCCTTCAGCCCAACCTTACTCATCCAGGCTTCATCCCGGGTCTTGGTGTCAGCAAACTTAACAAGCACAGGACGTGGCTTACTAGAGGCAGATGAGAATCGTCCCATGCGATGAGCCCGACGGATGTCCTCGGGCTGCAACTCTGGAAGCGATAGGTGTTCCTTGACCACAGTAACCACTACCTTAGTGGTGTCTTCATCCTTCTGTTCAGGAACTCCATGGAGCAGCAGCATCTTCCTTCAGCTACGCATCTCCATTGTATCAAGCTCGTCTGTCAGCATCCCAATCTGTTTCTGAAGAGCTCCAAGTGAAGCCACAACAAATGTGCGGAAACACTGAAATTCCGTTGCGATAGAGTTGACAGTGTCCTTCTTCGCAGATGGGTCTTTCTTAAGCTCCTCCTCGAAAGCTGCCATCCGTGTATGGACAGTAGCTGCCAGAGCATCGATGGACATCTTCAGATTTTCCATTTTGTGATGTGGCCAAAAAGTGCTGAGTTGTTGTGTTGTGGAGAGGTTAGAATTTGGTGAAAGTGTTTGGAAATAGGTGCTAATGGCTGTTGCAGGTATTTATATTCTAATTTATCATATTTTCATGTTATTGTCAGGTTAATTTAGCTAATTCCAATTTATTTTAATTTATTAAATGAGAGCTTCAAAAAATGTCACCTGGCTTTTTCAATGCCTACCCGCAAAAAAAAAAAATAGAATCTTCTGTAAACTCTTTCTGTTTCTGTTTCCTCCCACTGATGGGCGGTGGATCTTCATCCAGCTACCGCCCGCCCAAGCGGTCGGCGTGCGGGGGCGGCGGCTGCGGACGATAGATCGTGCCATACAGCACGGCCTCTCGTATAGGCTGTATTTGACAGTAAAATCATGTTATGGCATAAGGTATACTCTTTTTGTAGGTGTCTTCGAATATGGCTTTGATAGCTGTCAAATACGGCCTATTTGAACGGCCGCACTTTAGTCTACTTATAGTGGGTGTTACAAAACAACAAAAACAGCCGTAAGGGGGCTAAGATACTAATTAAACTGGACAATTTTCTCATGAAACATGGGTCGAAATATGAAATAAAAATTTGGACTTCCCGTTCCCCTTTATTTTTCATAGTTTGATCCATGTTACATAGGGAAAATTGTTCAGTTTCATGAGTACAGTCCAGCAAAAAAATATTTAAAAAAAAATGGAACTACAAATTTTTCATACTAAATTGTTGCCATTCATAGCCAATGTTGCCATTTAATTTTGAAGTTTCATACAAAGTGGCGCCCTCATTTTTTGTCTACTCTTTTTTGCTGGACTGTACTTGGACCTCCTTTCGGCTTGTTATACCCTTTTTGTTACTGCCTATTATAGGTTTCCTCCTACTGATGGGCGCCGGATCTTATCATACAGCACGCCCTACGAATAGGCCATATTTGACACCTGGCAAAATCATGCTAATGCCACAAATTAGGGAAACGCCGTTGACTTAACTGGAAATAACAAGAATCTCATCAGAGTAACAAGAGGGAACTAAGATGGTTGCTCGTGTTTTTGCTGTTTTGATATTCTTCTACTTTGAAATTTTTGACAGTTGCAACCATATATTGCTATGTAATAATTGACAATCGCAAAAATCCTGAATAGGGTCGAGTGAACCTTCTGTAAACTCTATATATTTTGCTAATGCTATGACATAAGGTATACATTTTTGTTGGCATTTCTTCTAATATGTGTTTGATAGCTGTCAAATACGGCCTATTTGCACGGCCGCACTTTAGTCTACTTATAGTAAGGTGAAATTTTACTAGAGAGCGATAGCGAAAACTCAGAACCGGCTGGTGATAAGGAACAACTTTTCCCAAGGAACATAGGTCGAAATATGAAAACAATTTGGACCTCCCATACAAAAACTCACAATTAGCTGATTTCAGGTAGTATGGAAGGTCCAAATATTTTTATATGTTCCTTGGGGAAAGTTGTTCCTTATCACCAGCCGGTTCTGGGTTTTCGCTATCGGTGACTAGTAAAATTATTATCGGTGACTTGACTAGTAACCCAATATTCGTTACATTCTCTGGTGTTATGTTATGTTTATTCAGTTCATTCGCTTTGATAGTGCCGCACTGATTTACAAGTTGGCTCCATACAAAATATTACGATAAATAACTAAGATGTTATTTATTCAATAAACTTAACCAAACATCAAAACAATGCTAGACTACACTATGTACGTAAATAACTAAGAGAATGACATTGTCAGAACAGAACTATGCGAATGGACTGTATAAAAATATGATTTATTTAATATGTGATTCTGCCATCATTACCATTAACTAAAATAAAATTGTATAGATCCATTGAATTTTTCGACGTTTTATTAAATTGTTTGTAATTTTGCTTACTACTTTACTTAATGTACTTTAAACGTTACTTCATGGTCAATATTGACGTCATGAATTTCTTTATTTTAATGTTAACGTTAATTATATAAAAATAAATTACATTATATAAAAAGAAAAAGATGTGTTTGCAATTAACCTGGCCTACTTGAAAAAACCTTCCTGAAAAGATAAGCGTCTATTTGGGTTTAAAATGGATTTAATAGTTACCTAATCATTGTAAAAATAATAAGAAAATTATTAACGTCACAAACAAATTCATGGCGTCACATAAAGTTTCATCACACGCAAATTATTGATGTCAAAACAGATTAAATGTGACGGTATTTCGCGCTACCATGGAGCTACCGCTTGCTTGAGCGATCGGGCGGCGTTTAATAACGTTGTAATTAATAAAGTCAAAACAAGCAAATCAAACTAGGTACCTACATAATATCCTTTAGGCACGAAAAGTCTACTTTACCAAAATGACCACTTCCGATAACCGATGTGGCGCAGTGGTTAGCATGCCTGCCTGCCACGCAAAGGTTCCGGGTTCAATTCCCGGTGGGGTCACTCACAAAGTTGATATTTATCACTTTGTGAATTTGTTCCCAGTCTGGTTAGGACATTGCAGGCTGAACCACCTGATTGTCCGCAAGTAAGATGGTTCCGTGCTTCGGATGGGCACGTTAAGCCGTCGGTCCCGGTTGCTGTCTATGATGGCGGTCGTTACACAGCCATGTCAGAGGCCTGCTACTTGTAGTAGGCGGTTGAAAAACTCTGACACCAGGGTTCATCGGGTCGTTGAACGACTCGGTGTCCCACACGAAAAGAAGAACCACTTCCAAATTGATGTCAAAAATATTTATTGACTTCTAAACTTCGAAAGCTTCTAAACAATTTGAAACAATGTTTTGACAAGAGAAACATTAATTATATATTTCACTAGCGGCCCGCCCAGCGGTTTCACTCGCTGCTACTTACCTGTTTTCCCGTAGAAATGGGATCTTTGCCCGTAGTAAAAAGTCCATTAATCCATTCTAGCAGAAGTTACTCATCATGACCATGTGCCAGCAGAGGCGGCCTGTCATGGCGAATAACTTTAACTTTGAAGCCATTACCGTATCTCTTATAGTTTTGATGGGATGCTGGTGGTCTACATCAGGCACTCCAGACCCTCGTGACCATGTGCCAGTAGAAGCGGCCCGTCATGCTGAATAACTTTAACTTTGAAGCCATTACCGAATCTTTTATAGTTTAGATGAGATGCTGGTTGTCTACATCAGGTACTCCAGACCATCGTGACCATGTGCCAGCAGAAGCAGCCTGTCGTGCTGAATAACTTTTACTTTGAAACCATTACCCTATCTCTTACCTATAGTTTAGATGGGATGCTTGTGGTCTACATCAGGTACTCCAGATCCTCGATGACCATGTGCCAGCAGAAGCGGCCCGTCATGGTGAACAACTTTTTCTATGAAGCCATGACCGTATCTCTTATAGTTTATATGGGATGCTGGTGGTCTTCATCAGGTACTCCAGATCCTCGAGGGCTAACCATGTCTGTCTTTTATATGATAGTAATATCAGTGCCAAAATTCGCGAGGATCGGTAAAGCGGTTTGGCTAATTTGGGTAATATCTGCTTTATTTCCCCGTTTTCCTGCTGCTAACCGTTTTCCCGAAGGAATGAGGAATTTTCCGGTGGTAAAAAGTAGCCTATGTTACTCAGGGATGTTGTAGCTTTCTAATAGTGAAAGAATTTTGGAAATCGGTCCAGTAGTTTCGGAGTTTATCGATTACATACAAACAAACAAACAAACAAACAAACAAAAAAACAAACAAAGTTTTCCTCTTTATTATATTATTATTATTATTATATTATTATGTTAGTACGTTTCCGAATCTCGGGTCCACAGGGACCCGGTCCTTTGAAGCATGTGTGGGGCCGAAGCCAACAGCACAGAGGCTTTTTGTACCAAATAATGTGTTGTGATGTGTTATTATTATTATTTCTTTGTAGTTACTTCTACTCATCTCAGCACAGGGCCGGTATTATTAATTATTATTATTATTAGTGGTGTTGTAAATTCTTTACATCTCGGTTTTTTACGCCGGTTATTATAACCCGAACCCCCGCCTCGAGACCCTCAAGGAAGGGGAGGATCAGGTTCATCCAGAAAAACTAAATTCCCCAAGACTTTACTTAAAATCAGGATGGTGTGGATTGCGGCTTGCTTTTGTATAATTATTATATTATATATATTATATTATATATTATATTATATATATTATATATTTCATGACAATACTAATTATTTCATGACAACTAAAACAAAAACGCAAACGCCATCTGTTGAAAAACCGAGAAATCAGCTTAAATTCGATAGTACGTAGGTAAGTCATCTTAGTCTAAATTTTTATAATAATATTTTTGAGTTAGTGCCGTATAACATGGAACTGGCCGATATCATGCAATCTTTAAAAATAAACTAGCTGTCACATTTGCTTTTCCCGCGCAAATGGCTTTCACAACCATTTTCTCCGTCAGTTTCGGCCAGCACTGAAGCGATTTTGATGTAAAACCTTCTTGTTCAAAATACTTTCCTGATACTTGAGAAACAATTTTTAGAAGAAAAAACAATCGTAGGTACTTTACTTTTCTATCAGCAATTTTTTTGGACAAATTAGGTACGGCCAATGAACAATGAATGATACTAGTCTACATATTTAAGTTCATCTGCGGAATGATATTTTTGAAAAGGTAGGTTAGGTTAGTAGTTAAATCTTCTTGATAGCGTCTTTTTCAGCTACAAAGCTGCTACCATGAGAAGCTTCTGTAGATTTTCGTGGAATGCTATTGTAGGTGGTAGGGTGGTCGTAGGTATCAACGCTACCATGTGGTTGTCCATAGACGACAGATATTTAAGCCGAGGTCAAAAACTCTACGTCGCTTTTTATGAAACACCTCGTGGACTAAGGGTGGCAGTGGCAGTAGGTACTGTAAGCCGAAACCAACTGGCTATGCTACGCAATGCCTTGTAACTTGTAGCTTCGTGAAACCCCTCCCAGGGGCTTGCTTGCGCAAAAAGTGACCGATAGTTCATTACGTTACGTGGCGCCGTTTTTTGCCGTTCCGCATTCAATCACGCCCGTAGTGCCCGATTCTATAATGGTTCACGTTGATTCGCAAGAGTTTGGAGTACGCGCGGTAAGCCAACTTGCTCGTTTTGCAAACCGGCGCGATACGAAAGATACTTGCGTACCTACTACTAAGCCGTGTGGTGCCGGCAAAGCCGTGTGGTGCCGGCAGAGTAGAAGCCGTGTGGTGCCGGCAGAGTAGAAGCCGTGTGGTGCCGGCAGAGTAGAAGCCGTGTGGTGCCGGCAGAGTAGAATAGCACCACCCCCTCTCTTCCCGTGGGGGTCGTAAGAGACGACCGAGGGATAAACCCGACCCAAACAGCCAGGGCCAACCGTATGGTGGCGGTTAATCCACCACAAAAGCATTCCCAAGGAGGGTTGACGTCTGGTAGGCTGCTGGTTGTAAAATTCAGCTAAATCCTTTTGCAACACGATTTTGAGTTCAATGAAACGTGTTGCGCCGATCCCAAGTAATTGGGATAAGGGCTGGAAGATGATGACTTGCGTACCTAGTACCTGATTCACAGAAGAAAGGGAATATGAATGGTGGCGGTTCTATGAGTGGGATAGAGAAAGCATGATCGCCTGGCATATGTAAGAGCCTTAGTGCGAGTATCCGGCCGCCATTTATAGCTATTCTATTCCCTGTCTTCTGTGAATCAGGTAGCATTTACTTAGATCCTAGAGCATCTATCATATAATTCATACACATAGGTACATAAATCACGCCTATATCCCTTGCGAGTTACGCAGAGCGTAAAACGGGCATGTCACGTCTTACAAAAGTTTGAGAGTCATTCAGGCGACTGTGTATCACCATAGTGACTGGTTCTCAGCCTGTCGCCTAAAACTCTGCAATACCACAAAGTAGGTAAATATTGATTAACGGCATTTTGTGGCAATACACATCAACTCTTAAATCCCTTAGTCGCTTCTTACGCCACCCACGGGAAAGATATGGGGTAATGCTATTCTAAGTCGGCACACGGCATCAAAAATTCTACGTAAACTAATAGCAGAATTAGCCCCACCTGATCAGCCGCGAATTCTTTTCAAGTTTATTTGTTTATTATTTGTGCCGCCAATAATCAGAGAGAGCGCGACGCGACGGTTGCAGAGTTGCCGAGTCGATCGGTGTCAGTCGATTTCCATGGATTGATTGAAACTCTGTTGTGAGTTTGTGACATAGACCTACTTACCTACAGGGTGCACGGGACAGCTCTCCGAATAGGTAAGTACTAACAGGTTGCATTCGGTGCATTCAGACAATGTAGGTAACTGAAAAGAAAATATTTCAGGAAGGAAATGTAAAAACAATTTTGATCACCCATACAAAATCACGATTAGCTGACTGCATTTACTGTGGGAAGTCAATGACGTTTTCTAAAAAAAAAACTCAAGGGAAGTTGTTCAGTTTCATGGTCTGAATAGGTACACCCTCCAGTATCCGGAGAAATGTTCTGTATGGACCTGGAGACGTAATCTTTTAAATTTATTTACTGGCTACAGCCCAGTTTCAATCGCTCTCTCTCCTTCAGCGCAACATATTTTGTTAGAGCAAAAAACTTGGCAAAAAATCATATAGCAAAAGGATTTAGCAATGTTTTATGACCGGCCGCCTGCCTGATGTCAATCCTCTTGGATTTGGTATCGTAGGTAGGTGGTATTACCGCCACCACAGATGTGCCAAGGTCAAAAACTCCCCGCAGGACCAGTTGTACCATTGGACAGTACCAACCAGGGTTCGAAAATATCCGATATTTATAATAAATATCAACATATCCGATATATATCCAATAAATCGGATATATATCCATTTTTTGATATTTATCGGATATATATCAATCTGTCTAAGGACTTTCAAAATAATGTATTGATTTTATCATCAAACACGACTTTTTTTGTTAGAAAATTAGTCTGGAACACTTTATTTCCATTAAAGTTTTTTCTTTTAATGAAAGTGGTATAAAAATACTGTATTTTAGCAAGCAGCAGGCCTCTGACATGGCTGTGTAACGACCGCCATCATAGACAGCAACCGGGACCGACGGCTTAACGTGCCCATCCGAAGCACGGAACCTTGCTTGCGGACAATCAGGTGGTTCACCCTGCAATGTCCTAACCAGACTGGGAACAAATTCACAAAGTGATAAATATCAACTTTGTGAGTGACCCCACCGGGAATTGAACCCGGAACCTTTGCGTGGCAGGCAGGCATACTAACCACTGCGCCACATCGGCTGCCACATAATTATTAAATCTATGAGTCTGTCTAAATAAATACCAAAGAACAAAATATAGATACCTAATTAAATATTTATAAAATTTGCCTTAAGCAGGAAAAAATCCTATCCTCAATCAACTTACACTTCCCTAGGTCTGCTGGAAAACATTTCATTAGAAATAAGCAGTACCTGTTGTACCATTTTTATAAATAAAATTATGTATAAATTTTATTGTGTACAATAAATTGTTAAATAAATAGAAAAAATACAGAGATTTACATCATACTAATTTTGTTTCTTTCTCGTGAATAAGAAAAGTGGGGATTTTATAATTAACTAAAGATATTCATTAGTGGCGAGCGTATACTTGGCGAGTTCTTTTTTAGTCTATTTGACCATAAAATTTCACTAATCTTCAAAGAACAATGTTGATATATATCCAAAAAATAAATATCATAATATCACGCGATATTTATCAACGATATATATCACTTGATATTTATTAAGGAGTAAATATCGTGATATATATCCGATAAATATCAATGATATATATCAAGTGATATATATCTTCGAACCCTGGTACCAACTCTAAGTCGACTTTTACGAAACACCCTGTCGGCAACTAATATTTTGATAAAATAGCCACTTCTTTTCGAGCGGGACACCCAGTCGTCCAACGACCGGATAAACCCTACAGACCCTAGCCACTGTATGGGGCCTAAAAAAAGAGCACATGAATTTGGGTACACATTGTTAACGTTAATTTTATCAAAACATAGCGATCTCGTAATCGTAGGGTAAAAAGGGTAAACGCACCTGTTGTGGCCTACGCGACCGAACCGGAAACCCGTTAAAAAGATTACCGGTTAAAATACCGGTCAAATTGCGCTGATTATTTTTATATTTTCAGCATTGAGTTTTAATGTTTGTTTTCGTTATTTATACATACCTACCAACATACTTTTTTAATAAATCACGCCTTTAACCTTTGTGGGGTAGGCGGAGGTTGACGACCGTAAAAATGAGGTCACTATCGCCATATCTGGCAAATATGCGGAAAATCGTGTATCCCTTCTTTACGGGGTAGCAGAGCCGTAAAAAACTTCCATTCACACCACATCTGACAAGTTTTACAGTCATTCAGTAGACTGTGTATCACTATAGTTAGTCGCCTAAAATTGCAATTAGTTATTATTATTACACATACACTCCAAATCCCTTAATCGCTTCTTACGACACCCATGGGTAAAATATGGGATGATGCTATTCCAAGCGGGCATCACATGGCTTTGAATACTTAACAATTTCGAGATCTCTTAAGTTTACTTACAAGACGAAAACCTGAAACAAATCTTCTAATGGAAAAAGTAAAGTAGGTATGAAATGAATAATATAGTAACTCAAGTAAAGTACGAAGTCAGAATACTTATAAATATACCTAGTCTGTATTACAAAATAGGTAAATATCTGTGCTGGTTTGTTGGCTCTCAAATCTCAAGACCCACTTAAACCCGGGGAAAACATCTTAATCCTTCGGGAAAATCCCAGTAGGTACGGTATAGCACGCGGTTTAAGCCGTGGGTGGACGTATAATAACATAGTAGGCATATCGCGACCGCCGGATAATGTAATACGGCCGCGACCGAAGCCCCGCACAAGGAAAGGGGCTGCCGGGGACATGTCACAGCCGCTGCCTTCGCTTGTGCTGTCCTTGTCGGTTGTTGAGCGTGCGAGGGAGATGGAGGGTAGTTGACAGCGCGCTACGGAAACGGTGCTGCCAACTGCGTTGTAGTATTGGATGGAAATAAATACGGGGGTGAGATTGGTGAAATAGTGTTTTGTTGGTCAAAATTGAATGTGTGAGCTTTGATGAATTGTTTTAAGTATAGGGAAAGATCTTGGTAATAAAACTAAAATATAATTTTATTGTTGTGTTTAATCAACTGAAAATGCGTGCGTACGACCTCGGTAAATGAGTCTAATAGGAATCTAGTAACAAACAAAGCAGGTATAGGAGTAGATTAGAGATAAAGATTTAGTAGAAGTAGAAGGGTTGGCAGTACTGCGCGGAACTGCGCGTGACGTCAGGGGTCGCAGCGCTGCGGCGCGGCGCGGGGCGCGCGGGCGACGGGGGACGGCGGGGGGCGGCGACCGACCGGCACTCAGTGTACGGCCGGCAGCCGAACCGAGCGCACGGGTGCACGATGAACGCGCGGTGAAAACATAGTCGCGATGCTGTTTGAGAGTCCCAACGCGAAACTGTTCCCGGCCTTCAACATTCCCCCGCCCGTCCGGCTCAGGTACGGCCCAACAAGCCAGTGTCTATGTTAGTGCTAGTGTATCGACCGAAGCCTCTTTCAAGTGATCCTCGCCAAGCAACGCTTGAGCGCTCGACGAAACGTCAATACGACACCACTCAGTTTTTTGTGATTTACCCGTGCTCCTACAGACCATCCATCAGCGACGAATTCATTACTGTTGAACATTGACTACGCATTTTCTAGTCGAGTTGAATCGCGGCGTTGTTATTGAATCGCTCTTGCGTCCAGCCGGTTCAAATGGCTGAGTTTATTCCTACGCGTAGCGGATTCCAATCAGCAGCGTCGCGATCACATCAAAGGATACGTGGAATCGACAGCTCGAATTCAGTAAACAAGGCATCCTGTTGCAACATAATCTGAAACTCCATATTTCTTTGAAAAACTCCATGTAATAACAAACGATCGTGGTACTATGGAATGTTATGATTATGACATAAATCGCTGCACAATGCAGATTATAGTAAAGCTGGTTAATGCAAGACTGAATAGATGTTTTCTATATGATAGCGATTAATGGTATGAACTGAACTGAACTATTGTTCTTTGTGTGATAGTTCATCGGCTAAAATATGAATAAGGTGTACTCTTTAGCTGGCGAACACAAACAAACATTCTACAATTAAACGGACATGCGTACTGGAAAACTGTGTACTTACCTAACTACACAGTTTTTCTGTGAAAACAAAAACATCTTTATTATGGGGAAAAGATAAATTGTATAATGCGCTTGGTGGAGCAGCATATAAAACACTTCAGTGGAAAAAAAATACGTATACAAATTATTAAGTTATAATCTGAACATTGTTTAGTTTTTCCATGAATCCTCGCTTGTTGAAGTCTAAGTAGATTTGGGAGTAACACCCAGCATTTCCGGTTTAAAGACCAATCAACAGCTGACGGTCATTAACTGAAACTGGTGTTTTGTTAAGAAAATGTTTTTTACAATACCTATCTAAACACGATTTCCTAACCTGTCTATACTCTATCCGCGCGATGAAGATAATATAGCGTCCTCTCAACCGCACTTTTGTATGCAAGTGAAAGGGACAAATGATTGCCCTTCCAGGTAAGTGGGCGTTAACAATTGTGTAAAAACGTAAAGATGCGTTTACATGGCCCTTTGGTTAAAGAAGACGCATAGACATTTTTTACTATTATATTTGGTTTTCTTTGGTCTATTACAATATTTAATAAGTAAAAATAATTTTAGGTAAATACATCTGTGTATGTTTCACAGGAAATAGTTCAAAACACACGCTAGGTCGTAGGAGAAATAAAACAATCGATATAAGAACAAAAGAACTCGTCCGCTCCGTGCAAGCCACAGAAGTAGACTGAAATTGCACCGCCATGTAAACGCACCCTTGCCTCGTTATCGCTAACCAATGGCAATCATTTTGCATTTTCTGGTATTATCTTCATCGCGCGGATAGAGTATAGTACATGTGTAAGACTTATACTACAGTCAAAAGTGCCCACAGAGGGTAACGCTGTTTTTAGAATAAAAATTGTACCTGCACCCAATTCGACTTTTCCCAATTTAAAACCAAATGCACATGTATAAATATCTGTATAAAAATAATCTAGATGTCTGGTAATCATTGACATCTAAAATGGCAATGTAAATCACTGAAAAACAATCTTGTTCAGGCGAGATTACTATTAATAACTTAAAGCATTTTATTCAATAGAACAAGTTCAATAAATTGTAATTAGTTTAACATGACAGGGTTACATAAATTTGTTTACATATTGTTACACATAACGGTGTTAATTTGTAGTACATTGTTTTCAGTAAAACGAAACACATTTCACGCCATTTAGCGTTTTGTAATTAAAAGAAACATGAAGTTCTGGTTTGTTGCATAAATGTGTTTTCTGTTCTTGCGGTTGGACGCGTTTAATCGAAGAACATAAAAGTAATCTTTATGGTCTGTGCTACAACGAAAAAGAACTTAAAATTTAATGCTTTGTATTATTGTTTGCCTTTGCCAGTCGTCTATACGACGAATAACCTACCTACCTACTGACATTTTCAAGGTCCACAAATATGAAATTTCTATTTGTTGTTTTATTATTATTGTGATTTCAATAAATAATGTGAATAACTCTCAAACAACTCCATCTATGTGCTAGATTTCAGGACCACGTTATGTTGATTATAAAGAAATTATTATAGGACCGAAATGCTTTTTGTACGCATCTTCATGTGCTTTATGGAAACCCATCATCACACATTAAAACTATAAATCAATCTCGTATTTACAGCAGAAGTTAGATCACTCGTACGAGACGAGACGTATCTCCCAGTAATTTCAGATGCCTATTTATAATTTGAAGTTACTATCGGAATACAAGGCCGCTATGTTGTACATTACTATTACGAAATAGAAGACCGACCTATTTGATCTACAACTGGGCTTAAATTCGATTCGTGTCAATCAAAATTTATTGCTTCCCGTTTAATTCGGGATGCTGCACTGCGGATGATATCTCGAATCAATAGGTTCTTTGAGTTCTATTTGAGGTTTGGTTTACTGGCGTTTTCAGGGCCTTCATTATAGGTTTCAGAACTTATATGAGTTATACATTAGACTTGTGATATAGTTTTTGACAACCGGCAAGCAAATGACAGGCTGCGACAGCCGGAAGATCGTTTGGTTTCAGGCAGTGGGGTTTTTATTACATAAAACTCTTTTCGTCAATAAAACTGAACTGGCAAAACTATGTGTTGCTTGTGAATGTGAGAACCACATTATCCGATAAAATCAGTTATTGGATTTACAGAAACCACAATTCACCGAAAATTTTACCACCATGGATTGAAAATACACATTCCTGAAATAATGTGAATTATGTACATAGTATTGAAATTGAAACAGACAAATTTAATTTCATAAATAAGCTTATATTCACTGACTGAAATGATTAATTTTCGCCAGCTGATGTGTATTAATTGAATTCTACGAATGTAGAATTGTAACATTTCGCGTAAAGTTCGAAATTACTTCCTAAACACATTATTCGGTAATTCGTGCTGAACTGTATGATATAATGGTATTAAAGTTTACTTTGTTGTAAACCAATAACATTTAATATCAATTATATTACTTCCGATTTTAATAAATTCTCCAACGTCAACACAAAATCTGTCACCATATTACAAATAAAAAAAAATACAAACGCATTAAACCGGTTAACAGAAACCGGTTACAAATTACAGCAAATTATTACATGTCCTGAGCAGGCGCGTTTACCCTTCCTTCAAACCTGACAAATGTCTGAAGTCAGCGTTTGGCATTTCTGTGACAAATGTCTGCCATGAATTAATCTCTTTCATTTGGCCTCGGACCAAAACATCAAAGATGATCGTGTATTGGACATCGTGGGTCGGCGCTAACTGGTGCGAGGAAATTATTAATATCAGCTATTAAAAACTGTGACAGTCTCCATTTGACTAAGAGCTTCAAATTGAAAAGACATTTACTTCTAGGTGGACAGACGTATTATCTTTTTATCGTTTGAGCCTGCTTTTTATCCCTGGATAATATATGAACCAACAGCTGATTATATTAGTAAACTCACGAGATTTTCTATATTGCGCAAGCAGTTTAATCTCCCGTCTACCGTTACGTGTCGCAATCATAAATTTGTTAATATTTATAATTAATATCCTAGCAAAATTAATATAAACCGTCTGGACGTGCACACATGTGCGCACGCGTTTCCCGCGTAGTGTTGCCATATTATCGATTGTTAGCGTATCGATAATTGATGGATCTACTCTACCACGAGAAGAAATAAATCACTGACACCTGTTTCAAATAACCATGACAAAGATGAACTAATTCAATTTGACACATCATTAATAGGCACAAAGATTAACGACTTCGAATAACGCTGATATAAAAAGCTTATGTAAGGTGGGTCACACAATTGCCGCCAAAATCAAGGCAGGAGTGAACATCAGCAGTCTGAACAAACAGCTAAATTGATGATTTTGGCATGACACACGAGACAGCAGGAATTTAAAAAGATGAACACTAAGAACCAAAGATCAAAGAAGTTAAATTAGAAGGAAGTTACCTACGGTGATAAAATCATCGATAGTTGATTACGGCTACATTAAACCATCTGCCAAACTCTACGCATCCGGCACCGTCCGGCGGTGCGCAGCGTCATACATAGTAAACAAATAAACAAACTGTGTTTATTTTTATAGTTGCGAGAATGTTTCGTTATAAAATTATTGAGTAATGAATAAACCTATTGCTCTATTTTATGACGTCGCCGCCGGAACTACACATTCTTGAGTTCCTGCTACTGGTCTACTGTAACTGTAGCCCTTGAGACTTCCAATAGCTCGGTAGAGAGTCATCAATTTGTAAACCTAAATATAATCCCCTCATCAGAGAATGAACGACACATCGGCTGCCACGAAAACAATTGTCGATAAAGGTGTTTTAAATTATCCAGTCTTCAAGAACGAAAATGATAGGTTTATGTCCGCTAATGACAAGCCGAATGCAACAGAACCTTGACAAGTTTTATAGTCTTTAGCGTATTGATCGGTAAGACTATGATTTTGAAAATAACAAGGACTATAAAATTATATTAGGAAAGCTGGAACTCTGGAAGGTCAGCTAGTCATATTTATTGCATTCCTTTTGAACTTTCAAAGAATAAGTAACTTGTATTAGCCATATTCGAAAAACAAAAGATACTGAAAGGTCAAACGTTCATTTCTACTTGGCGTGTCCTAAATATACATCATAGGCAACGAATAGATTTGACTTTCTATTACTTCGCCAAATTGGTTTCGACGTTCAATCTGTTGGCTAAAGTTGATTTAGATCTAAATAGACCAAGAAATTGATAATCAAAAAAATATAAGGCTACGTCGAATACCAGACGAAATAATATACTTCGAGAAACACACGGTAACGTCCGTTTGTGCGTAGTTTGTTCTATTTCCACCTTACTTTCATACAAATACGGTTAATGTCAAACGGTTTGACCGACGCATCCGTCAACGCAGCGTTGTGCGTTGCCGTTTACATTGTGTGTTTTCAAATACCCACAAATATTCATCTTGTCGTAATTTTCATTTACTATGAGTATGAAGTACCTAGAGAGTTTGAATACCATTCGTGTGTAGTTTTTAGTTTCTGTATATCTTGTAAAAAATTGTGGTGCCGGCAGAGTAGAATAGCACCTAACCCTCTCTTCCTGTGGGGGTCGTAAGAGGCGACAGAGGGATGAACCCTACCCAAACAGCCAGGGCCAACCGTATGGTGGCGGTTAATCCACCAAAAGCAAAAGCATTTCCAAGGAGGGTTGACGTGTTGCGTTCAACGATTTTGTGTTCAACGAAACGTGTTGCGCCGACCCCAAGTAATTGGGATAAGGGCAGGGGAATGATGATGATATCTTGTAAAAATTCACGGTAATATCGGATTTATACTAAGGTACTAACTATCATTAACCTGTCTGTCCACTCCTGTTTACTGACCGGAACAGGAAAGCGAAGGGTTTCGTAGAAGCCTTATTATCAGTAACTCAACACCGTGTGGCTTTGTATTGTATCGATAGTTCGATACTAGGTATAGTTTATTTAGGAGTGCTGATATATCCACCTGCTACAATGTAGGAAGGTTTATCTTCAAATATGTGTCTAGTGTCTACAAAGTACGTATTTCAATTGTCACGTTCGTTCTAGTTAGATGCGTTTATGGGCTTTGTATGTTTAGTTTTCCGTACATAGGTATCTCTCCATAACGGCCACAACTGTCCACTGCTGGACGTGGACCTTACCCTATCGTATTGCCAAACTTACCACGCTTGACAGGTGGATTGGCGAGTGTAGTGCGAGATGTTGCATTTGGGGAACGTTGCTATCAATTCCTTGATTATCACTTTAAGTCGTTTTTAAGATACCCGCGAGTAGAATTAGGGTGATGCTATTCTAAAACGGCATTTCACGGCAGTTTGATGTAAGGTTTGAAAACTAAACATGCGATATGATGGCTGACATGTGATAAGCTTAAGGATCACAACAAAGTATTGACTTTTATTCAAAGCATTGAAGGTGCGCTTTTTGCTCGAACCGCCCTTACTCCAATAAAATTATCCTTTCAATTGAAGCGAGTGCATTGCATTGAAGAAAGTAACCTGCAACGCCTGTGGCGCGACGTTGCCGCTCTTGGTAAACAACTCGTGCGCACGGAGCGGCAACGCGCAGGTGCATGGGGCGCCACCCCACGCACGCGCTAACCCTGGGTTCGTTTCGAGTTCGGGGGTCGACGGTCAGTCAGGGTATGTAGATTTTGGTCCATCTCATCCAGAGGGTTCATTCAGTCATTGGATTCAAAGCAAATGAGAGAGATAGATAAAGCGTTAATTGCATAAAATTCTGTACTGCATAAATATACAGTCATAATTTAATTTAAAACTCAAACTAAGTGCTTTTTCAAGTGCCTTAATGATTTTAGAACTTTCCATAACTTAAATTACCCTTACTATTATTGGTTTTTCTTGCATCTATTTAAGTAAAACAGAACTTCACTTTCAGAAATATAAAATTATTTTCTTGTTGGAACGCATTCCTGTACCAGAGGATTCTTGCAAACAGGATTTGCAATGTTGTGCTTGCGCGTGGTCGTCGCATAAATTTAAGTTCATAACTCTTTTTACATTATTTATACTAAACTTACGAACAAGCAGTTGTATAAAGTGAATGTTAGCAATAGGTATAATACATATTAGTTGTGTATTGCCGTGTGGTATCACTCCTATATCTATCCCGTGGGTGCCGTAAGAAGCGACCATGGAATTTAAGAGTTGACGTGTATTGCATTGCAATTTTACGTGACAGGCTGACAACCTGCTACTATGGTGATACACAGTCTTCTGGAAGACTCAAAATTTTGTCAGACGTGGTGTAAATGGCCGTTATCTACAGCCGTTTACGCTCTGCCTACCCCGCAAGGGACGTAACGTTTTATATGTATGTATGTGTGAGCATGTGATACGAGCACACATACAAATAAAGTCCTTATTTATAAACATTACGTCGAACGAACCGTATTAATCTTTACACGGGTACAATCAGCTGTTCTCTTGTTAGGGGAAGCCATTTGGTATTATTATTTTGGTATAATGGTAAATTGTATTCGAATTTTTACAATTTCATTACAAAATAAATAAAATGCGTTTCGTATGACTAAATACTGTGCCCGGTTTCGTAACCGGTTATTTTTGAAGACATGGTCCATTTTTGGCACAGATACCCTATTAACGGTATTTATATGAGTGGTGTGGCAAAACCTTTATTTTGCTTAGGTATTGTGTAGAATATTTCTTACCTATGCCGAAAATAAGAAAAAGTGCCGTCTGTCAGCGTTTTCCCTTGGGAAAACTTTTCCACGAAGGTTAGAATTAGTTCAAATCGAAGTTTTTGGAAAAGATTGAAGGCTCCTAAGGGACTCTTTGACTTTGCTTAGTTTAGTAGGATTTCTAGTTTTTTTGCCGCGCGCTGCCGCCGGTTTAGAATAGCATCAGTAGGTGGCCTCTGGGCAGTAATTTCTTCCAGGCAACCTTTAAAAGAGTCAACCTCGAAGTTTAATCAGGGATGTAAGTAGGTATAAGGTAGTAGGTATAAATAAAATAAATACTGTTTAAACATGGACAAGTCCTTAGTCTGGAACTGTGGAACAATGTCGCTAAAGAAGTTGAAACAGTGGTCACAGGGCCGGACTTGGGACACAAATTAGGGAAACGGGATACTTTTACAGATGGCTCACTCAGTACTAGCGTCGATTTTGACGCTTAGGTAGGTACCTACTCTGGAATCTCAGAGGAACTCAATGTAACTAAGAAGATGGTTGCCACGAACGTCATATTTTTAGGGTTTCGTAATCTACTAGAAACCCTTATAGTTTCGTCAAGTCTGTCTGTCTGTCTGTCTGTCTGTCTGTCTGTACCTATGCCGCACCCTCATAACTCCGTCAGTTTTAGAGCTATCGACATCAAATTTGGTGTGAAGATAGATCGTCTTAACCCAAATTTAGAAATGTTGAGAAAAAAATATTTTAATTATTTTTTGGTCCCCCTCCCATACAAGTGAAACGGGGGCAAAAAAAATTTTTTTTCACCTGTCATATTGAGTAGGGTATCGTTGAATAGGTCTTTTAAAATTAAGGGGAGGTTTCTTTGAAAGAAAGTCACTAAAATGTTTGTGTCTGGAGATGTTTGCTTTTAAAAGGGGCGTTTTTGAGCCATAATTTGTTCCAGCTGTAACTCCTAAAGTATAAACGCTAAAAATTTGAAAAAAATATGGAATATACTTCTCAATCTGAAGTTACCATGAATACTATAACGGATACTGTACCACTAAAGATTTCAGAATAAAAAAAGTTTTTGTATTTGCGGTTGGTTATCATACAGCTGCAAACAAATCAGCAACAAAATTAACTTTGTAATGCTGATAACCTGATATTTAAACGTTGACTACGAAACCCTATTTGTGGGCGTGTCTGACACGCTCTTGGCCGCTTTTTCCTCCAAAGGCATCGCACATCGCTGCGTCGACGGATGCGTCTGGCAAACCGTTTGACATAAACCGTATACTTATGAAAATAATGGAAAATGGAACAAACGGCGCATAATCACTGACATCAGGCAGGGTTCATCGGGTCGTTTCAGAAAAATCTTGTACCTATTTAACCTACCAGACAGGTTCTCAGTCTGTCAACAAAAATTGTAGGTAATACCAAATACCAACACGTGCAAGCTCTAAAATACTCTAAATCATCCGCGGTGAAGAAATAGGATGATGCTATTCTAGGCTGGCGGCATCACAATTGAGAGACCATCGACCAAAATTGGCAGAAACTGAAAAAAAAACTTAACTTGATTAATCCGCCCCTGTGTCTTCAAACAAAAACTGTTTAAGAAAGTGTGTAAAAGAAGAATGAAACTGTCCAAGAAATTCCTTGTGGAGCACTAGCGTTGTCTCGCTCACTTTTTTGGGATAGAACAGCGAGTGCGAAAGGGACAGAAGATAAATTGAGATAAGCTTTTAAAACAATTAGATTATGAAGCAATTTTTTACTTGAGTGTTGGTTACTTTGTTCGATTCTGGTTAGATTAAGGCGGGACTCACACCTCACACGTAACGAACTACGCGCTATTTGACCGCTGCGTGACGCATGCGTTAGGACGATACGAATTTCCACCTTATTTATCAACAGTTGAGTTGAGATAGCAGACAAATGCGGGCATTCTTCATCATCCATCATCATCATCAGCCCACATCCACCCACTGCAAGGTCTCTTCTCTGTTGTGCTAATCTCATCAATTTGAATACAATAAGTCATCTGACCAACACGGGCTGATGGTCTGTCCACTGGTCTTTAGCTCCTCTTGGCCACCACCCCGTGACTGCTTTGGTCCACCGTCCATCCTGTCTCCTAGCCAGGACGGACGGGGCAAATCATAAAAAAAACTGGCCAAGTGCGAGTTGGGCTCGCCCACCGAGAGTTCCATACTAAGATTTGTAGGTTATTCTGGTTGGTAAACCTATATTTCATATGATAGATACTCCCTTTGGACAACTAGCCAAATTTATTGAATTTTGTGTTTTTTGGGCTCCCATAAAAACCATAAATGAAAATTTTTAGAGTTTTTCCTTATTTCGTACTTCAAAACGAAGCTATTGTCGGTACTTGCCAAATTTTATTGAAGTTCTAGGTCTACGGGCAGAATCCTCTGAATTTTGATTCCCTTGAGAGGGTAAAAAACGCGCGTTTTTACTGCATGGCGGCTATTTTTTTTACCTTTTTAGGTACGGAACCCTAAAAACACGATCTAACCGCTTGGCCACGGAGTCACTTGTAGGAATGCAAAACAATTTGAGAGTATATACTACTAACTCGTATTTCGATCAGCCGAGAATGTTTACAAAACAATGTACCACGACTGTACAATCATTTTACGATACGATACGAGTAGCATAGAATTACTTTAAATACCTAATCTACATACATACATCTCTTTCTCTCTCTTCGTGTGGAACACCAAGTCGTTCAACGACCCGATGAACCCGGTGTCAGAGTTATATACATCAAACACGCCCATATCCCTTGCGGGGTAGGCAGAGCGTAAATGACTTAAACGGCCATTTACCTACACCGCACCTGAGAGTCATTCAGAAGACTGTCTATCACCATAATGACAGGTTGTCAGCTTGTCCCCTAGAATTGGAATACACAACGACACCCACGGGCAAGATATGGGGTGATGCTATTTTAAGCCGGAACCACACGGCAAATAATATCCTGTAATATCTCTCAATGAAATAGTCAGCCATGACGGCCGTTTACGCTCTGCCTACCCCGCAAGGGATACAGGCATACGTAAGCATCTACTCTTTGAGACACGACTACCGTATGCCCACTTGAGTTAATAATAGGTTAAGGTCAATAGTGTTTATTTGTTTTATGAGTTTGTGAGTCACCTAATTGATGTACCATCGCTAAGGTTTTCAGGGCTTCGGAAGGCACGGTAAGATGGTCTTATTCCCAGGGTAGCAATATTTTCCAGACAACCTTGCACCAACGACCACATAGCAAATTCGTTGGGTTTCACTTAGTACCATTTCGTCATAAGTAAGTGCCGTTTGGTCCCATTCCCATTTGGTCCTAGATTTTCACCTAAAACTTAATTACAAGAAAATAAAGACTACATAATATTCGCATGTCTTCTAGAGGTAATTAAAATCTCAATCAAAATGTTAATAGTTTAAATTACCTTAAATAAAGGTTTAGTTTTGGTAAACTAAAGTACAGGCCGATTGAATAGACCATATTTGACAGCTTCATTAGAAGACATGCCAACAAAAAAAGAAACCTTATGTCATACCATATTGAAATGACTTTGACACCAGTCAATTATGGCCTCTTCGAACGGCCGTTCTGTATGAAAATTGGCCGCGCAAAAATACGTATTTACCCCCAGGGCGGTAAAGTGGAGGGGGTAGAAAGAGGGGTAATATTCGGGGTGAAAATGGAGGTGAAATACGATTATACCGAAGCGGGTACAAGGCCGTCCACAGGTGCGAGTAGGGTGACCATGAGTTTTAAGTGCCAATAATACAATATTTGATATTTCGACTTATGTGTATGTTGCTTGGAGAAAGTTGTTCAGTTTCATGGACTGGTTCACCACTTAAAATGTTTGCAGTGATTATTTCAAAAGTATTTATTTTACTCTAAAAATAAAACAAGGATAAAAAATAAATCAGTGTCTATCCTCCATCTATTAATTTAATTAGCAATTTATAAAGGTATCTGAATCTGTAAATTTTTTGCTGCCTGGCATTTTGAGTTGTTTATTGGGATTTATTAGGAACGATTGTGGGCCGCATGCCCAGCAATTTGTTTAACTTACTGTGTTTTAGTGGTAGCCCAATTGGTAGTGGCGTCAGCGGTACAGATGCCAAAGGTCGCAGGTTCAAATCCTGTTTGCGGAGGAAAATTTTCCAAAAACAAGAATATTTTTGCTAGGGCAATGAGGGTTTGTTCAGGGTCACATTATTGAAAAAAAAATATGTAAATTATATTTCTTTTCATTATCGTGGACCTGGACAATTCCTCATTAGATGAAAAAAATGGCCACCCTTTTCCTGCGTATGTATTCATCAAACATTCAGAGCGCTGTGTCGCCTGTCACAACTGTCACCAGTATTTGAATAGCCAGGCAAGGGCAGAGCGTATTATAGAAAAATGTTATCCTTATATAATACACTCTAAACTTAAACCTTCCTCTTGAATCATTCTTTTAATTACAAAAAATAGCATCAAAATCCGCTGCGTGGTTTAGTTAGGAGGAGTTAGCGAATTCTACGACAGAGACGAATTCCTCAAAGACTCTGGTCTCTGACGGACTTAGTCTCTGGTGGCGTGCAACTCTATCTTGTGGTTTAGTTTCTCCAAAAAACGTCCATTCATATTAAAAACTGAACTTCCGTTTTACCGTATGGCAACACTGCGTCATCTAAGCGCGCGAATAGACGAAGCCAACAGACCGCATATAAAAACAAACTGAGGTTAGTGATGTTCCTGATTTCTTATTAGAAAATTACAACCTTATGTTTTTAAGTTTTTATAAAGTGTACCAATGTTTAAAAGTGTTTAAGTAGGTTATTTTATTAATCAGCAATCACTGGAAAGGATCGGATTATCGTTCTTTTCCACGTGTGTAAAAGGGACTTCCCATAAAGTAACCGGCCAAAGTCTACTGAGTGTGTATGCGCGGTAATGAGTGATTTACGACATGTTGGAAATCTTTAGAAAAATGAACTTATAACGAACTTTTAACTTACTTTCGTATAATCTTAAAAATAAAAATATACTTTTGTATACTTCTGCTCTTCCCTACTTAAACGTGGCGGTGTGTTTATACTCAGGCGTGATGGATTTACATTATACGTTTATATCGGTACAGTTTTATTAACTCTTTTATGCACTCTTAAACCATACGGTTTGAGGTTAAGAGAAATAATAGTGTTTTTGATTTGAAACAGATTGCAGTTTTTTAAGTTGTACCTGATTCATAGAAGAACCGATCCGAAATGGCAACATCATTATTTGCGTCTTTATCATATTACATGACATTTGACCAAGATGTCCACAATAATGTTGTTATTTTGGGTCCCCTTCTTCTAAGAATCAGGTAGTACCTACTTCTATTGTCATATTTATCATGATGATAAGAAGTATTTAGTCAGCCCTCTGTCCCCTCTTATATTGCCCTATTTTTCAAATAATACAATATTACAGTACGGTAATTTGAATAGGCCATATTTGACAGCTGACAAACCCACACAAGAAGACATGACAACAAAGTAAAATATACCTTATGTCATTGCATCAACATGATTTTGACACGCACGACCACTTTTTCGGCTGCCAACGTCATTGGCCCATCTGGCCGGAAGGCGTCCTACGCTATGCTTCTACATCGAACTTTTGTCAGAAGTGGTGTATACGGCCGTTTATTCTCTACCTACCCCACAATGATATAGGCGTGACATATCTATGTATGTATAACTAAAACAGCTGTCAACTACACAATGCGTGCATTCCCCGATAAGCCGTCAATCTCCGCGCTTAGGCTCGAAAGTGTTCACTTTCCTCACCGTGTGGCTGGGTGACTTATTGTGTTACACACTCGAGTGACCACGGTGGCACAGCGAAAAAATTGCTTCGCTTGTGCTCAGCAGTGTGGAATCTTCTTACAAATGCTCGAAATAGACGCTCGATGCCGCTTACAAGGAAACTGATCCAGTCTCGCCGGAACGAAATGTTCGTGGGAAGGGAATAAGGTGTTTTCTCATAGTAATAGGTACCCTTTGTTACTCACAGGGATAATGCAGTTTAAAAAGGCTAGACGACTCTTTAAATTATTTCAATTTAAGATTTTTATGACTGAAAGTGATCCTTGCAATTCAAAAGATTAGAAACGGGTTGATTTTCCTAACTGTTACATCTAAATACTGTGACGGTGATCCGAGTGCACCGACACACTACACTGAACAAACGCAGCGAATTTTTCAGTCGCAATTGACGTTTACATGCGTAAGTGTCATAAAATTGAGGAATAATATTTATCTAGAATGATTAGCAGCGTTACTTGTGATGAGATATTTTGCACTGAACTGCGTTTTTTCTAACAAAAGGCAGAAAAGACATCTAACTAAACATGCAAGTGCCAGTCTCCAATTCCATCTTCACTTGTAGAGCGTGCGGAAAGTCATGCTGAACCCGTATCGGATTATACAGCCATGAAAAGTCGCCTCTGACACTGAATGAATCATCTGTCATGACTGTCATAGACGTATGAGGCAAATGATGACTCCGCTCGTCCATCCACCTGGGGTCGAAGTGTTAAATAAAAATCGTTTCAGTTGCATGTTGATGGCATGCCAGTTGGATTATTTTGGTAGTTTCGTATTAAATCACAGTAGTAATAGAATGACAGTTGAGTGTCGCTGGCATTACAATGGCAAAGGGGCCCTACCTAAGGCCGAAGTCTGCTAAATGAAAATCGTTCAGTTGTGTGTCTATGGCATGTCATGGGTATAGGCTTTATGTTTGTACTGTAGGTGTCTACTTATAGAGTTTTTATTGGTATTGTCGGGTGCATATTTGTCATATAATGGCGAAATGGCTCACAGTGAGTGACGAAATGAGACACTTTTATTTCTGTATAATAAAGTACCAATCGTAGAGGTGTGCGCTGCGTACGTTTGAGAAGGTGTGTTGTTGAATGCAACAGTCGGATGGCGGACATCTTGCACGGTCACGGATGGTTAGCGATACGAGTCGCAACGATTACAGGAATTTTAATCGTATAATCAAGACAAGAGCACGAGGCGTGGCTGGCTTAGACAATAGACACGGCAGAAATGTATCTCACATCACACAAAGACATATCTATCACACCTTTGCAGGGTAAGCAGGGGGTTAACGAACGTAAAAATATGATAGCTATCGTCACATGCACACTAAATAAAATGTTTGTGGGTCGACTATGAAAAAAGAGTGTAATATAGAGACAGGTTGTCAGACTGTCCTCATACGACTCCCGCGGGAAACATGTAGTGATGGCATTCTAACTAGCATTACACTACACGGCAAACATCATTACATTTTGGATAAATATCAGATAACTTGTCCATTTTGCCACATTTTGACAAAGTACAAGACGTAGCCAAAGCCAAAGCGAGCTTTTAAAAGTGAAACGTCGGAGGCGACAAACAGAAGGAAAGCCATCAAGCAAAGAATCAAACAATTTCGCCGATTTTACTGCTAACATTAAAAACGGCTGTCAACAGTGGATTTCAATAGTCCGATACGCTTTCTCCAATTCTCAATTATTGACAATTTGCAATTGCGGCCGCAACCGTTAAAGGTTGTGTCGCGGTTGAACGGTTTTAGAAGATTAAGCCGTAACTGTGCCGTGTGATGCCGGCGTAGAATAGCATCACCCTAATTCTGCCCGTGGGTGTCGTAAGAAGCAACTAAGGGTTAATTTTCTAGGGGATTGACAGCAGCGTTCCCTTTAAACATCTTACACTACGCTCGCCAATCCGTCTGCCAATCGTGATGGATTCGTATCTATGGCAATACCCTTCTGAAAGAGAGAGGTCCATGTCCAGCAGTGGACTTATGTGGCTGTAAAGGTAAGCCATAACTACCTCCATGGTGTAGCTGTTCGTGCTCAGTTTCGGAATACGCAGGGCCCTGGTTCGAGTCTCAGGGTGACAAACGGTTGTTAATTCGCCACTGTGAACAAATTCTTAGCAGAAGCAATTGCAAGCTGAATCATTTGATCGTTGATAACGATAAGAAACGCGGTCTCATGCTTCGGAGGACACGTTAAACCATCAGTCCCGGTTGCTCTCTATATCAATGGCAAAGACTTTTGTTCACTTCAACTTGGAAAACCTAATTTCTATGGAACACCTATTTTTGTCGCACTTTCATCGTTAAATTATTAACAGCTTGGGAAATAAAACAGATATTTAGAAAACCATTGCTATTGTAACCACGACTGATTTGATTGGGCAAATAGTGATAGGCGTTCAATCATAGGTTACTACAGAGTAGAAGGTACATTTGGAAATTGCGGATATTCGTTACAAAAGCGATTGGATAAATTAAGAAACTATCAATAATTCGCTCAGCTCTTTTATAATCTAATTTGGTACCTATTATCGTTTTTAAGTAGCACTGTTGGTATATCCTACTTATAAAAAGTCCTTATCTACCACCACCCGTACCACGTACGCAATACCACCCGTATTGCTGAGTGCATATTGGTCATATGACGAAATAGGTCACCGTGAGTGGCAAAATGGGACACTTTTTTTCTGTAAAATAAACTAACATGGCCTTACCACAAAGAAGGTTAAACAAGTGAAAAACATTAGACCGTGTTCAACGCTCGTTTATCTTTTTTGTGGTAAGGCGCACAATTTTTAACCAGTAGAAGTTAAAACAAAATTTTTTTTTGTTTCAGGTATGGTGACGTCATGTCTTTACTGCAAATCTATGGTGTTGACATGGACTGTTGAAAATTGAAGCGTGTAAAGCTGCTATTCCGAACAGTGCAGCCGACAGCCAACAGCACATGCTGCAACGGGTTGGCAGTTGCAGCAGATGCGATTCCGAAGGCACCGGCCGACAGCCGACAGCCGACGGCACATGCCATGACTACCGATAGTTGCATGTACACTTAGGTAAAATGAAAACCACGACAGAGGCCTAAGAGAGTTTGAAATATCTGAATCTGGGTTAACCAGGTCGTTTATCGACACAATGTCTCAAAATTCCCTAGGATAGTGCCATAAGCCTGCGTGCTTAAGCCTGACAGCAGCCATACTGGCTTCTTGCTGAATGAAGAGATCCAGTGGCGGCAGGCCAAGCAGAATTTCCAAGGCTTCAGATGGCGTCGTTCGCATGCATCCAGTGACGGCCGAGCACGCCAGACGCTGGAATGACTGCAGTTTTTTCTTGGTGGTAATGAGTTCGGTTCTGGGCCACCAAACGACTGCACCATATGTGATTATTGGCCTGATAACAGCTCTGTAAAGCCATTCAGTGTCAGATGTGTATGCGTTTCGTTTCTTGCAGATTGCCTAGCTGAGCTGTTCGTTAAATTCGTAGGTTAAATTAATTCTATTATTTAGCGTATTAAGTAAAATTGTGTTTGAAACGGATCGCTTATGTCACTTTCTCCATTGCGTTCCGTAGGACGCATTTTGTTTGTTGGTGTATTTCTTATTTATTATTTTTTACGTTTTTTACCTTGTTTTTACCATTTATGTGCTATTATGTGTAAACGGCTGGCCGGCGGGATAAATAGATAGATTATTTAGTTGTATCCCACCTTTATTTGGAGATTTACTTCATACTTTGTACCTATAATTATTTTATAGCATTATTTATTTATTTTAATTTAGTATACTCTTTTGTTTATTATGGATAATGAATCTGATGATGACTCATACATTTCTGCTCTTTCCGACGGTGGCTCCAGCTCTTCTTTCGACTCTTGTGATAGTTATACTTCCCTTGGTAGTGAACTGCATAAAATATTTAGTAGTTTCAATAATAATTTAAACCTCTGCCATATCAATGCTCAAAGTGTTCCTAAGCATCACGCTGACCTAATTGAGACATTTTCATCCTCTCATATACACGGAGTACTCGTTTCAGAAACTTTCTTGAAACCATGTCTTGACTCAAATGCTTTCTCTCTTCCTGGCTATGTTTTGGTACGAAATGATCGAACCGGTAAGGCATGCGGTGGAGTGGGAATATACCTGCGCAGTGATCTCTCCTTCAAAGTCGTTGCACAGTCACCTTCTGCATACAATCACTCTGCTGAATACTGCTTCCTTGAAATAAACCTAAACAGTGCCCGTACCTTGCTTGGAGTGGTTTACAGTCCTCCCACTATTGATTACTTTACTGATGTTGAAGCTGTGCTTCTTACCCTAGTGCCTGAATACTCACACCACATTATCATGGGTGACTTGAACACGGATCTTCTCATAAATAGCCCAAGAGCATCAAAGCTTCAATCTCTTCTTTTTACTTCTAATTTAAATTACCTTCCCTTGACCGCTACTCACCATACTGCAACTGCTTCTACTTTTATTGATTTAATTCTAACCTCTTCACCTAATCTAGTAGCTACTCATGGTCAGATGTCTGCTCCGGCTTTCTCCCATCACGATCTTCTATATTTATCATATAAAATAAAACCTCCAAAGCAGAAACCCGTAGTCTTACATTTAAGGAGCTTTGCAGGCATGGATGTGGAGAGCCTTAAGGAAGATGCTTCATCTATCGACTGGACACCAGTGTACGAATCGGTCGACATTGATGAGAAGGTCCAGCTGGTAAATAAAATGGTCACTAACCTCTATGATAAGCATGCTCCAATTAGAGCTATCAGAGTGAAACGGCCACCTGCCCCGTGGATCACGGAGGGTGTGCGGATGGCAATGAGGAGACGTGACCGTGCTTTCCGCAGGTACAAGAGAGATCGGTCAGATGTGAACTGGTCTTTGTTCAAAACAGCCCGCAACCGATGTAATCAGATGGTAAGAGTAGCAAAGCGCCGTTATTTCTCCGACAATATTGTTAATTGTTCACCTGCTGATGTATGGAAATTTCTTAACACACTAGGGTTAGGCAAGGGTTCCTCTTCTAATAATTCTTTAAGTGATTTTCCTCTGACGGATCTGAATCAGCACTTTGCTACTGTCCCTATTTTCAATGTCCACACTAAAACTGCCACAATTGCTGATATCACTTCTAGGGTCCCTCTTTCTCATCCATTATTTACTTTCAGTCCGGCTTCCAGGGAGATGGTGAGGAAAACTATTATAGGCATCAAATCCAAGGCTACTGGGTTCGATGATGTGAGTCGGACTATGGTAGTTACAATTATTGATTATCTTCTGCCTGTTATAACTCATGTTTTAAACTTTTCTTTTTCTTCTGGTAGCTTTCCATCTCTCTGGAAAAAGGCGTATGTCCGCCCCCTTCCTAAAATCTCTGTCCCTACTTCGCTCTCCCATTTCAGACCTATATCTATCTTACCTTTTCTTTCTAAGATTCTAGAGACTATTGCACAGAAGCAGCTTTCTTCTTATTTATTCTCCCATAATCTTCTGAACCCTTACCAATCGGGGTTCCGACCAGGGCATAGCACAGCTACCGCTCTTCTTAAGGTGACGGATGACATTCGAGCTGGAATGGAGAAAACCAAGGTTACATTACTTGTTTTAATAGACTTTTCAAATGCATTCAACAATGTTGACCATGATGTGCTATTAGCGATTCTGTCTTACCTTAATATCCAGTCTGAGGCCTTACTTTGGTTTTCTTCATATCTGGGTGGTCGCCAGCAAGCTGTTCGTCTTAACCAGTCTATGTCGGAGTGGTGTGACCTGTCTGCAGGTGTACCCCAAGGCGGAATCCTGTCGCCTTTGCTGTTCTCCGTCTTCATTAATGAAATTTCCAAATCACTTTGTTGCTCTTACCATCTGTACGCTGATGATCTTCAGCTCTATGCACAATGCCATGTCAGTGACATTGATGAGGCGGTTTTGCTTGTAAACCGGGATCTAGCAAGTATTCATGAGTGGTCTTCCAGTTTTGGCATTGCAGTCAACCCAAGTAAATGTCAGGCCATATTAGTGGGAAGCTCCCGGCAGCTTGCTGATATCGATTTAACTGTTATGGCTGATGTTACATATGACGGTGTTAAAATTGATATGTGCACCCATGTCAAGGATCTAGGACTCATTCTGGATGGCACACTGAGCTGGACGAATCAGGTAAACAACATAACTCGCAGAGTTATTTACACACTTCGCTTACTGTATCGTTTTAAAAATTTTCTCCCAATAGATACCAAGCGAATGCTAGTGCAAGCTCTTTGTCTTCCTATTATAGACTATGCGGATGTGTGCTATTTAGATTTGTCTTGTGAATTGCTTGATAAACTGGACCGACTACTGAACCGCTGCATCAGATACATTTTCAATTTGCGGAAGTACGATCATGTATCGGCTTTCCGGGAACAGCTGGGATGGCTTCCCATACGCGAGCGGAGACAAGTCAGAGTTCTCACCATGTTATACACTGTTTTAAACGATAAATTTGCTCCAGACTACTTGAGATCTCAATTTAGCTTCCTCTGCGACACTCACAGCCGTCCACTCCGCTCTTCACATAACCTTGCGCTTGCTATACCCCTCAGCAGATCAGCCTTTTTCGGTAATTCCTTCACGGTCGAGGCAGCACGTCTCTGGAATGCACTGCCGCCCGAACTCCGGAAAGCTCCTGATCGGGTAGCATTTAAGAAGGCAGTGTACGATCACCTCGTTCGGCTTTTGCGTCGGAAGTGAAACTCTTGCTTTTTTTCCACATACCTAGTCTCCACTTTTGTTTATTGAAGGTATATGACAGAAAATATATGCCACGTTCGAACCACGTTAACAACTTGAAAACTTGTAGTTTTAGGTTAGAGTTGAGTCAGCTGTCAAATGAGCTAAACTAAAACTGTTTCACTGCTACTGCCATCTACGGTAATTTGAATGCAAGAACTTTTTCGCTCATCAAACTGGATGGCGCTGGCAGTACTTTCCGTCTTGGTATTGTAATAAAATAAGTAATATTTTTTTTTTCTGTTCACAATGGAGTAGGTATATTAAATAAATATGTATATGTAAGTTTATTATAAGACGTATTTGTGTAGGTATATTCTAGAAACTAATATATATGTATAGTATCTAGGTATTTATTTGTATTAATAGGCATAATTTGTTTTTCTTTCCTTATTTTGATGTTTTTACACCCGAGTGCACCCGTATCTTTCTCTCTGTTTACCCTCTGGTTGGCCGGTAGAGAATGCCGCGTGGCATTAGGCCCGCCTTTTGCACTATGCGCAATAAAGTATAAAAATAAAAATAAATAAAAAATTGAGTTATTTTCGGCGTTAGGCCCCAGGTTTTCCCCAGGAGTCTTCTGCACTGCCAAAATGTTATGCTTGCTTTATTAATCTTGTTGTCAAGGTGTTTGTTCCATAACAGCTTACTGTCAATTATAACGCCCAGATATTTGACTTCATTTGTCAGGGACAGTTCGGTACCGAACAAGTGCGGTAACCGTAGGCATCCAAGATTTCGTTTGTGGGTGAACATAATAAGTTCCGTTTTAGACGGGTTCACTGATAGTTCGTGCACTGTGCACCATTCTTCGACGATCTTCAATGCTGACCTAGCAAGGTTGCAGAGCGTACTCTCAAACGGACCCGTAATGAGAATAGCCAGATCGTCTGCATAGCCTACCGTAAAGTGATCGTGTTCGTTGAGCCTGCTAATCAGCTCGTCGACTACGACATTCCACAGGAGAGGGGAGAGAACTCCCCCTTGTGGGCAGCCCTTGGCTACGATGCCCCTCGATGTGGTGTTCAGCAATCGATGCTGCAAGATACTTCAATTTCTTTCGACATCCATGGGAAAGATATTCGGTGATACAATTTTAAGCCGACACCACAGAAGGATTGTGTATTGAGAAGTCAGTAAAATAACGTATGAGCAGGTTGTCAACAATAATGTTGCCAATTCGGGATTTATTCTTTATCAGAGCAAGGTATATGTATGTAAATTAGTATGTGTGACCAAATGACACTGGGACGAAATGGGAAAAAAAAGTTTTTTGTTGATACTTATTATCTATTTAAATTTCCAGAATATTTTATGTGTGACCAAATGGCACTATGACCAAACAGAACTTAAGTTTTCTACCTGAAAAATGGGATTTACACATATTTTGTTCTGTAAAAATTTGCTAGATTTTATTCCCGTGTTAGGTATATCCAACCTGCTCTGAAAAATATTGCAAGTTTTACAGGCTGACAACCTGTCACTATGGTGATATATAGTCTTCTGAATAGCTCTCAAACTTATGTCACCTTTTGTCAGACGTGGTGTAAATGTTCGCCTTCACAACCGTTTACGCTCTGCCTACCCCGCAAGTGATTTAGGCGTGATATACAATTATGAATCTAAGTGTCGGTAGCAGCAGCACCTTTTATAAATAGTAGGTGTACTAAGTAGTAGGTAGGTAGGTATCTACCTATAGGCAATTCCAACAAAAATAAATTGGAGCAAAAAACATGTTTTATTTAATGGTCTTACAAATTGCGAGGTCATGGTCAATAGTCGCTAGTAAATCCGATTTACTTAGTATGTTTTATGGCTTCTTACATTTTGTGTGAAGTTAGATACAGAAACATAGTCACTTCTTTATCCTTTGTGGTGTAGGCAGAGCCAAATAGGTACTTAATTGAGGGTCGTCATTACTGAGATCGTTCCTAACCTACGTCCAGCAGTCAACTGCTATAGCTGATGCGATGATGATGATCATCACATCAGTCACTGTACCTATAGTACTGTCATTTGAATAGGCCATATTTGACAGCTGTCAAACCCATGTCAACAAAGAAAAATAGACCTTATATCATAGCATTAATATGATTTTGACAACTGTCAAATATGGCCTATTCGAATGACGGTACTATAGTGACATGTAATTGGAAATTGTCACGGTTTAGTCGCTGTGTGCCACTTGAAGATGACAACTTCACGTTGACTAGTCTGAAAAACATTTTGATAGCCGATGTGGTGCAGTCAAGTTGTAGTGCGACTGCCTGCGGCGCAGAAGGTTCCGGGTTCGATTTCCGGTGAGTCACTTCACATAGTTGATATTTAGCACTTTGTGAATTTGTTCCTAGTCCGGTGTAGGACATTGCAGAATTTGCAGGCTGAACCAAATGATTGTCCGAAAAGCAAAATGGTTCCTTTCTTCGGAGGGCACGTTAAGTCGTCGTTTCCGGTTGCTGTCTATGATCACTTAGACGGTGGTCGTTACTCAACCGTCAGAGGCCTGCTACTTGTAGTAGACCTTTGACACCAGGGTTCATCAGGTCATTGGACGACTCAGTGTCCCATTTGAAAAAGAAGAACAACATTTTGTACTTCAGTCTACCACTAGGAATCGAACTCACATCCCGCAGACAGATCTCCGGCTCATCTGGCGGTAATGACCGGGCCACAATGGCGCGGGGTCAACGCCCCCGTTCACGGCCGACCGGTCCACCGCCTGCGAGCGCTGCGCTCCTGGTACTCGCGAGTCCTGTCCACAGTCCTGTCGGTGCGCAAAATGCGGTGTAAATACGGTGTGAATCCGATTGTGCCATATTTGACAGCTATCAAAAGGCTCTAGAAAACATGTAAAGAAAGAAAAATAGACCTAAAGTTATCATAATTTTGACTGATGTCAAAAATGGCCTTTTCGAGCGGCCATACCGTAAATCTTATACACAAAGCTTTAAGGGTTTGTGGCCTACATCGACACTGCTGGGCATTTCCTTATGTAGGCTATACAAGTATCGAAAAAAAAGGTTCTTCCAGACTGTTACAATTACAAAAGACTCAAGAAGTTTCAAATCTTTACCCAAGGCTGATATGGCAAAAGAATTTGGGCCTCCTCCAATCGGAGGGGTATTGCCATACTCACCACGATTGGCGAGCGCAGTGCAAGATGTTTAATTCACAGGAAACTCTGCTGCCCATTCCCCGGACAACTGCCCCTAGTCGTTTTTTACGACAGTCATGGTTAGCATTGGGGTGATTCTATTCTTAGCCGACAAAACATCAAAAATGCAATATTATATGGAGCACAAGTTGGAGCATATTTGTGTAAACTTCCAATTTCGAATTGAACGGTTCCTAAAATGTAGGCTGTACGGATTTAAAGAGCGTAGCTTGCTCCATAAAAAAAAAACAAAAACGTTCAAATCGTTCGTTGTTATTTTTAATTTTAAACCTTAGCTCCAAACTCCACAGAGAGGACATCGAGAGGACATAGGACGTAGGGCATGACGCTTGACGTTTGACATCGCGACGTTTCCATACAAAATGCACGAAAAAGTATTGACAAAGGCACACACAAGCGTCGCCGAAGCGTCGCATCTATGACAGCTAGCGTCAAAAACTAAGAAGAATATTTGACGATCACTTGTCTGTCAACTGTCATTCTTACGTCCTATGCCCTTCGTCTTTTTGGTGGAGTTTGCGCCTTAAAATCCTCATTATTTTACCAGTCAGCGTTTAACAGTGTGTCATTATAACAAAGAAATTAAAACTAACAAGTAGATGTGTTAAAAACAAAAAACCCGACGGCGGTTATTTTAAAGTAGTATTTCGCTCTAAAATCAGCCATCTTGAATCTATATTTTTTTTAATATAGCCAGTGTCACTCGCGCTGCTGACACCAATCTAACGACACCTCATATGGCAAAATCCAACTATCCGTTTGGGCTGTATTCCGTGAAAAAGAATTTTCTTGTCCACATACATACATATATAAGGTCCTATTAAATTCACTGCAAATATTTTAAGGGCATGCGTAAATATGTATAAGAAAAACATCTAAGGCATTTAAAAAAAAATCTACACGCTAGATTTTTTTTTCATTTTCAAACAAACTTTTTAATTAATTATGTGAACATCCTTTGACTGACCTGACTGACGATCCGCCACGTAAACTGGATTCACTTAAACGGCACGCACACTGACAACCAACCAATCACAGCACCTTTTTTTGGCGCGTAATTTAAATTCATCGAAGTGTGCGTTTCTAGGACAAACAGGGTGCACTTTTTTCGTTTTGTGTTTTTTTAGTTAAATGCAATTTTCTCGAAAACTAGCGTGTAGATTTCTTTAAAAATTTGCCTAGTACATGCTTATATTTTATTTGATCTGCCCCTAAAATATTTGCAGTGAATTTAATAGGACCTTATATACATACATACTCTCTAAAAACATAACCCTCCTTCTGAGGCAGTCGGGTAAAAATGCAAAATTATGGAGCATATTTTTGTAAACTTCCAATTTCGAACTGTACAGTCCCTTAAAACTAGACTGTATGGCTTTGAAACAAATACTTACAAATCGTTTCATTGTTTTTCCTAATTTTAAACCTTTAAAATCTCGGTTTAAAATCCTCATTATTTCACCAGCCAGCGTTTAACAGTGTGTCATTATAACAAAGAAATTGTATTGACAAAGCGCCGTGACCCTCACGTAGTCTCGTTCAATGCTACAGGTCAATGGCTCAACTAAATGCCACTACACAGAATAGGTATTACATGTCGGCGTACAATGAAACTAACATGCTCTTTTGTGCAGTATGGATGGTGTTTCTGCCGCCATTACCACAAAATACATAATAGTTTATTACGAACTAGATAGATAAAGAACCATATTTACAACTCTATTTATACTCTGTTGCCGTGTGGTGCTAGTTTGAAATAGTATCACCTCATATCGTTTCAGTAAAAATAAAAAATAAAAAATAATGGCGTAAATATTTATTTGTAATTTTTCCTGTAATTTATAAAGTGTGACCAAATGGCACTGGGACCAAATGGGATTAAAGTTGCAATTCGATAGTCGACATTACATATTTGAATAAATAGCAGTGTTATTCTGCAACCCTGTAACTTGTAGGTACTACTACCTTCCTTTCCTACTTACAAAAAGAAACCTTACGGGAATCATCATCATCTTCCTGTCCTTATCCAAAATCAATTGGACTCTGCACAACATGATTTGTTAGTAGTTTAGTATACACCATCAGTAGTAAAAGGATTTGGTTATGTTTGACTCGCGGCCGCCTGCCTGACGTCATTCCTCTTTGGGAATGCTATTGCAGGTGGCATCACCGCCACCACGCGGTTGACCACAGTCGACAAATATTCAGCCGAGGTCAAAAACTCTACGTCGCCTTTTACGAAACACCCTGAGTGGGCTAGGGGTGGCAGTATTGCTTATAGTACCGTCATTCGAATAGGCCATATTTGACGGCTGTTAAACCCATACTAGGAAAAACGTCAACAAAGAAAAATGGACCTTATGTCATAGCATTAAAATGATTTTGACAGCTGACAAATATGGCCTATTCGAATGACGGTACTATAACGGATATATCGCCCCATATCGGTTATTGGAGAAAAATTACATTTCCAACGGAAATAAGATCACCAACACGATTTCTACGAAAATCTCCGACGGAAAGGTCTTAAAATCAATAAACAAACATATTGTGTAGGCATATAGGGTGTTCGGCAGAACGTTGAACATACGGAAAAGGGTGTTAATACTCGTGATTCTGAACAACTTTTACTATGGCGCTACCTGCGAATTCGCAAAAAAAAAATTGAATTTTCCATAGAAAAATTCATACCTAGTCGGCAAAGATGTATGGAACACCTAAAATTTTTTATGCTAATTTGCATGTGGCCTCATAGTAAAAGTTGTTCAGAATCATGATTAGAAACACTCTTTTTCGTATGTCCAACGTTCTGCCTAACACCCTGTATACTCACACACCACGCCGCCATGTCGTGTGATACCGGCTTAGAATAGCATCACCCCATATATTTTCCGTTGGTGTCGTAAGAAGAGACTAACGGATTTGAGGGCTGATGTGAATTACAATTTTAGGCGACAGGCTTACAACCTGTCACTACGGTGGGTGATACCTTTACCTTTACAGCCACAACAGTCCACTGCTGGACATAGGTCTCCTCCGTATTGGGGGGTATTGCCATACTCACCACGCTTGGCAGGCGGATTGGCGAGCGCAGTGCAAGATGTTTAATTTACAGGGAACGCTGCTGTCCATTCCCTGGATGAATATCCCTTAGTCGCTTTTTACGACACCCACGGGTAGAGTTGGGGTGATGCTATTCTAAGCCGGCATCACACAGTGTGATACACGACACAATATTTCTGAAACGGCCTGCAAATAAATATTTTTTCAGACGTGGCTAAAACGACCGAGTTTTACGGCAATAAATCGGGTCGTTGGAAGACGACTTGGTCACAAATATGGGACTTGGTGTCCCACTCGAAGAAGAGGACGGCAGTTGACGCTCTGACTACCCTGCAAGGGATAAAGGAGTGAGTGTATGCGCAGGCAATAATAATTTCTCTGCAGTAAGTACTTGCAAACTGCCCAGCAAAGAAATACATAACACTTAAAATCAACCAGCAGGTTTATTTCGCATGTACAGTACGGCCGCTCGAGCAGGTCATATTTGACAGCTGTCAAAACCATGTAAATGCTATGTCAGTAGGTCTATTTTTCTTTGGTGGTTTTTCTTCTGTCAGCTGTCAAACCTGGCATGTTCGAACGGTCCTACTGTAGGTACTTATACGGTATTACCTGCACCGGAGATGGCAAGCATCCAATTCGTTTCTTATACAGCCTACTGCTAGTGCTTAAATTGTTAAGAGTCTCTACAGACGCGCTGCATTTGAACTGCTTAATTAGTGTAAGCAGATGTATTAAAAAACAAAAACCCGACTGTATTAATTTGAAAGTTATATTTTGTCTTTAAAATCCGCCATTATGAATTTATCCAATCTAGACACACGGCAGTGTGTCCGCCAAGTTCGAGCGACACACCGGCCGTGGGTTATATTACACGAACCATTTCGGGCCAAGTTCGACCCACCTATAACTCAAAATCTATTTTATCTACGCATATGAAATTTCTAGTATCTGTTGAGATCTACTTACTCATCTAAAATACAAAATTTCATTAATGTACCTATTGTAGGTCTTGAGATATTGACGTCAGAAAATCGCTATTTTTACTATACACTCACTGACTGACTGACTCACTCACTCATCAAAAACCTAGACCACTTCCAGTGGTCGTATTGACTTGAAATTTGGCATAGGGGTAGGTCTTTAGGTCAAGGTAAAGGAAAAAATCTGAAAATGGCCAAGTGTGAGTCGGTTTTAAAAATAATGAAGGTGTAAATTCATACCCCTAAGAAACTAATACAAAAAAATTATCTATATCTTCCAATGGTCGTACCGACCTAAAATTGCAACCGACCGAATACCTTACAAAAATAAATGAAATCCACCCAAAACATAAATGTGAAAGGCTGCCTAGTTCTACAATATTGGATTGCTTCGCCTATAAAAGAAGTGAGATCTAAATAAGTACCAAGTTCCATACACAGACCTCATTTAAAAATAGTTACAGGAATGCACACTTGATTTTCCGCAGTTTGGAAAGTAGATTCTGAATAAATATCATATTAATACCTAAAATTCTAATACTTACAAAAACGCAAACCTGTTTTTCAGCAGTTTCCTTTCCTACTTTTTAATGATATAACTTGGCAAGTTTTAATAGAAAATTATATACTTGACTCATTGCGTTTTGTAGGTTTATAAATAACAAAGTGTGTGAAAACTTGCCAAGTTATATCATTAAAAAGTAGGAAAGGAAACTGCTGAAAAAACAGGTTTGCGTTTTTGTAAGTATTAGAATTTTAGGTATTAATATGATATTTATTCAGAATCTACTTTCCAAACTGCGGAAAATCAAGTGTGCATTCCTGTAACTATTTTTAACTGAGGTCTGTGTATGGAACTTGGTACTTATTTAGATCTCACTTCTTTTATAGGCGAAGCATTCCAATATTGTCGAACTTGGCAGCCTTTCACATTTATGTTTTGGGTGGGATTTAAATTACCTACCTATTAGCCAGTGTCACTTTTCATATGTCAAGATCCACCCAACCGCTTGGGCTATGGCTTGTGAAAAAGATTCACTGTACATACACTGTACCCACAGTCCCATCATACTCTCGGAAAATATAACCCCTTTTGAGGCAGTCAGATAAAAGCTTTGAACTTCAAATGCAGTCCGTGTGTGTGGGACCTTAGTGGTGCTGCGTGGCTTTTAATTTATAGGCTTTTGTTTGTTGTTGGAAAATATAAAGTTAAAATTAATTTCGTTACCAAGTACCTACTTAGGTAAACGAGGAATTTATTGATACATTCATACATATATCACGCTTTTATCCCATGCGAGGAAGACAGAGCGTAAACGGCTGTAAAAGACGGCCATTTACACCAGGCATGACAAAAAATTGTCATTCAGAAGACTGTGTATCACCATAGTGACAGATTGTCAGCCTGTCGCCTAAAATTTCAATACAGATCATCTCTCAAATCCCTTAGTCGCTTCTTACGACACCCACGGGAAAGATATGAGAATTGAAAGATTCGTTAGGGTCAGCCAGGCGCCGGTAGCTCAGTTGCAGTGGGATGGACCCTGCGGTCCCGGGTTCAAGTCCCGGCCGACGCTAATGAATTTTGCAACTTTCTTAACTTTATTTATCATGACGTCAGCTATGCTTTACAAATCACCTAAGCCGTTTGGTGCTGGCTTAGAATAGCATCTCCACATATATCTTACCCGTGGCACGGTAGTGTTATTATTTATTCTTATGCCCGTGGATCGTAAAAAGCAGGATTTGGGAGTTGATGTTTATTGCAATTTTAGGCCACCACCGGTTGATACACAGTCTTCTGAATGACTTCCAAACTTTTGTAAGACGTGGTGTAAATAACCGTTTTACATCCATGCGCTCTACCTACCCCGCAAGGTGTGATATAATAATATGTATTTATATAAAGGGTGTTAGGGACGGTGTAACGAAAACTTTGCAGGCATGATTAGACCATCAAACTGAACAACTTTTACTATGGAGCCAATGGTGGGAAACGAAAAGAAAATTCCGACCTCCTTACAAAATTCACGATCAGCTGACTGAGTTTGTATGGGGGCCGGAATTTTTTTAGTTCGCAAATCACCAATAATTATACCTAACGATCTTTTATCTATTTCACTATCAGATATTAGTTATGGTTATGTTATCAAGAGCGCGGCCAAGCGTGGCGTGGCGTGCGAAACGCGCAAGAAATAGAAAGTGCGCTTAGACTATTCCGCCTCTTTACACTGGCGGATTTATCCGCTGCGGAACACAGGCGGCACAACCGCGCGCGAAGGCGGTTGGCGTGGCGTGCGAAACGCGCAAGAAATAGAAAGTGCGCTTAGACTATTCCGGCTCTTTACACTGGCGGATTAATCCGCTGCGGAACACAGGCGGTACAACCGCTCGCGATGGCGGTTGGCGTGGCGTGCGAATGCGCAAGAAATAGAAAGTGCGCTTAGACTATTCCGGCTCTTTACACTAGCGGATTAGTCCGCTGCGGAACACAGGCGGTGCACCCGCTCGCGAAGGCGGTTGGCGTGGCGTGCGAAACGCGCAAGAAATAGAAAGTGCGCTTAGACTATTCCGGCTCTTTACACTGGCGGATTAATCCGCTGCGGAACTCAGGCGGTACAACCGCTCGCGAGGGCGGTTGGCGTGGCGTGCGAAACGTGGATGAAATAGAAAGTGCGCTTAGACTATTCCGCCCCTTTACACTAGCGGTTTAATCCACTGCAAAACACAGGCGGTGTAACCGCTCGCGAAGACGGTTGGCGTGGCGTGCGAAACACGCAAGAAACTATTTTGTATATGAGATCGCCACGTATTCAAAGTTATTCATAAAAATAAATAGAATCATCCGTAGGTAAATACTTCCGTACTGGACTGGTATAAAAATAATCTGTATAAAAACGCGGCGTTTATTCCGCCAGTGGGAAAGCCGCTGTTATCGATCGCCGGTCCATTGTACTGTGAAGTGCGCCGCAATCCCGACACCGAATCTATTCGATTGTCGTCTTTTTTTGCAATCTCAATAAAAATACGAAAAAATATCTGTCGATTCTATACAGTCTAAGTTTTACTATCTGTGACCATTCAGTACAGAGTCCAAGTTTTTCTATCTGTGACATAATACAACCTCATAATTGCAAAATTGAAAAATACTTGCAACTGTTTATGTTAAAGAAAAATAAAACTTAAAAGGGCTGGTTTCACCAAAAACTAGAGGTCTTTCGATGAAAAACCAAGGTTTTCGACCGTAAATCGTGGTTTACGTGTTGGTGCAACCGGTCCAAAATCTTTCTTTTTTTCTTTTCATTTAATGGCTGTGACTCTTATCTGTCAATTTTTTTCTCACGTGGTTGCCAGTCATTTGTAGACATCGAATACACTCTCAATAATTATTAAAAAATTATTTGGAACTCCAAATGTCTAAAAGAAGAGTGTAATCTTTAATTTGTGTGTGTCTATTAACGAAACCATACCATGTATATTTTTATTCTTCTTTTTCTTCTTCGAGTCGAACACCAAGTCGTCCATCGACCCGATGAACCCATTTTTATTTAAAAGAGGATTCTAACATATTTTCCCCAATCTCGAACCTACGACCTTCCAATCAGTACCACCTAATTTCACCTGACCTGACGCAGCATCAATACTTCACCACCAATGTATAAGGGTCCTAAACTCCTAACATCGTAATAAGGGGTTTCAAGTGTACAAGGAGCCTAACATCGTAATCAGGGGTGTGCACCGCCTTTATAGCGTCGAGGTAAATTGGTGGAAGGTCAAAAGTCACTGAGGGTTCCTCGGTGGACTGATTAAGACTTATATACTGGGTGTTACGAAACAACCAATAAAGCTGAAAGGAGGTCAAGGTGCTCACAAAACTCAACAACTTTCCCCACGAATTTTGGACTTTCCATACAAAATGAACTCAATTTGTATGGGAGCTTTATTGGTTGTTTCGTAACACATTGTTTATACTCTAAGAGATGTCTAGAGGCCGTAGAGACAGGGAATAATGCAGAGGGAAGTTTATGGACATCTAGAACATACTAGTATGATGAGCTCATTCTTTCATGAAACAAAATAAAATTGTAGACCTTTTGGTGCAGACATCCTAAATTACCTATGACTATATATTATTGGCTAATACGGAACTACAGATAAAAAAAAAGATTTTTCAAATTAGACCTAGACTTACACTTAATAAAATCTTCGTTTTCAAAAAGCCTGTGATAAACACCGCCTTTACAGCGTCGCAGTAAATTGGTGGAAGGTCAGGAGTCACTGAGGGTCCCTCGCAGGACTGATTAAGGTGTTTGGAGGCCGTGGAGCAAGAAAAATTGTAGAGGGAACCTTACAAATAACATATATCGTTCAGTCAATTTGGTGTTAGTCGAGTAATAAGTCTTCCGATACTCTGCTGTTTCGCTATAAAGTGCTGTCGGTCAAAAATCGTTTCCAACCATTATTGTTCGTTCAGTCGAATAAACATTAACTGAAAAAATTAATTTCGAAATTTGGTCTTGCACACGTTTAAAAGCTTAGGCTTCAATAGCTTGTACTTATGGAATTGGCAAGCTATGCTATGATGATGATGACCTTTCTAACAGATTCAAAATATATCTAATGGGTTTATCTTAAACTTTTAAACGAACAAGAACCTCGGAAACGGCTCCAACGATATTCACATAATTAGAAAACAAAAAGAAGGGTTATGGCTTTTTAAACTATCTACGTCTCCAGAATGTTATGTATGAGTTTGTATTTGGCAGTTTCCTAGCATGTTTTTATACCTTCAACAAGGTTCTTTGAAGTGTTTCCTCCGAAACTTTCTCTTGCTCTAATATAGTGTCCTATTTCTTATTTTGGCAGCGGTTAAGAGGAAATATTGGAGGAAAATAGGGTCAATTGAATTTACCAAGGACTTCCTTCCGATGCGACGCAGTGGTAGTGCTACTGCCTGCGGCATAAAGGTTCCGGGTTCGATTCTCGGTTGGGTACCACTACTCACTAAGTTGCTTTACATACATACATACCTATATCACGCCTATATCCTATGCGGAGTAGGCAGATTTTTATTGATTTGTGAATATGTTCGTTCCCAGTCTGGTTAAGAGATTGCACGCTAAATCACCTGATTGTCCGAAAAGTTAAGCGGTTTCGTGTTTCGGAGGGTAGGTTAAACCTTAGGATAAACGACAATACGGGAAGATACGGGTAAAAATAAAAATAAATAAAATAAAAATGCTTTATTTAACTTTACAACAAGATAATAGCTAACAGTGGCAAGAGCCTCTTATTAAGTTTATCACCTGTGTTAAGAGGCCCCGCTCTTCATTTCGGACCATGGTATGCTGAATAGCGTATAATTTTAGTGTTACATGCTTTATGTAGAAAAATATAACTAAAACTTAACTTAAAGATTTAATAACGAGGGAAGGAGGAGCAGGATAGAGGAGGAAAAGGAAGTGTGTATGTGTGTGTGTGTGTGTGTGTGTGTGTGTGTGTGTGTGTGTGTGTGTGTGTGTGTGTGTGTGTGTGTGTGTGAGTGAGTGTGTGTGTGTGTGTGTGTGTGTGTGTGTGTGTGTGTGTGTGTGTGTGGTAAATTTATACACATACTCATACTTTATGTTAAGAGTGAAGGATGTCCGTAGTAGAAAATAGCCCTACGATGTCTTGGCGTCATCTTGGGATCAGTACTATGTACACTATTTTGCACGGGCAATTTCGGTCATATATGTTAACCGCTGCAAATTCCGCAAACAATTCCCTATTTAGCCAGTCCTACGACTTGTTGTCTTGGAATCAATATTATGCAGCTTAACATAATATTACTGGCGTCACAGGGTCTCATCTAAGAGATTTTCCAGTTCATCATACGACTTTGGTTCTAGCCATTTAGTAACGTCCTTTTTAACTGTATAAACCAGTTTTGAAAATAAGTCCAGCTCTTTGTTAATATAGTTATACAGCTTAGCAGACCGTTTGCTGAATTGTCTACAAGCGAAAGTTGTTTTAAAGTGAGGTACTTTCGCAACAATGTCCTTCCTCCTTTTTAGCAATACCTTGGGATCAAGGGGTAATGCTTTATGCTTCCTTATTATGGTGTGTAGAATATACAGCTTTCTAATAGAGGCTAGCTTAGTCAATTCATACAGACTTTGGGTTGGGAATATACGTTTTTTAAAATACATGATTTTAAGTAAATTTCGTTGGATACGTTCAAGTTCTAAGAATTTAACTTTTGAAGCCCCACCCCACACCGTTATGCAATATGTCAAGACCGATTGGACAAGGGCGATATAGATTGACTTAAGAAGGTCTTTCTCTGAACCATCCTGAGTCACGTCCTCCTTGGCACCACGTATCGAAGGGTTTTAAAAATCCAGGTAAGCTTCCTAACCCTTTGCATCATAAATTCTAAGTGTGGATGCCAGGAGAGCCTTTGGTCCAGGATAATACCTAGGTACTTAGTGTGAGGGACTTTCATTATTTCAGGGCAATTGCAATGATCATCATTATTACGACTAGAGCACCCGTGGATCTGAAATTTGGATATTTGTTGGTTTGTATCGTAAATATTAAAACAGATATAATTGGTTTTATCCGTGTTAAGTGTAAGCATATTCTCCTTCAACCAGAGTCCAATATGTCTCATGCCCACCTCAGCATTCGTTTTAACACTCTCCCATGAGGGACCCGTGAAGACCACAGCAGTGTCATCAGCGTAGGCAAACAGAGTAGCATTCCTGAGCTGTATATTTACAAGGTCATTTATGTATATTAAAAACAGTGTTGGCCCAAGAATGCTACCCTGTGGCACGCCGTATGACACCTCACTAAAATCACTCAAGGTTGGTTGAGACAACTATGCTTAGATATTGTAAGTATACAAGAGCTATTATAGAAAATATACGAAAACTAAGGCTAGGAGTTTGATGATGGAGTTGACATTCTAAATATGCCACTACGCAAAACACATACATGAGATAGTATAGTCAATCTTTAAGCATCAACTGGTGAGCTTGAGTTTCACTGTGGATATGTATAATAGGCGAGTTCTCAGACTCTCGCACGAAAACCTTCCCAAAGCTGGTCCAGCAGAATTTATACTCTTTAGATTTTTTGAGGTCTCTAGCGAGAAAATAGAGACGCGCTGCTCTCGGGGTAAGATTCTCCGACAGGAACACCGGGGTCTCTTCTTGTTGTTTGTGGCCTAGGTGTTTAGCCAATAACTTTGTTTTATATGTCTTATTAAATTGTTTCACTTTTTGCAACAATTCTGTTTTCTTGAGAACTGATGAAAGTTCGATTATGATGGGATCTTTCTTCTCTTGTTGTGTTTGAGATTTTTTGGTACGGATGCGATATATGTCCTTTATGTAGGGCGCCGATAGTTCACAGTTAACAGTCTCCGCCAGAGAGAGGATCATGTTAATGAGATGTTCTTTGGACTCGTTTGGCACAGATGGCACATTTTTCAGCTCTAGATTTGCCTTGCGATTATTTGTCTCCACTTTCTCCAGCTTGTCCTCAAGTAGGATTATATAATCTCGGTTGTCTTTTGTGTCTTCTTCAAGCGCAGTCACACGAGAATTTATCATCTTATTTTGTTCGCTTAGAGAATTTATAGAGGTTTGAATGTCTAAGTTGGACTGCTTTATGCCCATTAGGGTGTCATTCATAGTCTTCAGTTCCTCCTTCTGGCTAAGTGTGAAATGCCGCATAAGCTGACGCATTTCTTGTTTTAGGTCAGAAATCGGGTCGCTATTCGACGTGTTCATGTCTTGTCCGTTAGGTTTTCTGGAGACAGTATTCACATTGTTGAAGTTGTCCTGGTCTCGCGATGTGTCACTTTCTTCTGTACCAATGGACATATTCGGGTCAAAGTTTTTATTTGCCATGTCTATTCAGCAAGATCCAAGTTACTAAGACGCCAGAGTAAGCCAGGAGGTTATAGTAAACGGCTATTTTTAATATTTCTATTGAGCTATATGAGAGTCGCCTCACAAAACAGAGAACCCGTGTACCAGGTTTTCATAAAAAGCAGCTGGTCGTTTAGTCTTTAGCTACTCCACTTAACGGAGTGATATGTTTTCTCTAAAACTATTAAGTTTTATACTCGTTCTGCAGAGTAACAGTGGAATGATATTCGGGTTCAAAGAGCACTAACAAATTTTATTTTCGATTTAGATAATTTTACAATGTTTACACCTAGACACTTTCAATGACAGTATTTTTTCACATCACTGTGACACGACAATACTTGACACAGTTAAAGTCATACACAGATGAGCTCTATGCACAGGCCACTATTTTGTCCAAAAAGGTCTGCGCCTAACACTTTCCCTTGCACTTTAGGTATTTATACTGCAAACACCTAATAGGGCACACGTTCTGGCTTGCTTCGGCTTCGGAACAGCCTTGGTCAAGAAGTCAGCCAGTTGCTCATCTGAGCTCACTTTCTTCACTACCAAACAACCTTCTTCTACAACTTCTCTGACGAAGAAGTGTCTTATTCGGATGTGTTTGGTTCTCTTATGGAACTCAGGGTTGTGCGCCAGCCGTATAGCAGCCTCATTGTCTACATGCAGCACTGGAACTTCTTTCAGTTTAGTAAGATCTTTGTAGATCCTTGAGAGCCATACTGTTTCTCTGGCTCCTTCACTAGCAGCAACGATTTCTGCTTCTGTTGTAGAAATGGCGACTGACGCTTGTCTTTGGCTTAGCCATGATACAATGCCTCCTGCGTAACGGCATATCAGCCCTGTGGTTGATCTTCCACTTAATTGACACCCTCCATGGTCAGCGTCACTAAAGCATTCAAGTAAGGGGTTCTTTTGGTGAGCCTTGTACTTGATTCCATAGGAGCTGGTGCCCTTGATATAGCGCATGATACGCTTTACTAAAAGCCAATCTTCTTTGGTTGGAGACTCTAGCTTACGAGATGCAACTCCGACGGCATAAGCGATGTCTGGGCGCGTTCCCGTCATTAAGTAAGCGAGTGACCCAACGGCTTCACGGTAGGGGAAGTGTGCTTCTGTAGCATCCACTTTCCTGATTGAGTACTCTCAATTGGTGTCCCGATTGGGTTGCAGTTGGCCATCCCAAATCGTTCTAGGACCTTCTTGGCATAAGCTTCTTGCTTGATAAAGATAGAACCGTCCGCTTCTCTGTTAATTTCCAGACCTAGATAGTACGACGCTGGCTTCGTCGTAATCTTTAACACTGTCCTTAAATCAGCCAGGAAGCTGTTCGCAAGCTCTTCATCAGTGGCAGCTACTAGCCCGTCATCAACGTAGAGGGTGATGAGTATCTTTTTTCCATTGATCCGCTTGGTATATAGACAACAGTCAGCTTCACTCTGTCTGAAGTCCATGTCCAGCAGTATTTGTTCGAAGCAAGAGTTCCAACAGCGTGGTGCTTGCTTTAACCCATATAAGCTTCTGTTCAGCCTGAGAACATTCTGCGAGCCGTCTGCATAACCTTCTGGTTGTTGTACGTAGATCTCTTCTTGAAGTTTCCCATTCAAGAACGCAGTACAGACATCGAATTGTACAAGGTGCAGGTTCTCTTGGGCGCTGACACTCAATAAAGCTCTTATCGTAGCCATTCTGGCGACAGGGCTAAAGGTTTGATCAAAATCAATACCTTTCCTTTGTCTAAAGCCTTTTACAACAAGTCGGGCTTTATACTTGTCTATGGACCCATCCGGATTTTTCTTGATGCGCAGGACCCACTTGCAGGGCAACGCCTTCCTGCCTTTTGGTAAGGAGCAGGGAGTCCAGACATTTAAATCCTTAAGCGAATTTATTTCACTGTCCATTGCCTTACGCCATTCTTCGCCATCTTGTCGCGCAATGGCATTTTCGTAAGATTCGGAAAACTGTCATCGACCACAGAACACACTCCACAAACATAGTCCTCGAGTTTTCGTGGTCTCGCAATTTGTGATCTGTCTCTCAGATTATAGCGAGGTTCCTGCTCGACAGGTTCAGCTATCTCTAGCTCTTCCTCATTTGATTCTAAGATCACGTCGTTTGCATCTTCGGGATCTTCAATGCTGTGTTCTTCTTCATGAACTTGATCTTGATCTACCACTCTATCTCCCTCTAGAGCTAGTTCATGGTCTTCAGTTTCCACGTTAGGGTCGGTCTCGGTGACGTTTCTATCTCCGCTCTCAGCTCCCTCTGATTGTAGGGGCATACTAGTTGAGATTTTGAACTCTACGTCGGTTTGGAAAGAGATATCTCTCGACCTCAGCGTTTCTCTTCCGTTCCAAATCCGATAGCCGTCGTCACCTTCGTAGCCTATGAGCATGCCCTTGATGGCTTTCTTGCTCATCTTCTTACGTTTCTGTTTGGGTACATGGACGTAGCATTCGCTACCTATAACTTTCAGATGACTAATCTTCGGTTTCTTTCCGTGCCATAGTTCGTAGGGTGACTTAGATTCCACTCTAGTAGGGCCCGTTCTATTTAGCACGTAAGCGGCCGTGTTGATTAACTCTGCCCATAGTATTTGCGGCATCTCTCCTCTCGCATGCATCATTGACCTTGCAGCTTCTACGAGGGTGCGGTTTTCTCGCTCACTACAGCCGTTTTGTTCGGGCGTGTAAGGCATTGTTAGCCTGTGCTGCACACCTTGGTCTTGTAATATTTTTCGGACAGCGGCATTGTCGAATTCGCCTCCATTGTCTGACAGAATAGTCTTGATTTCGTGCCCAGCCTTCTTTGCTTCTTGAAGCATCATGATGAGCTTGTCTTTGACCTCTGATTTCTGTCTAAGAAAGTAGACAAGTCGGTAACTCGAGTAGTCGTCCTTGAACAGTACATAGTATTTGTACTTCGTAATGCTATCAGCGAAGGGTCCGCAGACATCTGTGTGGATAAGCTCTCCACATCTCGAGGCTCTTTCCTGGTACCAAAGGGTTTTCTATGTGCCTTCCCATAGATACAGCCTTCACACTTCACTTTGTCAGGAGTAAGCTCTATGCCTAACTCGCGTTTCACTACGCGAATGACGTGGTTCTTATCCTGGTGAGCGAGGCGTTCATGGTATAGCTGCAGCATATTTGAGCCATCGATCACGTTAACCTCTATGGTTGGCTTGACTGACATGACTGTCTTCATTTCTAATTCATACAGTCCGCCAAACGCCGATCTTTTGCCGACAATTCTTGTCGTGCCATCTACGTCAAACTTGCACTCTGTAGTCTTTGACGTGAATTCACTATTCTGCATTCTATCATGTGCAGCGAGCGGCGAGAAAAGGTTCTTTGTCAGACTTGGTACTAGCCACACATCTCGGAGCATTATCTTCTCCCTCTTGCCATCGACCTTCGCTTCGACCTCTACAGAGCCTTTTCCTACGGCAGGAATTATGGTTCCGTCAGCTGTTGTAACAGTGTGGTCTTTGTCGAATTCATGGAACTCTTTGAAGAAGTCTCTCCTTACAGCTATGTGTGTAGTTGCTCCGTTGTCGACAAACCAATTGTCTCTATTTTGAGTTTGACCTTTCGCACTGGAGCAAGCGTTCACCATTAGTGAGATCTGTTGCACTTGCTTGGATTCTGAGCTTTTGCCTGACGTGCCTTGTACTGGTTTGGGTGGCCTCCCATCTCCAATCCACTTCTTACACTTGCGAACTCTATGTCCTTTTGCATGACAATAGTTGCAAATCAGGTGCTCGTCCTTGCATTTGCGATATCCACTCGGTGCAGTCACTAGGGCTTCCATTCTAGTGGTCTCTTGACTGCCTAAGTCTCTTTCAAATGTGCAGAGGTGACTCGTCAGACTGTCAATTGTCTTTTCAGACTGCTTCAGCATGAGCCAGCTTGACTTAAAATTGACGAACCGGTCATCCAGAGTATCAAGAATCTTGCATATTAAGAACATTTCGGGTAGTTTCGCAGTTGTGTCTGTTTTGGATAATTCAGCTTTCAGATCGTTCCACAGATTTTTCAGCTTTGACATATGTGTCGCGATGTCATCTGCCTTGTCATGTTTTGTGCCGAAGAATTCCATGCACAGCGTGTATGCCCTGTCACCCGTGTTCCCGTCAAATAATCTGTGCAGCTCCTGCCATACCTCTGATGCCTTCCTGTACCTCATTACTTTGGTTAAGGTGTCTTCTGACATATTTGTGGTCAGCATCAGAAGAGCGCCAGTTTCAGTTTTCTTAAATTTGGCCAAAGCCGCATTATAAGCTGTTACGGCGGCGTCACCTTCTGGGCCTTCTACAGGAGTTGGTGGAGTCAATTTGCCCTCGACGGCTGCCATTGCATTCTCCGTCCCTTCCAGCATTATTGACATTTTGTATTTCCACGTCGTCCAGTTTGATTTACCGGCCAGCTTCCCAATATCAATTTTCGTCGTAAAATCCATCTTCGAAAAAATTATTCGCGACTCTTCGCCCAAATATTAGCGGGTCCGTGACCTATTAATAAAATATAACTATAATATCAAAAGAGCGCTGGCGAATTTTATTTTCTCGAGTTTATTTACAACAATGTGTTTTCACCTAGAGACTTTTGTTGACAGTATTTTTTCACATCACTGTGACACGACAATACTTGACACAGTTAAAGTCATACACAGATGAGCTCTATGCACAGGCCACTATTTTGTCCAAAAAGGTCTGCGCCTAACAAAAACAGCAGCGAGTACCAGGGTTGCATACTATGTAGGATGTCCCTCCTTACTGCTACCATAAATCGTCGCTCGCTTAGTATAAGTTCCGGTCCTCGTGTACCAGGGCCGCATAGGACAGCAATAGTTCGCGCGCTAATGGTAGGAAGGTGTGCAAGCTCACGCGTGTTGTAGTGCGCGCACACAGTAGCAGTAGAATAGCGCGCTGAGCCGGCGGCCGAGTCGTCTAACTGGTTCAAGCGCACACGCACAGACGCACGCGTCGGTTGTAATGCAGTACTGGTGATACAATACAGGTAGGTAAGGCACTCACACACACAGCGCGCACGGTCCACACGCACACAGCGTTAGCAGCGGTAATGTCCGTGTCGGGCACAGCAGAGCTTCTATTTGTTTATGCACTCCTATTATTGTAACTGGATTTAAATGATTGAAAATTTATTTTAGATTTATGAATAAGTCGAACGCAGGTTATAAGCACGACTACTCTCAACCGAGGTCCGGGTAATTTTACAAGTCACAATATTACACTACTCTTTAAAACCTGGACACAACGTAACAAAGGGAGGGAAAGGTCTGAAACCGGTCTGGCTAGATCTAGAATACGAGACCGGTCACTACACCGAGTACCTATACAGGGTGTAAAGTATCGACTTAGCATCACCCCATATTTTTCCCGTGGGTGTCGCAAGAAGCGACTAAGGGAGTTGAGAGTTAATGTATATTGCAATTTTCGGCGACAGGCTGAAAACCTGTCACTATTGTAATACACAATATTCTGAATGACTCTCAATTTTTAGTCAGACGTGGTGTAAATGTCCGTTTTTATAGCCGTTTTCGCTCTGCCTACCCCGCAAGGGATATAGGCTTGATATATCACACGGCACTTACCCTAACACCCTGTATAGTAGGTACTCGGGACCGGTCCGCGCTGAGACCTACCTAGATTTAAATCAGACGTCTAAAGGAAACTAGGTAGGTACCTACCTATCTACCTTAGTGCACTTTCTACAAGACTAACTGACTTTGGTTTTAGACTTCTTCTTCTTTTCGTGTGGGACACCGAGTCGTTCAACGACCCGATGAACCCTGGCGTCAGAGTTTTTCAACCGCCTACTGCAAGTAGCAGGCCTCTGACATGGTTGTGTAACGACCGCCATCATAGACTGATTTCATGAAAGTAGCACAAATTAGGGAGACGGCGCGCGGGACGAGGCTCTTTAACTAGAATCTCAGGGGAACTCAAGGTAACTAAGAAAGGTCTGACACGAACACCATATTTACGGATTTAAAATTGGCACATAATTATATGTATTTTGATGTTCTCTATCAGATTTTGCTGTTTTGATATTCTTATATTTTGAGATTTTTGACAGTTGCAACCCTGGCTATGTAAACAAGTGCCAATCGCGAAAATCCTAAATAGGGTCTAGTGAACCTTCTGTAAACTCTCTATTTTGTGGTAATATGTTTACAACTTGACCCGTTTTCTTGTATTGATTTTGGTTTTTAATTGAATCCATCCAAGGAAGTGTAAGAACGTAGGTACAAATTTTAAGAACCTATGGATATCTAAAAACTATTCTTCTTTTCGAAGATGACACCAAGTGGTCCAACGACCCGATAAACCAGTGTTTTTCAACCGTCTACTTCAAGTAGCAGGCCTCTGACATGGTTGTATAAACTACCGCCGTCATCATAAACAGCAACCGGGACCGACGGCATCACTTGAAATAAAAATTTACAGAGGCTTTTATTTTATTTTTTATTTTATTTAAAAGACGAACACAACAGATTACAATTATAACAAGATAAGCTTAAATAATAAACCCTAGACTATGATCCTGATTGAAATCCAATAAAGTGTACGCGTACAGCTAAACATGCAGTTAACTGTGTAAAACTAGACATACTTAATGAAAGTTTTAAAGTAGGTAAGGTACAAACCACTCAAATACAGGATCTGTGCAGCTTAAAATTAAGAAATTTATCTGAAAACCTGGTTTAAGGGGCCAACTCCCATGAAGTGAGGTGAAAACGAGCTACGCTTTTTCTATTTATTACATAATCTAGAACACGTTATTATCAGAAAAAAATTGAATTTTGTTCTACAAAATATGGGGAAACGCTTCCAGAAACCCAATCCCAACCCATCTAAGTTTATCCCAAAATACTAAGAAATAAAAATATGAAGTTACTTCTATTTTTCACTGTTATCATGACCATGCTACAATGTTGTATAAATTGTTTTGCGTCAATGGTTATTGAAAATTATTAAACTTTATATGATTATTACTCACTATTCAATGTTAAACTCATCATAGATGCAACTTTTTGATAAACATACACCATTATCAAGTAATCTTGCGACAAGCTTACTATTTCCGGATTCATTCCAAGGAATCAAAGGTTGATAAAAGGTATTTGTTTTGATACGTTTCCCCTGCAGTCAAAACTGACGTGGAATGGGTCATAGATAAACGCGAAATGAGGCAGACCCACCAAACTGTTCATTTTTTACAAGTTGTACGCATAAAATTACTTTAGCAAGAATTTTGTTGTAAAATATTTTCCAACTTTCATAATGGCTTCTGTCCGATAAGACAAATTTTGCCAGTGTCAATAATTCTTTGATATATCATACATCGGAACCACAAAATAGAGAATTTACAGAAGGCCAGCTCGCCTCTCCTTTCGATCACTTATGCCTACTCTTTAGGGTTGCTACTTTTACTTGCCGTCACTAACTTTGATAGGTTAGGTACCTATGGTTGGAAGGTAGGTATTTTTGAACAGGGATTCAAGCCATCATGAAAGTAAACGTACCGTCACTAGTCAGTCGCACACAGATTACCTACTTACCAATGTATTGGCGGGCGGGCGATACGCGCTGGGAACAGTAGGTAGGTAGGTTGGTAACTACCTATCATGACATGAACATGATGACATGACAAACGTACCTACTAATACGCACGTACCTAAAACGCTAAAGCACTTATTACGAACTAAATAAGATTTTTAAAAAGAAATCCCTCCATTTCTAGTGTTTTGAAGTAGGTATCTACATATTTATCAAATAAAAGAGTTCTACTTACTTTTCATTATTGCGTGGGTAGGTAACTGAAAAATGACAACCCAATGTTATTTATTTTGGTCGCCATTCCGTCCACCCGCACCGAACGCGCCGTTCACACTCAACCATTCGCCGGTTCGACACGGTTCCACAGAGCGCGTACACGACGCGTGTGGATGTCTGAGTGAGTTTAGCCGCGTTTGCTCGAAGCCGACTCTCTGGATTGCGCTAGCCAATACTTACTTTGTGTCGGAACGCAAAATATGAACCAAATAGTTGTAACAATAATTGAATACGGTAATATTTAATTATTTTATTATTAAATATTACATACATACATACATACATACATCACGCCTTTATCCCTTGCGGGGTAGGCAGAGCGTCAACGACCGTAAAAGTACGGTCGTTATCGCCACGTCTGACACATATTTGAGGGCCGTTTTAGAAATGAAATGAAATGAAATGAAATGAAATGAAATGAAATGAAATGAAATGAAATGAAATGAAATGAAATGAAATGAAATGAAATGAAATGAAATGAAATGAAATGAAATGAAATGAAATGAAATGAAATGAAATGAAATGAAATGAAATGAAATGAAATATGTTTATTGCATTGAATAGGGTTACAAAAAGGTGTTATTACAATTTTTATAAGTAGTCCGCACTATTCAGCCAATTTAAATTAGCATGCAAATATAAATTCTAATAAGAACAATTACGAATTTAAATTAAAGTCAGTCAGATTTTAAATACTAACATTAAATATTAACATTAAATATTAACATTAAATATTTAGCTATTGTCGTGTATCGCTATAGTGACAGGTTGTCAGCCTGTCGCCTAAAATTGCAATACACATGATACTCTCGAGTCCTTTAGTCGCTTCTTACGACACCCACAGGAAAGAAATGGGGTGATGCTATTCTAAGCCGGCATCACACGGCATTAAATATTACCGTGTGAATAATAATTGTACCGAGGTACTATTAATAAAAGACTCTGTAAACAGCTACTCTGTATCTATTTATTTTGTAACATTGACTGGTTCCAACATTTAATGTATGGTGACACGTCTGTAAAGATACTCATTGACCGGCACGGACGCGACTTCCGAATATTATTTGAATTTCGAACCTTCCGGTAGAGGAGGGGGCTGTAGAAGCCTTAAGTGTTCTTGGGGATTTCAAGAATTGATTTTTTAAACCTAGACTGACTAGAGTCAAATACGTCTATTGTGGCTTTCAAGATAGTGTAGGTATGAACATTAGGCTATCAAAGTGTTTCTTCGTAGGAAAACAGGTTCAGGTTATTTCGTTTAATAGGTATTGGTTATACAAACAATCCAAAAAGTTCAGGCCCACCCAATCGCAACCGATTAGAAAATGATCATTGACACTTTTTTGCGTCCAAAAAATTGAAGTAATTTGAATTGCGAGCAAAACTGCAAAAGAAAATTAGTATGATAAAATATATCGGCCATCTTTCTTCTTCGTCCCCATTTCATATTTCGAACAAAAACCGAAATAATAAAAAATAAAAAGCCGTAGAGTCGGGTCAAGCATCTCTTTACATCTCCGAAGTACCACTAGAGGCCACTAGATGGCGTTGCCAAGAGATAGCGTAGTGTCGCTTCCGGTTCCGCTAGCGATTCAAAATGGCGGCTTCCGGCGCTGTCATATCGCGAATAGTTGGTGAATTTATGCTATAATTTTACGAGCGAAGATAGTTTTCGGGGAAATATTTTGTAGAACAACTTCCCTGAATGTTATTTACGTTGTAGCATGACTTATGAGTTGTGTTTATTTAATTTTTTTAACTGAGTTCAAAGAAGGAGGTTCCCATTTAATACGGTATACATGACGAATAAAACATTATCAGAGTGCAAAGTAAAGTGTACTTGACGTAAAGTTTCTGAACGAGTGTGCAGAAAAGTGTAAGGCATGCATGTCAGAATATAGAACCAGTGATAGAATCTTGCAAAGACCTATTTCAGAAAACAATAAAAAGAATCATCGAAATAAAACATAGGTAGGTATTGCAGCAAGTTTAATCATTATCGGTTTAGTAGTTTTCATGTTTTCGCTGTTTGGTGCCGGCCTATAATAACATCTCCCCAACTCTACCCGTGGGTGTCGTAAAACCGACTGAGGGATATTCATTCATCCAGGGAATGGGCAGGGGCGTGCCCTTCCCTGTGTTGCTCGCCAATCCGCCTGCCAAGCGTGGTGAGTATGGCAAAACCCCCTGAAAGGAGGAGGCCCATGGCCAGCTGTGGACTTATGTGGCTGTAGTACCTACTATGACAGCCGCAATAAAGTCCACTGCTGAACATGGGCCTCCCCCTAGTATGGGGGTAAGTATTTGCCATACTCACCACGCTTGGCAAGCGGGTTGGTAAAGCGCAATGCAATATGTTGCAATGCGACTGCGAAATTCATCCAGAGATTGAACCCCTGGATGAATTTTTCCCAGTCGCCTCTTACGACACCCACGGTAGATATGGGGTGATGACATTTTAAGGCTTCTGCAGCCCCCTCCTCAACCGGAAGGTTCGAAATTCAAATAATATTCGGAAGTCGTGTCCGAGCTCATCAATGAGTAGTTTTACAGAGGTGTCACTCGCCATTCCAACAATCTTAGAAAATGTAGGTACGTACTATCAGCAGCATATCAAACTATGTATTTGCGGATTATTCTTTATAGGTTATTGTATAGAAAACGTTGTATGTTGAATGGTGATCCAAACAATATTCATAATTAAATAATGACGTCCTTACATTGAACTGTTAGTTTGCTTGATATTTCTTCACATTCAATAAACAAAAAAAAAAATCATCCAAATATAAACCTTTATATTGTGATCGATCATACGAGTCCCTACAATGTACAACATAGTATTGTACAGCATAATATTGGCCGTCAGAGGAATGTACGACGTGATGGAGCACGACATGGTGGATGGAATCAAAACAATGTCGCCCCGTACCGAAAGTGCACAGGGGTGGATTGCACGACATGATGGTTGGAGACATCACGTGTTGTGATAGAATAGTGATGTGACTGGATCGATAATATTTTATGCATTTCTAACTTAATCGATATTGTTTTTATATTTAATATATTCTTTAGTAAGCTTGGTCGCTCACTTCGTTCGCTCCAGGGGGTCACTGTTCTAACCTAACCTAACCTACTGTGTCGGATTTGTGTTAAGTATGTTTTTTTTACTGCGGGGGGCTGCGCCCCCCAAACCCCCCCTTGTGGGGGGGCTTCGCCCCCCCCGTCCCCCCCTCCGTGGGTTGCCTTGCATGTCATGTTCCAATAATAAATCGATAACTCGATCAAAGTCAACACTGTCACATCACTACATCCGCTGTGACGTCTTTTGTTTTGATTCCATTTCCACCCCTGTACATTATTGGTCCGGGCCCGTATTTCAAGACCATCCATCCATCACGTTGTACAATGATCTGCTGTACAATACGCTGCCGTGCCTTAACCTGCTGTACATTGAGTATGTCGTGCATTGTGGTTCCCCGATCATACTTACATTTTACTAAGAAACTCTTAAAAGAAAACGTTTTCCGAAAGTGCAAGTGGCCAGTATCATTATACGCACTTCGCGCGAACTTTGACATAAATATTTTTTTTATTGATGGACGACTATGGTCAATCAGTTTATTCATATAATATGAAGACACTTTTGCCAGCGTCCAGTTATTTAAAACTTACCAGTAAAAAAAACCGCCTTGATTACTTAAATGGCACCTTTTATGATAGCATTTAATGGATAGCAAAAACTCAGGACCGGCTAGTGATAAGGAACAACATTCCTCAAGGAACATAGGTCGAAAAACGAAAAAATATTTTGACCTCCCATAGTAACTCAAATCAGCTGATCGGCAATTTTGTATGGGAGGGCCAAAAATTATTTTGTATTTCGTCCTATGTTCCTTGCGAAAAGTTGTTCCTTATCACTAGCCGGTCCTGAGGTTTCGCTATCGGTAACTAGTAAAATTTCACCTCATATTAGCGCTATATTATTCTTAAAGGTTCAATGTGTCGGCGACTAGATCTCGCAAACGAAAAAAATAATTAAAACATAGGTTGAGATACTAGTACCTACCTAACTGATAGCAAAAATGCAGGGCGCATAAGGAACAGCAAAGGTCGAAATATGAAAAACAAACCCACATAAAGATGTTGTAAAAGTATTATTTTTTTGTTTCTTATAAAAGTTGTTCAGTTTTGTAGGCAAAAGAGGGTCACTTCAATATTTGAACTTAATTAAATTTAATGCGGCACGTGCAGAGTATTGTGCAGCTAGATAGGTGTTCACTTTTAACCAACCGAGAAAATTTCTAAATCTTTGGGATTTCTATGGCTTGCTTTTTTGTCAAAGGTTTTTTGTGAAGGTTTTTAATCCATTTTTATTTGGATAATCCTGTGATTTTTGGTCTTGAAATAGGTATCCTTATAAAGGGAATTCATTGCTCTGTACAATTTATGGTATATTTCGGTATTATAACCTGATTCGTAGAAGAATGGGACCCGAAATAGGAACATTATTGTTTGCGTCTTTTTCATGTTACATGTCTTTTGAGCAAGATGTCAACAATAATGTTGCCATTTCGGGTCCCCTTTTTTCTATAAATCAGGTTATACCAAGGATTCAGGGTTACCATAACGTCATCAAATACCTACTTAATAAATTCATCGTACGTAACCCTATTCGACCTTCCCAAAATTATCAGTAACCACGCGTTTAAACTAAAGAGACTTTGGCCGGCGACTTATTTGTAGTCCCTTTTACACATGTGCAAAGGAACAAATAATACGTGTGTCGCGCGACAAAAAGTCGCATGTGTGATCAAGGTCTAAATGCAAGTTTAAACATGATTGACATTCCATTTGTGGCATACAAGGCCTTCTTTACAAACAATATTTTAAAGGGTGAACCAGTCCATGAAACTGAACAACTTTCCCTCAGGAACATATGACTAAATATAAAAAATGGGCTTCCCACACAAACTAAATCGCTCGGCTCTGGTGCATTTGTATGGGAGTTAAAAAAAGATTTTTCATTTTTCTACATACGTTTCTTGGGGAAAGTTGTTCAGTTTCATGAGTAACTGGACCTCCTTTTGGTTTTATTGGTTGATTTGTTTCTTTTTTTAGTACGACTACCTACATCGTTTTTATCTTGCGCCCCAATGAATCAAAGTAGTACTGACATTGGCATAATTGTCATATCATTGGGCAAAATGCCATTATAAAAGTTGGAAAATAAGTTACGACAAATTTCTTGCTATAATAGAATTATTTCCTCAAAATGTGGTACAAATGAGTACAAATGAACAGTTTGGCGGGTCTGCCTCATATTACGTTTATCTATGACCCATTCCACGTCAGTTTTGACTGCAGGGGAAACGTATCAAAACAAATACCTTTTATCAACCATTGATTCTTTGGAATGAATGCGGAAACAGTAAGTTTGTCGCAAGATTACTTGATAATAGTGTAGGTTTATCAAAAAGTTGCATCTGTGATGAGTTCAACATTGAATAGTGAGTAATAATCATATAAAGTTTAATAATTTTCAATAACCATTGACGCAAAACATTTGTACAATATGGTAGCATGGTCATGATAACGGTGAAAAATAGAGGTAACTTCACATTTTTATTTCTTAGTATTTTGGGATAAACTTCGATTTTTGGATTTCAGGAAGCTTTTCCCCATATTTTGTAGAACAAAATTCAATTTTTTTCTGATAATGACGTGTTCTAGATTATGTAATATATAGGAAAACGTAGCTCATTTTCAGCTCGCTTCATAGGAGCTGCCCCCTTAAGCCGGCATCACACGGCTGTAGTAGGTACCTACCTAGGTACATGTTAGTAGTTTTTAAGATACAAACGCGTGTGTGTAAGTGCAGTTTGTGCGGTAGTTAGTAAACGTGACTAATTCCTCATTTCTTTGATTTCAGGTACTTAAATACTCCGATGTCTCATCAATACTCCATCAAACAGGGTACCTCACAAGTACCTACACCTAGGTACCTACTAGACGTAAGCTGCTTTCAGTATGACAGCCGATGTGGCGCAGTAGTTTATGACTGCCTGCCACGCAGAAGGTTCCGGGTTCAATCATCGGTGGGGTCACCCACAAAGTTGATATTCATCACTTTGTGAATTTGTTCCCAGTTTGGTTAGGACATTGCAGGCTGAACCACCTGATTGTCCGAAAAGTAAGATGGTTCCGTGCTTCGGATGGGCACGTTAAGCCGTTGGTCCCGGTTGCTGTCTATGATGGCGGTCGTTACACAACCATGTCAGAGGCCTGCTACTTGCAGTAGGCGGTTGAAAAACTCTGACACCAGGGTTCATCGGGTCGTTGAACGACTCGCTGTCCCACACGAAGAGAGAGAGAGTATGTAAAGTACGGGAATTTTCAACCGTTTTTCGAAGACGGTTATTGCCTATGGACTGTTCGCCAACAAGACGATTCAATTACGTCATACATATTTAACAGTTGTCAATTCCATACTAAAGTAGACGTCAACAAAGTAAAAAATCCTTAAGTCATTTATAGCATCATCTTCCTGCCCTTATCCCAATTGCTTGGGGTCGGCGCAACACGTTTTGTTGAACACAAAATCGTGTTGCAAAGGATTTGGTTTAATTTTACGACCGGCCGCCTACCAGACATAGCATTAACATGAATTTGACAGCTGTCAAATATGGCATATCCAAAGGACTGTACTGTAGCAAAGGTTAACTAACAAAGGTTTGGTAAAAATGTAGGTTCGATTCGAATTGTGCGGCATAACTTTGCTAGTTTTGTTCTGTAAAAGGTACAAAAATTGTGTTTTACAAAAAGTTATTCAATTACGACAAACCTTTTAATTCAAGGACCACTGATGTTTTTAATCTTCTCTTAGGTCAAAGTGTGCTAAAATAAAATCGCATAAACATTAAGTACGTTATTACGTAAAACAATGACAAATTTTGCAAATTGTTTCCTCTAAAGGTGATGTGACAGGTTAAGACAACATAAAAAATGTTGTCTGGGAAAATCTTGTTAATTATATACTTAAAACTATGATTTAGCTACTTACATAGGTGGTTACTTAGTTAATTCTTATATATAACACATATCTAATTTAAAGTACGTAAATCAGAATGCAGAATTAAAATTTTGTAAGTAATTTAAAAATATTGAATTTTTAGTAAAACAAAGGTGAAATGAGAATCTCCCGAATCAAAAATACATCTAATCTTTCTATAGTCTTCATATGATGATGATAATTCGCAATTTATTTTTTTATCGACTCGTCGAATTAAACTTCATGTTTAAAAAAAATTTAATCTAGGTCCAGCAAAAAAGAGTAGACAAAAAATTTTGTATGAAATTTCAAAATTAAATGGCAACATTGACTATGAATGGCAACAATTTACTATGATTTTTTTTAGTTCCATTTTATTTAATTTCTACTCTTTTTTGCTGGACTGTACCTGTGCTACTACTTTAACTTCTTACTCTTCTAAAAAGCCATTCCAAGCGACAATACTGCTTCTAAAACCTGGATATCGCACTCTCAACCACTCCGCTGAGACACCAGAAGGCCAGCTCGCCCCTTCTTTCGATCACTTATGCCTACTCTTTAGGGTTGCTACTTTTACTTTCTGTTTTTTATGAAGTTAGGTACCTATCGTTTGTAAGTATGAATTAGGTATATGCAATTGATATACTCCGAATTTACCTGGCCGATATGAAATATTTTTTACCTTATGGAAGTAGGTACTTACTTACCTGAGTAGAAAGTCATATTTCTAATAGGAAATAAGTAGGTCCCCACCTACATCGGTAGATAGGCAATGGGTTTGGGTCACGAGACTAGGTGGTGAGCATAGCGAGGTAGGCAGGTAGGTAAGTAGGTAGTAGGTATTTAGAGGACCGGCCGGCGGCGATGACCGACACGACAAAGGGTTCCTCACGTCGTTCGTCGGTGTTTTCCACGGGGAACAAGTGTATTTATCTAAAATTAAGCCCAAAAAAATACCTATCTTGCCATCACAAACTTTAATAGGTAAGGTAGACCTATGGTTGAAAGGTAGGTATTTTTGAACAGGGAGTCAAGCTATCATGAAAGTCAAACGTACCGTCAGTAGTCAGTCACACACAGATTACCTACCTACCAATGTATTGGCAGGCGGGCGATACGCTCTGGGAACGGTAGGTAGGTAGGTTGGTAGATACCTATCATGACACGAACATGACGACATGAAAAACGCGGGGACGCGCCCGGTAAAAAATCTGAAGCTGTATTTGTAGGTATAAGTTGGTAGGTACCTACCCTAGTTTCGAAGTATAAGTACCTACTATAGTTTCGAAGGTCACCAGCTGCCGTGACGAAATAATGAAAAAAATATCCAGGATCGTAATAGTCCATTTGGACTACCATAGGTAGGTACTAGGTACATACCTGATGATCGGAAATGAAGATGACATAACCTGGACCTTTTGCTATCGGTATTTCGGTACTCATCGCTTCACCTCAAATGCTGACTAGGTAGGTATCTATCTACTGTGGGTAGGTACCTACCTAAACCCATTTAACCTACCAAACCAAACTAAAACGCAACCTAAGTACTTCTACATAGGTACGTACCTAAAACGCTAAAGCACATTAATACGAACGAAAAATAAGATTTTTAAAAAGAAATCCCTCCATTTCTAGTGTTTTGAAGTAGGTATGTATTTATTTATCAAATAAAAGAGTTCTACCTACTTACTTTTCATTATTGCGTAGGAAACTGAAAAATGACAAAGCACAGTGGTGTTATTACACCCAAACACATCACAAAAATATTTTTATTTACTAGCCATTCCGTCCGCCCGCACCGAACGCGCCGTTTACACTCAACCAAAGCCGGTTCGACACGGTTCCACAGAGCGCGTAAACGACGCGTGTGGATATCTGAGTGAGTTTACCCGCGTTTGCTCGAAGCCGACTCTCTGGATTGCGCTAGCTAGCCAATACTTACTTTGTGGCTGAGAGCGGGATTGATCTGGAAGAGTTTCTCAACAAGAAGGTTTCGCTCCGGTGAGCCTTTTGTTCGACAAGTGGCGCCATCTAGCGAGTGGGGGCGGTATTACCACAAAATAGAGCAGAGACTTGGAATATCTCTGTATACTTAGGAGAGAGTTTACAGAGAAACTCTCGACCCTATTTAGGATTTTCGCGATTTATTTTTACGTACCTAGCCAGGGTTGCAGGGTTGATAGATATTAAATCTAGGACGAAATACAGCTAAATCTGACACAAAAACGTTTATGATTATGAGACGATTTCAATGAAATATGACGTTCGTGGCAAACATCTTTTTATACTTACTTACCTTGATTTCCTCTGAGGTTTCAGTTCGTTGCAGTAAAGGTCAGTAAGCGTCAAAATCGTCGCTAGTACTGAGTGAGCCATCTGTAAATGCGCCCCAGGTGCCGTCTCCCTAATTCTGACACAGTTCCGACTTCATATTTTTCTAAAACGCAGATCTAAAACCTTCCATTTCAAGCGACAATGTAAAACCTGGATATTGTAGGTACTTATAACCACTCTAAAAGGAGTGGGATTGATCTAGAAGGTTTTGCTCCGGTGAGCCTTTTGTTCGACGAGTGGCGCCATCTAGCGAGTGGGGGCGGTATTACCACAAAATAGAGCATAGGCTTGAAAACTTGAAAGCTTTCTCGTATTTTCAGAGAGATTCAGCTGTTTCGTGAAGCTTAAATCATAACATAATTGTAGCTATTTTTTACCCTCAAGACGGAACGGAGACGATAGTGTTAAAGTCTTAATAGGTATGACCTAATGTTTGTTTAGTGCATAATTTTTGATTTACGAGGCCATTAACTCTCTATCTACTTCGTTAAGTATTAAAACTTGACTTTCATAAGCCACACATTCTAAGTACGTAACGTAGGTAGGTATAGGTACTGTATTCGCAATCATAGTGTCATGAAATGACATGACCAGCCTAAGCTGGAGGCCAAGTTACGCTGGTCGCAATACTTAGATACTACGCGACCAGCCTAAACTTGGTCTCCAGCTAAGGCTGGTCATGACACTATGATTTGGAATGGACTAGGTATAGTTGCTCTATCTACCTTACCTACACTTGGATATTGAAAAGTAAGATAATTGAGACATGATTCTTCTAAGCTGCCCTCTAAAATCACTAACTTTAAGTGACGTCTTCTATAGGTAAGGCTAGATACTTTTAATTAAGTACAAATGGGTGAATCAACTTTTCTTTGTCAAAACGTGTCCTCAAAAAATTTCTATGTAGAAATTACCTACATTTGTGTTCGGAAAAATTCTATTTCACACTTTATTCTGAAGTTATAGAATCCTCAGGAATATTTACATTAGACCGGAGGGTAATTTGCGTAAACTTATAATAAATAAAAAACATGTGACCCAGGGGACCAAATTCCGCTTTCATACATAAAAGACCTGTCCCATTGATGCATCTGTCAACTTTAATATCAATTTCTGAAAAAATACTCCTAGAAGAGCTTTATTTTAAAATAATCATCTCATACTAGGAGATAATATCCTTCATAAAATTATATGTTAAGCGAAATAAAGTATTTTTTTATATCTTTCATTTATTTTAATACCTCTGTCCCACAAACTACAATAAAACGGACGTCCACTGGGTCACGCAATTCAAAATATTTAAAGAGTGATAGAGACAGACTGTGAAATGGCGCGCAACGAATAGAAATTGTCCTACGAATCACCTGATCATATTCAAGCAATTTCAAAAGCTCTGATTGCTCGGCCATTTCGTCCGCGGCTCTCGGCAAGGTAGCGTGGGTTTATTGATGTTCTGCTGGCTGACGACGATTTTTTCAGTAAACACTGTTTTATTTAAAGCAATTGTTTTGTTTTTATATAGTGATAGAGTCTAAAATGCTTTGGCTGTAGGCAAATTTACGGAATTTTTAATATTTTAATAGTAAATAACATTTAACCGTTAACTGTCCCCTGGGTCACAGTTCCGCTGAGTCACAATTACCGTGACCCAAGAGACAATTTTCGTGAGCTAGGAGACTTTTTATAGTTGTCAAATTAAATTAAAAGGAAATTTGGCATGGTTTGCAAATAGGTACTTACTTAGAAGAGATAAGAAATAACAATCAGGCATTTTTTCTTTACGATGCAATGGCTACTGATGGTTTAATTTATGAAGAAAACTGGGCTTACTATCATGTTTTTGTTTCCCTTCACTCTGCTGATGCTTTTGTGTTTGTGTGCTTCAACAGATATCATGCCTTTAACTGCCGCAAAAAGGCAGAAGCGATACAAAGAAAAAAATAAACAAAACTCCGAAAAATATTAGATTTGTCTCTTGAGTCACAAAAAATGTCTCTTGGCTCACAGGTTTGTCCCCAAAGTTTATGGACAATTTTATTGTTTAGATGTGATTACAGCTATTTTTTAATACATATCTGTAAATAAGTGTTTATTATATGTTTGGAGAAGTTAGTGAAAACTATTAGTTTTGATTTTTGTTGGCCAGAACCTTAAATATGAAGAAAAAATGCGGTGTAACTTATCACTCGTGACCCAAGAGACACAATAAGATTTAACCCTTATTAGAACATAGGGAGAATATTTCCCACCATACCATAACTCAAAAACACACATTTATCTATTTTTGTCTATGGTTTTTATTTAAAAAGTTTATACGCATCTATAGTCTATTATTTTTCACATTTATATATGGTAACACCTTTGTCAAAGATGTCACCTTTCACTGTCAAACGAACTTCAAGTTGTTGGAATGCCTAAAATGGCCAAAATTTGCGGTTTTGTGGTGTATTTTATTCTGTAACTCGGAAGAAAATTCTTTGTAAGTACATTTTATGGTAATTTCCACTAAAAAAACAACCTATCGTTACGTTAATGTGAAAAGATCGTGCCTAAATTGGTACTTTCGGCAAAATTTTACCTTTTAAACAAAGTGGGAAATAGTTTCCCTATGTTCGTTTAGGAACTGACTAAGTGGGAAATTATTTCCCTCTGTCCGTTCCAAGGAATTTATTTAATATCTAATATTTAAAAAAACACGAGAAAGATGACATTCTAAGCCGGCATCATATGGCATTACTAAGTAGGTTCCTAAATTAAAACACTTACCTTCATCTTAACATAAAAAGAATTAATAAAATGAAAATAGCTCGAGAGGTAAACCCGTAAAACACAACTAGTCATGCAGCGAATTGAATTCGTGTGGACATAGGGAAATAATTTCCCACTTCTTTTTTGTTCTAAACGAACATAGGGAAATAATTTCCCACCACAAAAAAACATACTTCCAAAGGTTGTTTATTATTTTTATGTATTTTTATGAAGTGCCATAACTTTTAATAATCGAAACCTAGCCATATTTCCAGAAACCAAACAAAAATTTGTCGTATTCTAATAAGGGTTAAAAAAATGTTAATGTTACGCTTTCTAGCTTTTTAAAACTGCATATATGATTCGTTACGATTTTTGCTTTAAATAAACATATTGATTTTTTCTATAGCTTGATATTTTCTTAACTTTTTATCCAAATATAAAACGTTACCCAGGGGACACATACTTACCTGAGTTTTCTTATAAGTATGTAAAATTTACTGAAAAATTTAATTTTTTTCGGTGCCGATACTGCTATAGCAAAATTTAATATATGTTTTATTAATACCCTTAAAAAACTTTATAAAATAATATTATTTTATTTTCTAAAAAAAACAAAACTCAGAGTACAAAGAATAGTTGATTCACCCAAATACCTAGGTATTTCAAGCGCGTGTTCTACTAATAACTATTAAACAACTACAAAACTGAATAACTATTATAGAAACTTTTTACCGAATTATGAAAAAAAAAAACATTTTGACCTCTCATACAAACATGTTGAAATAGTTCGTTACTCGGGTTTTTGTTCTTTAAAAGTTAGGTAATAGATAATGGTTGTTTAGTTATTTAACCTTCGTATACCCGCGCCAATATTTGTGACACCTATACCCGCGCACGGTCTCACAGACCGAAAGTTTAAAACCTCGAATCATACGATTTTTCTAAGAAAGACAATATTAATAAAGTTGGACATTAAAAGTAAAGAATATAATGAAAAAATATATATCATATAATCACTTTGTTTTTAATTATTTATTAGACTATTCTTTTTATACAAAATGCTCAGAGTTTTTTCGTATGTACTACCATAAGAATAAATAATAACACTACCGTGTAGAAGTGAAACTCCTTTGTCTGGGCCCGAAAAGCCGCGCTTTAAATACCTACTTCCCCCCTCAGCCCGTAACGCCCCGCGCGCTCCCGCACTTTAAGCCAGGGCTGTCACGTGCTATTAGTTTTATTCCAAACTAGCGGCTCGCCAGGCAGTTGCATGACTTTCGGCGTAGTATGTACACACCTACGCGCCATAGGATGAAAAATCGTGCAAATGCAATTATTTTAAAAGATTTGCGATGACTACGAATTTGGTACTACTACCTAAGGTAGGTAGGTGTCTAAGTTATTGTTAGCTGATTATGGTAACAAACAAATTCGTAGTCATCGCAAATCTTTTAAAAGAATTGAATTTGCACGATTTTTCATCCTATGTCGCGTAGGTGTGTGTGTCGGGTACCTTAGGTAGGTAGGTACTAGGTATGTAGAAAACTGAAACTATGTAGTAGGTACCGACGTCATCAGTAAAAATAAGAGAACACAAAACCTATACGTACCTATTAAGAATGGTAGGTACCTATCTACTGTACCTAGAACCTTTGCTCATCTTTAGGCAAATAAAAAAAATAAGATTAATATACATCCTCGCATCACTTTTACAGCCATAAGCACCATATTCATAAGCAAAGGCTAAACATTTCTGAAAAATCAAAATTTGACCCGCGCGACGAACGCTTACGCGGCGAAGCGCACTCCCGACCGAATTGGTCGCACTGCGAGCGCCAGACGGTAGGCAAATATAATGACCTTGAGCGCGTCTGGAGCGGGAGTGTCGTCTCTAGGTGTGTACTATCGGGTCTTTAAAAAACTCTCATAGCACTGGCTATGACGATATCTCTACTCAAATTATAAAAATAGTAGCTACTGATATAGCAGATGTTCTCACCTATTTAGTAAATTTGTGCTTAGAGGCTGGTGTCTTTCCTGATAAATTAAAGGTGACTATAGTAAAACCAATCTTTAAAAAAGGGAACACAGATACTATAAGCAACTACAGGCCCGTTGCACTAATACCAATATTTTCAAAAATTTATGAAAAAGTTATTCATAAAAAACTGTATACTTTCTTTGAACGTTTTGACCTATTAGCGGAAGAACAGATAGGATTTAGGAGGGGAAAGTCGACAAATTTAGCTGTATATAATTTCATAAAAAGTATTTTGTCTGATGTTGATAGCCGAATGGAAGTTTGCGCACTGTTTATGGATCTTAGTAAAGCGTTCGATCATGTTGAACACCCCATTCTGCTTGATAAGTTATACGCTTATGGCGTACGTGGTAACGCCTTCCAATTGATAAAATCGTATCTATCTAACAGAATTCAGGCAACGCAAATAGATAACATTTGTTCAACAAGCAAAACAGAAGTTAAATATCGTTCCGAATACAGACAGGTCACAGTAGGGGTACCACAGGGAAGCATACTCGGGCCACTATTGTTCGTGATTTATATTAACAACTTTCCTGCGGCCATTGGCCGGCGCATGGTACTTTATGCGGACGATAGTACACTCATTTTTTCAAGTAGAGACACGAAAGCGCTAGAGACCGATATTAATGATACTTTGGCAAGAGTTGTTGAATGGCTACAGAATCATAACCTTCATCTCAACTTTACCAAAACGAAATACTTGAGCTTTTATAATAGGACATCACACGATTTAAATTTAGACATTAGATACGGTACTGAACCAATAGAAAAACTGGACACAACCCGATTCCTAGGGGTTATGTTGGATTCACAACTGAATTGGAAAGAGCATATTAAGAGTGTATGTGATCGGTTAAGCAAATTTTCTTACGCACTGTACCAATTGTCAAAAGTGGCGGACCGATCTACAGTACTAATTTCATACAGAGCACATGTTGAATCAATATTAAGATTCGGGTTGATATTTTGGGGGAACTCCACGGACAGAAATAATGCCTTCATTGCACAAAAAAGATGTTTAAGATCGGTATGTGGCTTGAAACCAACAGAATCATGTGAACCATATTTTAAAAATTTAAAACTTCTTACTTTACCATGCTTGTACATCCTTGAGGTCTCTATTTTTGTAAAAGGTAATCCTAACTTATTTGGGAAGTTTAACAGTGCACGATATAAAGGAAAAATTGCGGTACCACATAATAGTAAAACTGCCCTGTATAGTAAAAGTATTTTAAAAATGACCGCCAAGATATATAACAAACTTCCACTGCACATTATCCAGCTGGATAACATTGTTATGTTTAAAAGTAGTTTATATGAATTTTTGAGTAATAAATGTTATTATAGTGTTAATTTATTTTTAAATGACAAATTTTAATGTAATTGATATTATTTAATGAATTGTGAGTGACTTTTTATGTTTTTTTTTTTATTATTTTAGTTATTAACTTATTGAAAATGACATTTAAGATTTTTTTTTATTATTACTAATATTGTTTTAAACTAGGAAATGAAATATTTGTATGCCAATTGGCTGGTCATGTTGAAACTTAATGTATTAATGTAAGAACTGTATTGTACACATGTTTCCACAAATAAACTGAATTGAATTGAATTGAATTGAATTGTGTTTACTCTTATGGTACTACAAAAACAGATCCAAAACGTTTCTTTCATCTAAAAAAGAAAAATAAACCTCTAAATTTCATAAAACACTCTTATAGTACCAATACAAAATCACAGACTGACACAGTTTTCAGACTCACCATAACATTCAGGACATACCATAATAGCATGTTCCCAACAAAAGTATTTTTTGCAAGTGGCACAGTTATACCGTGTTTTTCGTCGTCGTGGAGTTCTTCTCGACGGCCGTTTGCGACGTTGGAGACGTTCACGTGGCAATGGCCTCTCTAACGTGGTGTCGGATGCCACCTGCGACAACAGGTGGGGCGATGGGTGGTCACTCTGGTGAGTGACATGGTTGTCTGGTTCAGTAGTCCAGGAAAAACTTCACGCTGCGGCGAGGTCGAACCAGCCGGGTGATTCCCCTTTGGGGGAGGCCCAGCTAGTGTCCGTCAGCCAGCGGCGGCTCGTTACATCTGGAGAGTCGTGTCCGGTAGTTGGCTGTCTCATCCTCTTCGCGAGGCGGTCCCGAGGTAGCGGTCATATCGAGTAAGCGGTGGTAGCCGGGCGTTTCTGGGATTGTGCCCACGATCCTAACTACTCGACGTGGAATAGTAGATGTGGTCAGGTGATGGCTACTATTGGCTACGTCAGGCTGTGCTAGGCAGCACCACCCTATCTGGGTCCCAGAGCCTCCAGTTCGCCCCTGGCGGCCATGACCCCGCCGTATGAAGAGATCAGGCGCTGGAGGCTCTTTTCGACGATTGAGGTCGCGTCCGCCTCCATGCGGAGCACGACCTGGACCTCAGTAAGGGTCCTGATTGCGCTGTTCAGGACCTTTCTGTCCTCTTCTAGGACGGCTGCTCGTGCGCTCTCTTGTCTTGGAGCCCGTTGGTGCTCCGGCTTCTCCCCCTGAGGTGAGGTGAACCCTAAGTGGTGCCGACCACATCCAACGGACCCGTGGGTGGCTCTTCGCGTAGCTGGCCTGGTGTTTCCACGTCCTGGGGGTCGGGGGCGCTCAGAGCTGTATTCTTACAACAAATTCTTCTATTCCGGCGTAGAATATAAACTGTAAAATAATAATATAGGTTAAGATATTTATACACAATAAATAACTCAAAGAAAAAACGAAAAAAAAATGTAAATAAAAAGTTTATACTTACCCAAAAAGTTACACCTTTACCCGCGTCGGTCTCACGGACCGATTGGCGCCTAGTATGCGCACACATAAGTTCCCCACAAGCGCGTGGTGACCACTGACATAAAACTATCCACAAATCTGGCAGCTAGCAAAAGTCTCGACTCGGTATCGTTTTTGTGTTATAAGATAAATTCCTAAAAATATTCTGTCGGTCTCACAGACCAAAGCGCGGGTATAGGAAGGTTAAGACAGCAACCTGGAATCAGGTCGGGTCCACGTAATATGTGGAAAACCTGCGCTCTGGTAGCCCCATTGTCGTAGAATGACACTTCAGAAAAGAGAAAAATTTTTACACCGAAAGCCAGATCTTACCTTGAGTTGGGAACTAAAAGCACAAAATGGAAAGTTTACAGAAGAATCACTCGACTCTATTTATAATTTTCGCGATTGTCACTGGTTACATAGCCAGGGTTGCTACTTATTATCAAACATCTCAAAGTGTTAGAATATCAAAACAGCAAAATCTGATACAAAAACGTTATACGATTCTGGGACAATTTTCATCCAAGAAATACGACGACGTTTTACTTGGCCTATAAGATTCTAGTTGAATTTAGTAAGACATGAACCACGAAAGAGGATGGTTGCCACGAACGTTACGACGTTCGTTACCTTTATGTTTATGTGTTTCTCTGAGATTCCAGTTCAATCCAGTAAGCGTCAATAAATATTAAAATCGTCGCTAGTACTGAGTGAGCCATCTATAAAGGCGCCTTGCGCGCTTGGTCGCTTGGTCCCTTGTTTGTGCTAAAAGTAAGGGCTAGGCTGAAAGTGCTTTTGGAATTGGGTCTTGGTACTGATATGTTGAAAGCCCTCGCTCCGGCGGGCCTATTGTGACAGAATGGCACTTCAGGAAACTACAGTTTAGACTTTTAGCCCAAAAGCTACATCTTGACTTGAGACCAGACCTGAGTGAGAGTAACATTTATGTCAAGTCAAATTTTAACAATGAAAATAAAACCTACACAGTTTCACATTGAAGAAAAGTTTAAATTATGTGTTGTGTTGTGACTCCAAGGATAAAACTACCCATCAATAGTATAAAATGAAGTCGCTTTAGTCTGTCGTGGAATTTGATACCTTCTCCTAAACCACACAACCGATTTTCATGCGGTTTGTTGAAATAGATACAGTCAGAAAACTGGTAGTGAAGTATTGATGCTGGTCAGGGCAGGATGTGAAATAGTGGTAGGTAGGTATTGATTGGAAGGTCGTTCGAGATTAATGTAACTCGGTCGGCTGGAACATTTTGTATGGGAGCACAATATTTCGACCTATTTTCCTTGGCTTACCCCTTAAAATATTTGCAGTTGATTTTTGTACCTACACCCTGTATAAGGAATCCTCTTTTACATGAAAACATCCGCTACTAAATAAACAACAAACCATACAACAAACCAGTCTCCTTTTTTTAGACATTTTGATTTCTCAGGGATTTCTACATTATTTTTTATAATTATTGAGAGTGTATTCGATGTCTACAAATGACTGGCAACAAATTAAGAAAAAAATTGCTTGAAGATTCACAGCCATTAAATGAAAAGAAGAAAGAAATATATTGGCCCGGTTGCACTAACACCTAAACCGCGTTTTACGGTCGAGAACATTTGGTTAGTCATAGAAGTGTATTTTAAGAAGACTAGTTTGTGGTGAAATCAGCCCTTTAAAGGTTTATTTTTCTGTAGTAGTAATGGCAGTTGCCAGTATTTCTAATTTTTGCTTAGGTGAGGTTGTATTACGGTCACAGATATTGAAACTTTGACTCTGTATTGAATCGACAGATATTTTTGCAGCGGGTAAAACTGCTAACGGGCCGCTAGTTTATTACAAAGAAATCGATGCAAAGAAAAGACGTGCTCAAATGACTATCCTATATTATTTGCAAAATACTGTAAGTAAGTAGATACCGACAATGTTGTTGGTCAGTATTTTTAGGTCATTTGCAAGTAAATATAGGGTCAGGTAGGCTACAGTGACTCGGATTTCTTCAATCAATAAAATTTTATAGAAAACTTTGAAGTATCAAACTGAAATTCATATCTAGGATGCATTGATTATTACTCTTTCGTTTCGCATTATAATTTTTTGCAATAACTCGACACTTAGGTCACCAGACATTTTTTTCTAGAAAAAAAAATGTGAGTCACTGTGTACTCGTACCTGTCTACACTGACTCAACCCCTGTGGTACACAGTGACTCTAACAGTTTATATGGACTTGGCAACCTGTCGTGCAAGTATAATATTTATTGAAACTATGCATGTTAACCAATTATATTTGTCAAAGTATTCTTTTCATATCATTTTATTGCCATAAGAAATATTTTACAACTGTCTGTCAATGTTTCTAAATATAGAGAGATGAGCCAGTACTAAATGTTAGAGTCACTGTGTACCACTTAAATTTGAGCCAGTGTAGACGCCGACGCCTTTTTGAAATAATTAGCCTACAAATATTACCAGACTACTCTAAAAGCTAGCAAATCTAGCTTATTACTTAGTATATGAACACCACTTTCGATCATAATAATTACATTTCCCTAAATCTTTCAATCTTAACCGATAAAAATACATGTCGGGTATCGTTAAAAGCATTTTTAGAGGTGCAAAACCAATCGCGCATTTTTTTCACAATCAAACCGCACTGGAGTGGACGGATGATTGGTTTGTATGTGTTTGGTTGTCAAGAGCTACCATTATGTTAAGAATACAGATAGATATAGCTAGCCTATTACGAAATATAAGCGTGAGTCAATGTACCCGCCTGAGTCACCGATCCCTACCTGACCCTACGTGACCGATATGATATACATAGATGTGACTCTACATAGGTACCTAATTTGTACACATACTAGCGGCCCGTCAGCGGTTAAATCCGCTGCAACTTATTTTCCCGCGGGAAAAAGGCATTTTCCTGGCATGTGTTGTAGGTACATTATAAACCTTTCTCTTGAATCAGTCTACTACAAAAAACTGCATTAAAGGAGGAGTTAGGGAATTTCACGACTGACAGACGGACATAGTAACGCAAAAAGCGACTTCATTTTATACTATGTAATGTACTATTATATATTCTGTGGTAATGATATACGTGACCGATTTACATCTCGGATGAAAGAGATTTACATACATGAGACTAGTCTTTGACATAAGTACATACCTAATTTATACACATACATAATGTGACCTAACTATGTGAAATATTCGATTCACTACACTGAATTAATCTGAATCTAACATAGTGAGCTAAATCCGTCTGTCCGTCTAGTCGTCACTGAGAATTTACGGGTTATTTTAAAATATAGGGCTGGCACAAGAAAAAATAACAACTTGAGTATTTTACATAAGCTGCCGTGTGGTGCCCATGAGGTTATTGTACGCGTACCCATGAATTATATGCTTAAAACAACAGTCCAAAAATACTACAGACTTCATTCATCGTTTGCCAAAATATTAGAAGTTAGAATTTATAACCACCAAAATTATATGAAAGTTATTGTTTTGACTCCATCCAAAATATTGAATTATGACGTCATAGCTCTATAATTTAATACAAAATATCGTTTTTGGTCGTCTTAAAAAGTAGCTCATTTGACCTGTCAGTCAAGTAGCAAATTAGAACTCTAACATGGTGGTGTAATAGGACTCTGCAATTTTTGTCTAGGACTTTGAAATGGTTGAGGAGGCACGACTTAGTTGAGCAGACCTCTGACGTGGTTCTGGGGGCACTGGCATGAATGAGTAGGCCATTGCAGGCTGAACCACCTGATTAGCATATGCAACCTTTGCTGGAGACTGGAGAGGGGCTCGACTGCGGCGGAACCTTCCACTACTGCGACGGGCGAGAGAGCTTACGAAGCGTCGCGGGGCGGGTGCTCCTGTGTGCGTGCTACAGCGGCGTAGAGGGACTTAAAAGCACCAAAAAGTCGTAGCAGGTGCGTAGGCATCTACGAGCGTGTTGCCTTATACGTCTTTGAACTAGATTTTTGTTCAAGAAGTTGACGAATTTGACGTTGAACTAGATTTTTTCAGGCCAATAATTTTCAGGAAATAAATCGATGCATTTTCGCGATGGGCCTAAGAAATTCGCGATCCATCGGATTTCGCCGTTGACCTGCGACTTAAAGATAGCGCTTAAGCGGGTGGAAACGCTAGGCGGGATGGGTTGTTAAGCAAACATAAATTGAATTGTAAAGTGGCAGCCCTAGAGATGTGAATAATATAACGACGGTGGAAAGGTAAAAGGGGCTAAGCGACACTTTGGGGTAAAATGACTTATATGCATATTCGGAATCAGCGAATTTTTCTGCGTTTTTTGAGCTGGGTTTGGCTTAAATCGGAGCACTTTTGTGTCGCTTAGTACCCCCTGTATTTTAGTGAAAAATGTCGCTTGAGTGCCCTCGCTGAATCTAAAATTATTGGTTCTTATAGGTTGAACCCAACAGAGTTTAATAATTTTTCACTTGAGTCGTTATTTCTATCTTCACTTTTCAAAGACAGACTCTTTCAATCGTTTAACCTCCTTCCCTTTTTTCTATGCAACGTATTTAAACCCTTATACGCTATTTCAGATAAAATGATGATGTCGTTTAACCATTTTTACCACACCCTATTAAAAAAATATTTGCTTTTGAAACCTTCTACCTCAATCAGTAATTAGCATCTAGAGCACTTAAACCTTTTTACGTCAAACTATAATTACCCACCGTGTCGCTTAAACCCTTTTACTTCGTCCTATAATAAGCATTTGTGTCGCTTGGACCCTTTTACCTCGATCTGTAAAAAGCAATAATGTCGCTTATAGCCTTTTACCTCGATCTGCAATAAGCAGCCGTGTAACTTAGACCCTTTTACCTCGTACTCCTTATTGATTATATTGTTCGTTAGGCCTTTATTACGTCATCAAAATCATAGAAATATTTTTGAGTAAGTCGTTTTACAGTACTTCACTGATAGTTTATATAACCTTTTACTTCGTGTCATTTATAATGACTTTAGGTATTTAATGCCTACGAGTTTACATTCTACTGCAAGTAAGACTTTTTTCTTGAATCATATTTAAAAACAATGTTTATTTAAAGCATCAAAAATTTATAGTAAATTAAACAGTGCAGTCGGATAAACCGTACATTTTTGGGTCCTATCCTAATGGACCCCAAACATTTTTGATTCTGAAGCCGTATCTGTGCCCGCGCCCCACCGTCAATCAGCGCGCGTGCGGGCGAATTATCAGTCAGTCGGTATCCCCAATCAAAACCAAAGGACTGATAGGTGAAATATTCATTAAATTACCAAAAATATTCTTTTTAGAAGATTTAAGGATCCAATTTTCTATTAGACATGAGGATGATTAATACTATTTATTTAGCCAGCGGTACCCATCTCAGTTCATGGATCGAAAGCTGTGTTGTGGTATACGGGTACGCGACCTCGGCTTCCCGAGCTTCTACTGTCTTTGAATACCTTCCGGTCAGTAGTATCCCGCTACCTGTGTTCCTGTCCCAATCTCACCACATTCCTCCCCACTCGTATTCCTACTTGCTCATCTCTCCTAGATTCCACAAAAGTAGCTCCCTCCTGCTTAAGAATCAAAGTCTGTTTCGGCGAAAATAGCAATCCAATGCAACTAGTGCAAATGGGCTTAGTGGGTTCGCCAGCTCAGCAAGGAAATGTGGATGGCCTAGGGCGACGGTAGAGGGCGCGTGGGGTTTCTGTCGGCCAGATACACCATCCGACCTCTCCTTCAGTCGTAGCGGTTCTTCGTTCCACTGAATCAGGGAGGTAGAGGACAAAAGCAGCTCCCTCCTGCTTAACAAACAAAGTGTGTTTCGGCAAGAATGCCAACCCAATGCAGATAGTGCGAATGGGTTTGGCGGACTCGGTGACTCAGCAAAGCAAGGTGGATGACCTAGGGCGACGGTAGAGGGCGCGGGCAGTTAATGTCAGCCAGACACTGCATCCGACCTATCCGTCTTCGCATCCTAATATATCCTGCGCAACTGACCGCTTCCGAATAATGGACTCCGAAGACGCTAAGTCCTGCGGCGCCGGGTTGAAGTAGTGAAGTCTAGCGTGGTGCAAGCTAGGCTTTGTCTGATGTCTGCACGTAGGTGGTCCCAGGGGTGTGAGTACACGCCGAGGTCGCTTTTGTATTGAAAAATCGGGATGACAATGCGAATTCGGCAGCACCTGGGGTGACAAAGCAGCCCTATTTAGGGAAGCACTGCTTTCTTTGCTTAGCCAAGGAGGGGGCTAGAAAAGGTGCCCTAAAAGAATGCTCGTCTCTGCCACCACGGCTGCCATCGCATCATATTATTAACTCTACACCATCTATTATGAAATTTGACGCGTAGAACGTTAAAATCGCTCATCGGTAGAGATGGCAACGCCTGTGCTGAACATGAAACCACTATAGTAGCTAGGGAATTTAATCGCTACAACGTGTATGTGGCTGCACTCAGCGAAACACATCCTTACGATAAAGGAGAACTAGTGAAAGATGCAGGGGGCTACACTTTCTTCTGGAAGGCTACATCCGTATCCGAACCTCGACGTTCATAGGTAGGATTTACCATCAAAAATCATTTAGTAAAGCGACATCTCGGACCGCTTTACCACACTGCGCCTTCACTTGGATAAAGACAACTACCTTAATGTCATCAGTATCTATGATCCAATGCTAGACAAGTCTGATGACATTAAGGACAAATTCTATCTATTTATATCTCAATGCCTTGACAGCATAAACGCCAGAGAGCAGATCCTATTGCTGGGCAATTACAATGCAAGAGTTGGTCGGGACTATGAGACTTGGCCTGGAGTTCTGGGGCGACACGGAGTCGGCATCATGAACAGCAATGGTCAGTTGCTACTCAGTCTCTGTGCTCAATACGACCTAGCAATATCGAACATTATGTTAAAACTTTCCGCTAAGCACAAGACGACGTGGATGCACCCACGATCCAAACACTGGCATTTGATTAGTTATGCTATTACCTATGCGGCAAAGAGACATCAGTCAAGTCCAAATTACCTGCGTCATGCGCGGTGCTCACTGTTGGACTGACCACCGACTTATTGTCACTAAAATGCGACTGCGCTTTCGTTGACCTCGAAGATTTATAATAAAAAAGCCTGCGTTTTTGAACGTAGATAGGCTGATAGATCGCGAAATGAGAGAAAAGTATACTGAAACCTTAACTGAAAAGCTGTTGCTAACAAATGAGACTGTTGATGTCAATGCTACTTGGCGTGCTCTGCCATGTCATGTCATCTCATAGAAGCCGCTTACGCTACTTAAGGTACAAAGGACCGGCGTAGTGAAGATTGGTTCGATGAAATTGACGAAGTTCTCAAAGCTGTGCAGCAGCTTGAGAGCTCCTGCGACAGCATCATCGGAGAGGTGGAAGTGTAGCGGCAGTCACAGAGAGTTACCAAGAATTACATAGCCTCTCGTCTGTGGCGCCATTTTTTATAGGTAGAAAGCCTACTCTGTGGCGCCCTATATAGGACTTTGCCACAGACAAGCGAATAGGCTGTCTCGGCAAATAAAAGACAAGTGGTGGCAGGAAAAAGCTTGTCAGATGCAGTGGCTTGCCGATACAAACCAGCTTGAGGGGTTCTGCTGCGAGGTGCGTAAACTGACAGGTACGCCCCATAGAGCAAAAGTGCCTGTGAGGGCTCTGGATGGATCGCAACTCTTGACTAGCAAAGACGATGTGTTCAAACGATGAGCTGAACATTTTAACGATCTGCTTAATGTAGATTGATCAGGTAACCTGCATCACATCGGTTTATTACCTCAACTCAGACAGCAGCATAATAAGCAGGCGATTGTCATTGACCTCACCTATACAACCAAAACAGTCCACTGCTGGACATGGGCCTCCTCCGTATTGTCGGGTATTGCCATACTCACCACGCTTGGAAGGAGGATTGGAGAGCGCAAATATTTCATGCACAGGAAACGCTGCTGCCCATTCCATTGATAATTATCCTTTAGTGACTTTTTACGACACCCACGGGTAGAATTGGGGTGATGCTATTCTAAGCCGGCATCACACGGCGTTGACCTTATACCAGGTGGAATACTTAAATATGGCGGTGCGGAGCTGCACTCGTTGGTATGGAATTTTTTTTTCGAATGTTGGAGGAGGAGCGAGCCCCGGATGATTTTAAAGTGTCTCGCATTAGTGCCCTCTACAAGTAAAAGGTAACCCTTCTGACTGAAACTCATACTGCGGTATTTCGTTATTATCAGTCCCCGGAAAGGCCTTTGCAAGAGTCCTATTAAACCGCTTGAAAGACTTATCAGAAAAGATTCTGCCCGAAACCCAATTTGGCTTCCGACCTGACCGAGGCACATGTGAAGCTATTTTCTCGGTTCGTCAACTGCAAGAAAAAAGAAGAGAACAAGATCGTCAGTTGTACCTCTGCTTTGTTGGCCTAGAGAAAGCGTTCGTCAGTGTACCTCGTGAAGCTCTCTGGGTGGTGCTAGGAAAACAAGGGTGCACGGAGAAGTTTGTGCCCCTTCTGAGACTCCTGCATAACGATATGCAGTGCTGCAAACGATAAACAGTCTAGTTTCTTCCTGTGGAGTGAAACAAGGGTGCGTTCTAGCGCCCAAACTGTTAGCCTTATACTTTGCGGTAGCAGTCAAGGAGGTCCTAAATACTGTCTCCGAAGGAGTCTGCATCCGCTTCCGCACAGATGGCAGTCTTTTTAATTTGGCTAGACTTAAGGCGCGCACCAAAGTCTCGGATGCACTTATTACTAAAATTATGAATGCCGGTGACCTATGCTTCCTTGCAGATTCCCCAGAAGGCCTGCAACAACTGATGACCGTTTTTCACCAAGCATGCTGCAATTCGGCCTAAAGATCATAGTCAAAAAGACAGAAGTGATGTCCCTGGATACACAAGGTAGCGAGACACTGACAATTAAGCTTGGTGAAGATATGTTGAAACAGGTTGGCAAGTTTCGATATCTGGGGAACACTATAACAGCTAAGTGTGACCTTGATGCTGAGATCAATAGCAGAATCAGTGCTAAAGCTGCAGCATTTGGGAAGCTGCGTTCCAAGGTTTTCTGTTCGCACGACCTTAAACTAGCCACAAAAATATCTGTATATAGGGCGATGGTGCTGCTAAAGCTTCTGTACTTTTCCGAAACCTGGTGTGTGTATCGTCACCACATACGCACTTTGGATCGTTTCCACCTCAAATGCCTTCGCACCATCATGACGATCAGATGGTCCGACCGAGTACGCAACACCGTAGTCCTAAGACGAGCCAATGTTAGTGGCTTACCTACTTAATGTGTCGAGAGCTTCGGTGGTGCGGTCACGTATCCCGGATGCAGGATGCGCGATTGGCGAAGCGCATCTTCTATTCTGAGCTAGAGGAGGGCAAGCAAGCGAAAGCATGGCGGTCAACTCCTTCTATTTAAAGATGTTCAAAAGAGACACATGAAAAGAAGCAACTTCGAGCCCTCTCAATTTGAGGTTTTAGCAGTACAACGGCCGGAATGGCGCGGTCTTGTAAAGAGACGAATCCGCGACTTTGAGGAGCAGCTTAAAGCAGACCTTGACGCTAAAGGCGATGAATTGAAGGCCCGTGCTCCTGCCGCCATTAACTACAATTATATCAATGGCAAACTCACGTGCACACATTGTGCACGGGAGTTTACTGCCAAAATTGGCTACAATAGCCACTTACGGGCGCATTAGCGCCGACTTGATCAGGAGTAGAAATGGTCGTCATGGCCAAAACCGACCGGAGAGATCAACATGAGGACGATTGCTTCGGTGGCGATACCCTACTTTTATGAATTAATGTCTAATAATAACTCATGTGATTGCCGTGTGATGCCGGCTTAGAATAGCATCACCCCAATTCAACCCGTGGGTGTCGTAAAAACTGACTAAGGGATCTTCATCCAGGGAATGGGCAACAGCGTTCCCTGTAAATGCAACATCTTACACTGCGCTCGCCAATCGCCTGCCAAGCGTGGTGAGTATGGCAATACCCCCCGTTAAGGGGAGGCCAGCAGTGGACTGTTGTGGCTGTTGTGGTTAATAACTCATGAGTTGATCTCAATTTTTAGCTTTTAGTTGTGGCAGAATTAATGTTTATTATTAATCTCTAATTAAGAAAATAATACAATTATGATAATTACTGGCTAATATTCCAAATAAAACATTGATTATGGATACAAACTGAATTATTTAGTTTAATTTTAACTACACATGTTTCCTGACTGCTTCCAATCTTTGGACCTAAATGGCAATTTACTACTTTTCATTCAATAAATCGGCGCTTAACCCCCTTCTTTCTTTTTGAAGTAACGCAATTAAACCATTTTTCTTGTATTTAAATATCTAAACCTGATGACTTCATTCTTTGTTCCTTGTTTTTTATTTCAAATTTAAAGGATATGGTTCGTTTTACTTCATTTTACTTTTCGTTATGTTTCAAACTAAGTCGCTTTACCTGGCCCTCATCATTTATAGCTAGCACGTTAATACTTTTTTCCTTAATCGATATATGAACTTGACAGTATTAATATCTTTTTACCTCATTTTAAATTAACTAACATCAAAAATTAACCCTTTATACCTAGCGCGGTTTTATAATTACTTGTACAGTAATGCGTTTTTACACATTCTCATATCAGAAATGAAGAAACTTGAACCTTTTTACCCAGTTTCGTTAAAATTTACTATGACCATTAGACCCTTTTACCTCGCCCAGATTTGGAGTCAATTTGTCTCAACTAGGGAATGCAATCTCGATCTCGCGAGATCTCGAAATAACCGAGATCTCGAGCAATTTTTCGAGATCGAGATCTCGAAGAAGGTAATCTCGTGTCAGAAAAATCCTTCGAGATCTCGACAGTATCCATCGAGATTTTGAACGAGATTTCGAGATTGAGCTTGAAGGCATTGACGTGTTTATTGATGTGCGTAGCTTAGCTTTCGGTGTCTGCCGATCTACCCCGAGCGCATTATTTATTCAGCAGGAAAAGACATTTATTATTAGACATATATAAGAAAAACTAATGGAATGGACAGAATATAACAGGGCCTCAAATCTGTTTTTTTTTATTGCCATTGCAAGCGACACTTAGCTCTCATTCTGTTGCCAATGTGATTTTCCATACTAAAACTGTTGGCTAAATCCAACTGTCATGCTATCGGCATCCAACTGAAACGATTTTTATTTAGCAGAATTCAGGCCCAGATAAAAAGTATAATAGATGGGATATACTACTGACTGGGGTAGTGAGGCAGTCAGTCGAAGCTCGGGGAGCCGGAATCGCGTACCCGGGTTATCGGGCCGGTTGTTAACCGCAACTTTGGGCCTAGAAGCTGAGATAGATCCCCGAGATGATTAATATTACATCAGTTCCATGGCATAGAGAGAAAGTTTAATTTTGATGATTTTTATATTAGATAAGCAAAATCTCAATCTCGATCTCGAAATTCCGAGATCTCGACCAATAAATCAACGAGATCTCGAGTTGGTCAATCTCGAACCCTAACATCTCGACCGAGATCTCGAATCCTCAATCTCGGCTCGAGATTGCATTCCCTAGTCTCAACCGACATTTATTTCGATTAATATAAACGATAGAACATTCGAATAACCCTTAAAATATGCGCTTTGAAAATTATAAAAAAGTAATTTTCCATTTTTTTTAAATAACATCTTTTTACCAAGTTATGATTTTTCTTCCGATTTTTTAAACTTTAAAACGCTCTCCTGTAAAATTTCCTTAGTGTCGCTTGGCCCCTTTTACCTTTCCACCGTCGATAAAATGGAATTAGTTGCAAAACTATCCCAGTGGTGAGCCCTGCCACAAGATATAGGTCTAGGACTAGGATAGAACCGCGGTAGCCCAGTTGGTAAAGGCGCCAGCAGTACTGATGCCGAAGGTTGCGGGTTCAAATCCTGCCTGCGGTGAAAATTTCCAAAAATAAGAGATATGCGCCAACACTTCTTCTCCTACAAATACTACGCTTTTTGCTTTTGATATAGGTACCGTAGCTGACTTCTTTTTACCCGTCTGCTTCAGAAGGAGGGTTATGTTTTTCAAGGATGTCTATATATATAAAGACTAGAAATTCGTTTTCGCAAGCTTCACCCCAAACGGCTAGGTGGATTTTGACATGTGAGTTGTCGATTTTCTCTCAGCAGCGCGAGTGACACTGCTATCTACCTATAGGTATTAAAAATTCATATTTTCGAGATGGCGGATTTTAGTTGCAATATACAACTTTGAAATAACCGCAGTCGGGTTTTGGTTTTTTAATACATCTGCTTGTCTAATCTGTAGTGCAGGCGGCTTGGCGAGCGCAGTGCAAGATTAAGAATCTCTTAGGGGACGTTGTTGCCAACCCTGGATTCATTTCATTCCAAATGTACGGCCGGTCGAATATTTTATATTTGACAACTATCAAAAGCCATATTTATTAGAATAAATCAACAAAGAAACATATAGATGACATTAACATGATTTTGACAAAACAGCTAAATATTATTCAAGTGGCTATACTTGAGTCGCCTTTTACGACACCCACGAGTAGATGGGGTGATGTTATTTTACTCCAGCACCACAGACAGATCAGTCTAAATTTAAAATGGCGTATCCTTAGAGCAAAGATACATATGTGTCTACGGATGTCCTAGATTTAACGAAAATGTCAATTAATTTCAGGAATTTCGTGAAACGTGTTTATTTTAACTCGTCTTGCTGCTAAATAAATAAAATAAATAATATTAGATTTATGTAAAGGTGTTCTGCCACTGCATATTTGGATGACGAAGCTTTTTGCGTTTCTCTGTCTGTCTATCGTGGAATTTGTTACCTCCTCCTAAACAACGCAACGGATATTAATTTGGTTTTCAGTAATAGATAGAGTGATTTATGAAGAAGGTTTGTCTGTATAACACATGCCGGGAAAATTAGTTGCAGCGGGTGAAATCGCTAAAAGGCCGCTAGATTTTTTAACTTTTTCTAAGTATCTACTCCATTTCCAGTGACCTAGGAAAAAGGAAAATATAACCAAAGAATATAACGGTCTCTTTTAAACTCAAAACAATAGCAATTTGAGGTCAGTTGGCACACACAAACGTTTATCTGCCTTTTGTGTGGGTTCCATTTTGATAACTACGAGTACACAACCTGCATTTGCTATTACGCTGGTTTTAAATGTTGTGCTTGTTATTTGAAAATATGGCCTTTTGTTTTAAAAGTAGAAGCCATAGGAAGCAGTTTGGGCTACCTTGGGACAGTGGTGTACCGCAAGTTTTGCAGGCATGATCAGGCCTTGAAACTGAAAAACTTTTTCTAAGAATCCCGTTTTTTTTTTCTCAATTGTAGGTAAGATTATTTAGTTCAACATCCCTTGTTTTTTCAAGTGGCATACCTAGCTATTGAAACTGAACAACTTTTTCCTAGTAATAAAAAAATTTATCATGCCCGATTTTCAGCATGAGTGCGAAAATTCTATACGCAACAAATACCTACTGTGCATTGAAAAAGGTGCGTAATAAAATGTGCAACACGTAATCGACAAACGCACATTGTCGGTGCAGAGAAAAATCTAAAGCTACCCAAATGCAATTACAACACACCAGCAGCAAACTCCGTCTTTAAAATCGTTTCAAATTATGAAAGACCCGCGGTGGTCGTAAAACCGAATGATTTAGGCCCGAAGCGAGTACTCGGCATAAAGTAATACACAAGCTAGGCCTTCTTACGTGTAGGGGTAAGTAACTGTTATTTGTAAACGAAAATTAATAACATACGGCACTGGCTTTCCACTGAGGGTTGGTGAAGGAAGTAACTGTTATTTCGAACTAGTTACTTTGGAACAAGCAAGTAGGTGTAATGGTATGAAATGAAAAGTGAAAGATATTGCTACCATGTCTAATATCTGTTGTAATATAACACATACTAGCACATACACATATCTCGCCTTTATCCTTTGCGGGGTAGGCAGAGATTTTGGTCGTAAAGCTGCCGATATCACCACAATATTTTCACCAGTTAATATATTGACATAGGTATGTGTTTTAAAGACTATAAAATTATGTAAATTTATTTATTCACAAATGTATTAAAATTAAAAAATATAAACATTTCGACATACAGCTCTAACTTACACGTATGTTCTATTTTGTTGCAGGTAAGATCCAGTGGCCAAAAGCAGGTGAACCGTGGTAGCCCAGTTAGAAAGAAGGTGGTTATAGGTGTCGGTAGACACAAAATAGAGAGTTTACAGACGGTTTAGTCGACCCGATTCATGATTTTTGCGATTGACACCTGTTACATAACCAGGGTTGCTTGAATGAGGGAGAAATACAGCTCTACATCTGACACTAAAACGTAATATGATTCTGAGCCGATTTGAATGCAAGAAATATGACGTTCGTGGCAACCATGTTCTTAGTTAACTTGAGTTCCTCCGCGATTCCAGTTTATTCCAGTAAACGTCAGTAAGCGTCAAACAAAATCGTCGTTATAGTCCGACAGGTTCGTGCGCGACCTTCCTGCGGGGTACAGACGGTGGGGGGGCGAGTAAGCACGTCATTTTAATATGACGTGCGGCGCGGATGCGCGTGCTTCCCTTCCCCGCTACACCTCCCGCTACCCGCTTACATCTCCCCTCCCAACGTCTGTCACCCCTAGGGAGGGTCACGCACGAACTTGCCGGACTATAGTACAATCTGTAAAGGCGCCTTGCTTTCGGTAATTTGTGGTAGTGCACGCAAGCAGTGTACCGTACCTTATACATTCCCATACATTACAAAAGTGATGCTACAATAAAAAAGCGTACACACGTGATCACGTACACGCACACAAGCTGCATACTCAGGTAAGAAGGGTTGAAGAGCATAACAAAGAATGTAAATGAACATGAATGTTTATTGACGTAGAAGAAGAAGAAGTTCTATAAAAGTTTGGATGGATTGTATAAAAGACGAATTGAAAAATAAATGCGTAAGTGAGGATTTGACTGCTAATAGAGTCGAATGGAAGGAAAAGACATGTTTTGCCGACCCCAAATAAATTGGGATGAGGGCAGGTAGATGATGATGATCGCGCACCTGTAACAGTTACATAATAACAGCTACCGCCGCACCTGAGACGCCCCATCTCTGAGACGTAAAGCCGCCTGCACACTGCTGGCAGAACGCCAGCGGTCTGTCGCTGCAGATGTTAGGCTGTAAGCACACTGTGTGACAGGCTGGCTTCCCGTGATTGTGCACTAGGGCTTAGGTCTTTTGGCAATACTAATAGTGATAGGTAAGTTTTGAATTAAGTACCTTAAAGTCCATTTAATGTAGGCCAGGGCGTAAACGGCTACAAATGTTTGAGAGTCATTCGGAAGACTGTATACTTATCATGATAGCGACAGGTTAGTCGCCTAAAATTCCAATGCATATCAACTCTCAAATCGCTTCTTACGACACCCACGGGAAAGATAGGGGATGATGCTATTCTAAGCCGGCACTACATGTCAAGGTTTTTGATGAGTAGACATCGTTATCAATGGAGCACGAACAAAAAATTCGTAGAGGTGGCGTACTTTATCGACACCTTCGATATCGACAGATTAATATTTAATGCCAATTTTTAATATTGTATTTAATCTCTGAGAAAACCTACCTATGCTATTAACTATATTTATTAACTATATATATGCTACTAACTATGCACTAAGCTTGTACATAATAAGTACCGAAGTCATTTTATTGGCAAGTTTCAATGTTTTCCCCTATTCCGACCGATGTTCCTCAGGAAAAGTAACCAACTCAAATTTTAGAATATTTTTTCAAGGATTTTTTATATGTTAGTAGCATGAAAACATCGATAACCTGTGTTTCGAAAAAAGTCTGCATCTCATCTCTATGACATGACAACGTCATTCGTGCTCCAAAGATAACGATGTCTATTGATGAGCTATTTATACTGTACGTCATACTCATACATCATACATAAATGACAGTTGATGTGACGCAGTGGTTAGTACGACTGTTAAGGTTCCGGGTCCGATTCTCGGTGGGTTACTCGGTAAGTACAAGGCTGATATGTATCACATTGTGAATTTGTTCCCAGTCTGTTTAGGACACTGGATACCTGGATAGCCGAACTAACCATGCCAGAAGCATGTCGACCTCTATGTATCACATTGTGAATTTGTTCCCAGTCTGTTTAGGACACTGGATACCTGAATGGCCGAACTAACCATGCCAGATAAATTCAGGGGTCTGTGAACCAAAAGGAAAAAGGCTGCCAACTAGGTTTTTTTTCAGGAAAATGACGAATGGAATGAATGAATGCTTTTCGCCATTTTCTGAGATTTCGCATATTACCCAGGATGTACGCAAAATTTTCGGATTTCGCGGGTTTCCTGCGACATACCTACCTACCTATGTATGATTTTGTGTTTTAACAAAACATGTAGCGCCGACCCTAACTGATTTGGCATAAGGGCAGAAAGATGATGTATGTAGACAGTGTAGTGTAGAGAACATACTTCGCTGTGTAGAACTTATAAAAATCCAGAAACGGCAGCATAAAATCGGTGCACGGGCGACACTATGCAAATCACTTCAAACCTAGTTTAATATTCAGATATGCAAACTACAGTTTAGTTAAATGGTTAAACTTAATTTCGAGCTGGATTTCTTGTGAGTTCCATGGTTTTAACGGTTAAAAACTCATATGGAGAGTGGAATAAGTCTTATATAGTAGTATAGTACCTAAAGTAGGTATAGCACACTTGCGTTAGGCCGTGGCGTTTGGTAGTTCATGGGCGTCATTTTACAAAACACGTAGGCAAAACGCAAAAAAATTTCGCCCCACAACATCTTTTCTGCAGGAGAGTACCGTACCTAAAAGGAGTTTTTATTGTAAACTTGGCAAGGATCGGTGCTAGGTTTGAATATCATCACTTCTGCAATGTAGGTAGGTACCTACCTAATTGGTACATGGCAAATAAAACATACCTACCTACTTGCAACAAAATGAAATGTGTGCAATTGTGGACAAGTGATTCTGAAAAAACGTTCTGCATTTTATCAACTACGCCGCCATTTTGTCAACAATAGAAACACGTTCCTTTTCACGCTGCAAAACGTTAGTTGCAGCATTCACAATTTAAAAATTAAAACTAAAGAATGCCAAGAGGCCATATTTTCTGAAAATTAATATTCCGAAACGAATAGCCGTGGGCCCAAAATGACCGAAAAGTAAGATTTAGCGGTGCGCCATAATTTTAACCCGCTGTGGTCAAATGCAGGCGACAGGGATGTATCTAGGAACGGTGCTTGGGGCCCAAGTGGGGCCCTTACGTGACTTATATGGATGCTAGTTATTTACTTCCAGTCTGTCGTTAATATCTTATATCAAATACTAAAATACCTTTATCAAATCTGTTGAATAAAAGTATTTTAAGAGAATATCTAACAGTCTCATGAAACATTCATGATGAAAAGTAATAAATATTATTATGAAAAAGTGTTACTTACTGTGTATACGGATCATCATGACTTTTAGTAATGGTCGTTGACGGATCTCTATTAAAGTGGGTTCCGGCTCTTTAAATAATCGAATATTTATTAAATAATTGTTGCGGTGCCTCTGTCAATAACCCTATATAGTTTACATATATCACGCCTAAATCCCTTGCGGGGTAGGCAGAGCGTAAATGGCTGCAAAAAACGGCCACACCACAGCTGACAAAAGTTTGAGAGTCATCCAGAAGACTGTATCACCATAGTGGTAGATTGTCAGCCTATCACCTAAAATTGCATTATATATTAACTCTCAAATCTTTTAGTCGCTTCTTTCGAAACCCACGAGAAAGATATAGAGTGGGTATCACTCGGCATAACAAATAACCCTTCGATAAGGTCTTGATATGAATATTCCCCAAAAGGAGCACTACTCCTGAGTACGCCACTGTCGTCGTTAAGGTCCTGCTCATTTGTCATGCGCCCCCAGGTGCCCCGGGCCGTCAAGTCATGTGCATTCTGTTGTATACGGTTCATGGGGGCGCAAAGGGGCGCAATACACAATTACACATAGGCCTTTTCTTCTCTTTGGGGTTTGCGGAAGAGTAAAAGATTGATTAATAGGTTTTCAGGTAGCTTCTAAGATCCTGCAAAACGTGCGGGACACCGAGTCGATTAACGACCCGAAGAACCCTGGTAGGTATCTTAAGCCCCAAATTTGGTAACTACTTAGTAGGTAGGTACTAGGTAAGTCTAGGATAGGTATGGTTGCGAGACGACCACCATCTTTTATTTATAGAGACGGCAGCCGGGATTGCAGCTTAACAGTACAACCTAACTACAAAAAATAACGCAAATTGATAAATTGACAATTATGTCTACTTTGTGTCCAGTCTTTTAGAAAGAATAATTGTTGTGCATTGTTTGTCTTTGTGCCCGTTTTGCGGCACAAACAGACACAAAGCTACAATGTGTGAGTGTCATGTCATGGGTTACGCGTGTCGTGTCATGTCATGGTGATGATGACAATTGTCGAAACAAAGCGCGATAATTTGTAAAATGTAGGAAATTGTCTAACGGTAATTTTGTAATATACAACTCATACTAACAAGCTACAGTAGTACTTATACAGGGTGCAAGGAAAAGTATTGCGTTCGAGGAATGAACCGAAATGATAATTTGAAAAAAAATTTGTCTTCCTATACAAACTGACCCGGCCGGCCGATACACTTAGTATAGGAGGTCCAAAATTTCTTTCCATATTTCGACCTATGTTTCTTGGGGAAAGTTGTTCAGTTTCATGGGCTGGTTCATCCCTCAAAAGGAACGCAGTACTTTTCCTAACACCCTGTATAAGCAAACTACAGAGTGCGCCTAAAAAGTTTTACTTGTCTTGGAATGCGCTTATTTCTTCTAAACCGCACCGGATTTTGATGCGATTTTCTGTAATAGATAGAGTGATCCAACAAGAGGAATGCCAGGAAAATGCCTTTTTCCCGCGGAAAAATGAGTTGCAACGGGTGAAACCGCTAACGAGCCGCTTGTATTAATTTACCACACTTGGGCTGCATGCTCTTTAATCCCTTTGCCTTTTCAACATTACAAATAGAAAAAAAGGCAGATGACGTCGTTTTCCCGCCGGTTGAGCTATCACCAGCACATTAGGGCGTGGACACACGGTCGTTTGTCATCTGTCGTCGGCAGCGTGTCGTTCGTGTGGACGGACCCTAATGATTGAGGGCGTTTTAAGCTAATCGACTATGATCGCGATGGCCGTAGTTCAATAATTATTATTTAATATCAGATATCTACCGTAACCACCGTATAGCTCGTTTTTCAGCAACATTTTGACATACAACACATACATATCCTGTAAACTACTGAACCGATTTTGAGTAGCTAAACCAAACAGTCTCCATTTCGACGGGTCGTTGAACGTCTCGGTGTCCCAATCGAAAAGAAGAAGACTGAAATCCATGTTATTACATACATACCTACAGGGTGTTAGGGACGGTGTACCGAAAACTTTGCAGGCATGATCAGACCATCAAACTGAACAACTTTTACTATATGGAGCCAATGGTTTATTGGTAAAAAACGGCGTTTTACACCACCTCGGACAAAAGTTTGAGAGTCATTCAGAAGACTGTATGTAAGTATATATCACCATAGTGATAGGTTGTCAGCCTGTCCCTAAAATTGCAATAGGTACATATTCAACTCTTAAATCCCTTAGTCGCTTCTTACGCCAACCACGCGAAAGATGGGGTGATGCTATTGATCCGGCACCACACGGCATACTTATTACTCAAGCATGGAAAAAAAACTTTCATTTCCTTTCTTATTTTTAAAATATTTTAAATATATTATCGAGAGTGTATTCATTATTTACAAAGCACTGGCAGCAGCGGACGGAAAAAATTGACAGATAGCCATTAAAGTCAAAAGAAAAAGAAAACTGTTGGCCCGGTGCAACCAACACCTAAACCGCGTTTTACGCGCTTAAACTTATGTTTGCCATACAAGCATGTTTTAAAAAGCCTAGTTAGGTTAAAATATTGGTGGAATCAGCCCTTACAAGTTTTGTTTTTCAGAAGCAAATGGCAGTTGCCAGTATTTTTCATCGAAGTATTTATGGAGATGTGATACCTACCCTAAGTTTATTGTATCGCTTTTTATTGGCTTGAAAACTAAACAGCAAGTGAAACTGCTATACGGGGTGTAAGGGACGGTGTAAAGAAAACTTTGCAGGCGTGCTTAGAGCATAAAACTGATCAACTTTGTGGTAACATATTTGTGGTAAACAGGCACTCAACTGATCGTGAATTTTGTATGGGAGGCCGGAAAATAATCTCATTTACCGCTATTGGCTCCATTGTAAATGTTGTACAGTTTCATGGTCTGATCATGCCTATAAAATGTTTAAGGTACATACCGTCCCTTACACTGTCTTTATACCTAGGTAGCATTGGCTAGTAGCACTAATTAGCGCAGGGCGCCTTTACAGATGGCTCACTCAGTCAGTACTAGGAACCGTTTTTCGCTTACTGACTGGAAATAAAGGAAATACCTAGCTGGAATCTCAGAGGAACTTTATTAGGTAACTAAGAAGATGGTTGCCACGACCGTCATATTTCTTGGATACAAAATGGCTCATAAGTTCTTGTGCCAGATTTTGCTGTTTTGACATTCTTATATTTTGATATTATTGACAGAAGGAAACCTGGCTATGTCAAGTTACAATCGCGAAAATCATAAATAGGTTCCAGTGTACCTTCTGTAAACTCTCTATTTTGTGCTACTAGTAACTTCTAATATAGCCACACGGGTGTAAATAGGGTGATGTGATGCTATTCTAAGCCGGCACCACACGGCTATTTTGTGCTAGTAGGTACTTAATTCCATAAAATTAATTAATTCCCAAACTGTCACAATGACCATTATTCTCTGCAGGGCGAAATGGTGTTCCATTGTCTCTTTCAATAATATTTGAATTATGGCAGTTATTTTAAAGGTATTCGCGTTTAGGACTACTGTATGCCTACTACAGTACGACCGTTCGAGTAGTTCATATTTGACCGCTGTCAAAATCGTATTAATGCTATGATATAAGGTCTATTTTTCTTTGTTAACGTGTCTTCTCGTATGGGTTTGGCAGCTGTATGTCGACCGTTCTCTACCTACATTCATTTGTCGTTTTGGAATGGTGTGGATTCTAGCGTCCACATTCATTACCGAATTTGATTGTATTTTTTAGAGAAAATATTATTTTTTAAATAACTCTATCGCTCCGCTGATTGTTCCTGGCTGGTAAAATACCTGATATAATAATAACACAGTTGGAAAAATCGGAAGCTAGAGTCTGTAAACGGTTAAATATGAAATCGTTGTTTAAAAAGCCAAATTATTCAAATTTTATTTTAACTGAACTGACGTTAACCCATTTCTTTAAAAGAAATACCTGGTTAGTATAATACATGCTACTTTTTACCATTGGAAAGGACGTATTCCTGCGGAAAAACAAAGGACAAAGAACAACCGTTAGTCTAGTCATGCAATAACATAAGATAGGTTAATAATGGATCCCGAGTTGGGATCATAATTGCTTGCCTCTCTATCCTAATAAATGACAAAAAATTTGGATCCATTATTTATCTGCGCAAGTTATTCTTACTTTATTTTATTTGTTAAAAACATAACTTCACAAGCATATAGCGTTCTAATCTCTACGGTTACAGCCAAAGGAGATTTTCTCTAGAACTTCCCTACCACACATTATACGGGATTAAGAAGGAGCCTTTATGATGCCGTGTGGTGCCGGCTTAGAATAGCATCACCCCCTATCTTTCCCGTGGGTGTCGTAAGAAGCGACTAAGGGATTTTAGAGTTGATGTGTACTGCAATTTTAGGCGACAGGCTGACAACTTGTCACTATAGTGATACAAAGTCTTCTGAATGACTCTCAAACTTTTGTCAGACGTGGTGTAAATGACCGTTTTATTACGGCTGTTTACGCTCTGCCTACACTGCAAGGGAAAAGGCGTGACGTATACATATGTAAAAAAACCGGCCAAGAGCGTGTCTGACACGCCCACAAATAGGGTTTCGTAGTCAACGTTTAAATATCAGGTTTTTCAGCATTACAAACTTAATTTTGTTGCTGGTTTGTTAGCAGCAGTATGATGACCAACCGCAAATAGAAAAACTCAATTTTTTCTGAAACCTTTAAGGGTACAATATCCGTTATAGTTTTCATTGTAACTTCTGATTGTAAGCTATATTCCATATTTATTTCAAATTTTTAGTGTTTATACTTTAGAAGTTACAGCTGGAACAAATTATGGGTCAAAAACGCCCTTTTTAAAAGCAAATATCTCGTGACAGAAACATTTTAGTGACTTTGTTTCAAAGAAACCTCACCTTAGTTTTAAAAGACCTATTCAACGATACCCTACTCAATATAACAGAAGAAAAAAAAAAATTTTTTGCCCCCCTTTCACTTGTATGGGAGGGGGTCCAAAAAACATTTAAAATATTTTTTTCTTAACATTTCTATATTTGGGTCAACACGATCTATCTTCTCACCAAATTTCATGTCGATAGCTCTAAAACTGACGAAGATATGAGGGCGCGGCATACAGACAGACAGACAGACAGACAGACAGACAGACAGACAGACATGACGAAACTATAAGGGTTTCTAGTAGACTACGAAACCCTAAAAAATCAACTGCAAATATTTTAAGGGGTGAACCAGCCCATGAAACTGAACAACTTTCCCTAAGGAACATAGGTCGAAATATAAAAACAGTTTTTGAACCTCTCATACAAAATGTATCAGCTGACCGAGTCAATTTGTATGGGAGGTAATTTTTTTTATCATATTTCTACCTAGGTTCCTTGGGGAAAGTTGTTCAGTTTCATGGGCTGGTTCACCCTTTAAAATATTTGCAGTTGATTTTTTTACACCTTATATGTATGTATTTAGCGGCGTTCTAATCTCTACGAATACAGCCAAAAGAGATTTTCTCTAGAACTTTCCTACCACACATTATACGGGATTAAGGCGCGCCTTTATAACACACGTAAGTAATTAACCAGGGGCCTAATGACGTCTGGGCGGGATAATGAAAAAGTCTACGTTCCCAGCCTAGTAGGTAATATTAGGAATTAGTACTTACATACATACATTATAATACCTATCATCATCTTCCTGCCCTTTTCCCAATTACTTGGGGTAGGCGCAACACGTTTCGTTGAACACAAAATCGTGTTGCAAAGGATCTGGCTTAATTTTACGACCGGCCGCCTACCAGACGTCAACCCTCATTGGGAATGCTTTTGTGGTGGATTAACCGCCACCATACGGTTGGCCCTGGCTGTTTGGGTCGGGTTTAGCCGTCAGTCGCCTCTAACGACCCCCACAGGAAGAGAAGGGGTGGTGCTATTCTACTCTACCAGCACCACACCACCATACATACATACATATATCACGCATATATGCTGTGTGATGCCGGCTTATCACTTAGTGACGGGTTGTCAGCCTGTCGCCTAATATTGCAATACACATGAAACCCTCGAGTCCCTTAGTCGCTTCTTACGACACCCACGGAAAAGATATGGGGTGATGCTATTCTCTCTAGAATCTCTTTAGATTTCAAGAATCTAGTCTACTTAGATTTTAAGTTGTTTATTTCGTTTTACTGAACCATGTTACGGGTAAATAAATTTCAGGGCTATAGAAAGAAATTGGCACCCACTCACATATCAACACTTTTTACTTACCTCAACCTTGCACTTGGCTACCAATTTTCACATTTATGTTTTTGGTGGGATAACTTTTTATCAATTTAGAGTTTTCGTTTCTCCACGTTTGAAAATGAGATTGACTATTTGCATCACACATTATCATCATCACATCAACAAATAGCAGTCCACTGCTGGACATAGGCGTCCTCTAGGGTACGCCACTAGGCCGTTTGATAATCTTTTTTTTAACAAAAGCCGTTTGAACTTCCATAATTCCATACTAGATAATGTCAAAACATGGTCAAACACGACGTCCATAACGCGAATACCACTCATATTTCAGATTTTACGCGAACATTTGTCAAAGCGTCGAATGCAGGCCCTTAATGGGAATAATGGGAGGCGGGAATGTCCGAAATGTCCATTCAGAGGCGTTTTGAAGCCCGCGAGCGAAAAATATTCAGACGGAAGCATATAACCCAGCAGTGAAGCCATTATTAACAACTCATCACTAGTAGATATGGCACGCGTTAAATTAAAACACAGCAAAACTTATTAATATGCTTTTTTAAGCCCTCGCTATTACTTTCTCTTTCAGGTTTCCAGGTAAATCGCTTATTTACCTAAAAACATATCGTTACCAGTTAAAATAACTATCAAGTACTAAGTTAGATACTGCCTCATTCCTCAAATCATTGGGAAGACGGTATTTACAGCGGCACACACCACTATTTGCAGTATTTTGGCGGTAAATAATGTCAGAAAATGAATAATATCGCATTGTCGAGCGGCTGTCACAGACTGACAATTTCTTGCTGGCTGTCAAAAACCGCAATATTGTGCAGCACGTGCGCAATCCGTTAAATAGGCAGTAGTTTTCTACGTATGCGCCAAATCTGATTGATTGCGACGAGTTTTTATGACCACTCAGATTGTTTAATAAGTCCTCTTTGAAAGCAGTTTTTCCTCTGTGTTTGGTCATAATTCGGATGTTTTGGCAATTATTTTGGCATTCATAACATAACGAGTGAATTTTAAAAATGTTTGGCATAATCGATCCTTTATACTGAGGTTACAAAGGAAAATTGTCAAAATCAGTTGTTTTCGAAATGTTTGAAATTTTTGACCGACTTAAAAAATGAGAATGTTAATTTATTCGACTTATATCCTAAATTGTTTGATATCCTTAATCTTGGTCTATCTATGTAAAGATTTCGGCATCAGTGTAAAAACAATTGAAAAATGTAGATGTAGGTATTTTGTCCTTGCATATTTCAAAACCTCGATGATTCTTTTTTGCTTTTACACCACGTCTGGCAAAAGTTTGAGAGTCATTTGAAAACTGTGTATCACGATAGAGACAGGTTGTCAGCCTGTCGCTTAAAATTGCAATAGGTACCTACACATTACAAAGATACGGGGTGATGCTATTCTAAGCCGCCACCACACGGCGATAAATTCTACTCTATTCAAAGCTCGCCTTTTCCCAAAATTAATTTAAATTTCGGCAATTCGTAGAATTCGTAGATCACACTTCTCAACAATGGGTCCCGCGAGATTTATACGAATTCCTTCTATACTGGGTGTCCCAATGTTGCCTGCTTTATACAGCGTGTCCCAATAACGTTGGCGTTAGATATGGGGTGCTCTCATTTGGTGACAATGCTTTATGCTAGTGATGTGACGCGGTGGCGGTAGCGGATATCGATTTTAATGCGGATCTTGTTAAAAGTTTGTCACTTATACGACAGGCTGCGCTCTTCCTACCCCACTAGTAATGAATACGTGATGTAAGTAGGTATTTAGTGTGATATACCTATTCTATAAAGCAAATATTTTGATTACGTAGGCATAGCGCAAACGGCTGTAAAAAACATCCATTTACATCACGTGACAAAAGTTTGAGAATAGTTCAGAAGAATGTGTAATTGTGTATCAAATCAACATAGTGGGAGGTTGTCAGCCTGCCGCCTTAAATTGCAATACACATCGACTTTCAAATCCCTTAGTCACTTCTTACGACACCCACGATAACGGATCCTAGAGATTCTTTTAACTGCCGCTGATGAAGAAATAAACCGTAAATTACTGCCGCTTCAAAAAGTGATTTTTTCGCTTATCTCTTCACAAAACTTTGCCCCGCTTACGAAAATCAATGTTTTTAAAAGCTTTTATTTAACTTGCAGTGTATGTAAGTATGTAAGTAAGTAAGTAAAAATGTTTGTTCGGGGCAAATCTTGCAACTCAATTTAGAAGCAGATATCTTCAACCGATTAAGCTGAAATTTTGAATACACGTTTAGTTCGGATGACAATGCATGGATAGTTATGTGACGTCATTCTAAATCTATCATGGCGGAACATCCAAGATGGCCGACAAGTAATTTTTGATGCATTTTTATAATATGGGTGTCAAATGAAAAGGCTTACTGAGTACAATCTGGAAAATGATATAACGGACTTCTAAAGATGGCTATCTAAGATTATTAACAATATGAGTGTCGGATGAAATGGTTTGCTGAGAATAACTGCAATTATATAAGTTGACGTCACTCTAAATTAAATATAGTGGACTTCTTAAGATGGCAGACAAAAATTTTTATGCTTTTATACAATATGGATATCAAATGAAAGGGCTTGCAGAGAATAACTCGGAAATTAAAGTGACGTTTACGTCACTCAAAACAAAACCTGATATGGCGGACTAAAAGTTAGATTGTGTGTTAAGTTTATGTTTTCTTACTAAATGGGTGACAAATGAAAGTAAATACTAATTTGTGGTAAGTAACGTCACTTTCATAGACATTCTTTACACTGAATTTTCAGATTTAAATGGTTTCTGTGTTGGGGTTTTTAGTCTTCTGTTCATGGCACTGTCAATAAAGAATGTTGTCAATTTTATAACTTTAAGGTTCACGAATGCAAAAATTAGGTACTATCACACAACGTACATACAACTGTGGCATAACAGATAAACCCCTTTCAGAGATTACTAAAAAGCAAAAAATAAATTATCAGTAAAAAATATTTTTAAAACAAGCTTTTATTTGGATGCGCTAAAAAGTATAAAATAATCCATTTCCTAAAACTTAAACTTTTAACTTATAATGACATTAATGCTACGTCTTCACAATTTGATGATATAAAAGCTTGTCGCGAGATTTAACCTGTGTATAAATCAAAAAAGAATTAAGGTAACCAGTGTAAATGATCTTGAATAAAATTTTAAACTAAGTCACACTTCACGAGTACCTATTCAAATCTCGCGACAAGCTTTTTAGTACGCAAGATCGCTTAAGTGAGAGTTCCCGCGCGTGTAAAAGTTTGGCCCCGCCTTGGAAATGAATCTTTAGGCTATTCTTTAGCTATTCCGAGCCGGGGCCTGGCTAGCATACTTACAAAAAAAAAAATGGCAGCCATTTCAAACTTTTTTTATTGGCCAAAATTTTGTTATTTTGTAATAACTCAAAACTGGTAAGTGCTATAAATGAACATTGTATAGAAGAAATGTTACGCGTAAATTTCTGCACAACCTTGCTCTAATAACTTTTTTGATAATCTAATAGTTTGCGAAAAAAACGCTTTAATACATGGCAGTTTTTTCTAAAAACTCACCAAATCTAAAATATGAATTAAGTAGTGAAGTTGGGGATTAAGAATTACTTACTGTGTGGGTAGACCTTGCTACGGTATCCTGACTGATACTAAGTAACAAGCTTTCTGCCCAGTGGTTTTACCCGCTAATATATTTTCAAGTAAACAAGCAAATTTTTTGCCAATTTACGCCCTGAGTTTTACCACCTTATGAGATGATTTTCTTAAATTCCTTTCCTGGTGTTAATTCACCCAACCAAAATAACCTCTGCGCAAAATTTCAAGAACCTAGGTCCAGTGGTATTGCCTGTGCATAGATTTACAATTTGTAAAAAAAATATTAAATTTGTTCGTAGTTGCCACATTTTTCTTTTTTTGCAATCCCTTGAGGCTATTCTTTAATAGTTCTGACCCAAGGTCCTGTTAGGATAGCAAAAAAGAACAAAATGTGGCAACAACGAACAAACTCTACTTTTTTCATACAAATTGTATACCACGCACAGGCAATACTACTAGACCTAGGACCCTGAAATTTTGCACAGAGGTTATTTGAATAATCTTAATTAATATCAAGAAAGGATTCCAAAAAATTTATCACTTAAAGTGGTAAAACAGAGGACGAAAATTTGTATAAATTTAACTTGTTTACTTCAAAATATATCAGCGGGTAAAACCGCTGGGCGGAAAGCTTGTTACTAAATATCAGGCAGGATATTGTAGCATGGTCTACCCACACAGCGAGTGACTCTTAATCCCCAACTTCACTACTACTTACTTTATACTTTCGAATTTGTGAGTTTTCAGCAAAAACTGCCATGTTGTGCTATGTTTTTCTCGCAAACTATTGGGTTATGAAAAAGTTATTGATAACATTCATATGCAGAAATTTACGCTTAACATATCTGCCATACAATAGTTATTTGTAGCTCTTACCATTTTTGAATTATTACAAAATAACAAAATTTTGGCCAATAAAAAAAGTTTGAAATGGCTGCCATTTTTTTTTTGTAAGTATGCTAGCAAGGCCCCGGCTCGGAATAGCTAAAGAATAGCTTAAAGATTCGTTTCCAAAGCGGAACCGACCTGAAACACGCACGGGAACTCCCAAAATTTTTTTGTATAGAAATTCTAACCTACTATTTATATCATAAAATTGTGAAGACGTAGCATTAATGTCATTATAAGTTAAAAGTTTAAGTTTTAGGAAATGGATTATTTTATACTTTTTAGCGCATCCAAATAAAAGCTTGTTTTAAAAATATTTTTTACTGATAATTTATTTTTAGAAGTTTTTCAGATCCAACAACAGTTTTCTTCATTATGACACATAGCCACTGCGTTTTCAACAAAGACACGCCAACCACAAAAAGAAATCTAGCGTTACCAAGGCGTGCGAGCTTCGAGCATTTCCGTCCCGTTCCGGCCCCGGGGGAGTGGGTATAGCTACTTTACGCTATACAAATATTTCTGTCATTTTTTGCGGGGGGAGAGGTAACGCTGTCAAATCAAGCTAGTGCTGGAATCGACAATATCGATACTTGACCTTTCGATTAATTATAACAGTCTACTCAAAATTGTGTCATATTATTGCATTTTTAAAAGCAACTTAGTTTACAAGAAGAAGAATAGGATTTTTAGTAAATAGAAATATTGGCGCAATAACATCATTTTATATATTGCATAAGGTACCCTAAATTAACCAAAATATTAATTTCTTACTCCAAAGACCAGATAATACAATTATGTAGGTACAATCAATGCAATACCTACTATTTACTGATAATTAAGTATCATAGGATATTATGTAAGGGAATTTACTAAAAAACCACCTATACAACAAATCATACATACTTCGACTAAACATACTTCGACTGTCCCGATGACGTAGTGGTTAGTACCCCTGTCTTCTACGCCGAGGCTCGTGGGTTCGATTTCCACCGGACACAAATATTTTTAAAGTAAATTTCCAAATATTTGTGTTTTGTCTGAGCACTCTGCCTGATAAAGGACCACCGACTGGACCGAAACGGTCGTGAAATCGCGATGTAATAAGAAGCAGGTAAGTGCGAAATCCTTTTTATATACATAATAATTAAAGTTAAAATGTCGCACTTGAGTTTAACCAATTTATAGTACACCAAGTCGTCCAACGACCTAATGAACCCTGGTAAACGTACCAGAGTTTGTCAACCACCTACTGCAAGAAGCAACCGGGACCGACGGCTAAACGTGGCTCCAAAACACGGAACCATCTTGCTTCTCGGACAATCAGGTGGTTCAGCCTGCGTGGTGTCCTGACCAGTCTAGGAACATATTCACAAAGAGATAAAATGTCAACTTTGTGAGCGAAAGGAATAGAACCCGGAACCTTCTGCGTCGCAGGCAGTCGGACTAGCCACTGCGACACATCGGCTGACATTCGATGTCACCCGATCAGCTGAGACTGACATTAATTTTCAATGAAACTCGAACAAAATCAGGATTTCCCAAAATCCATAGTAAAAGTTGTTCAATTTCATAATTTGATCATGCCTGCAAAGTTTTCGGTACAGACCGTCTTTACATAGTATAGGTTTGAAACTATGGCGATAGAAAAAGTATCGACGTTTTGTATTAGTTGGATCACTGCACTAGCTTGGGTTCAGTGTGGCTCGATACTTCAAGTTAAAATTATCGTTTTTTCATTACATATCGACTGGAAATGAACATCATTGAATAAGTAGAACAATCCCAAACTAACATTCTAATCTTACTTAGCAAGCTATTAACTGTTAATAAAGGCATCGATAAACTAAGATCGTTAATTGTTACCCCTTGTATGGTGGAAAATTATAATCTTTGTTTGAAAAATAAACGGTACTATGATGAACACTATTGTTCGACACAAAATAATAACAAAAGGAACAAAATACAATTATTTTATTGTAGATCCACCTAAAAAAAACTCCAAATCAGTCATTTTGTACGACTTACTGGCAACACTTTTGTACAATTTTCAATTGCTTATTTTAAATATGATTTAGTGATATTGTACTGGAGGAATGCTTTCAGATGAAAAGTGATATTGTTTTGTTGTTAATTGCTATTTTTACATATTTTTTTAGGCATTATTAGCTTTACAATTCGGCTTTTTATCGGAGCTCATTTGACATGCGCGACTGGACTCGTTCTAGGAAATAATCTGACAGCAACTGGTTTTTGTAATAAGAAAAGCCCCCGTGGGCAAAGGCCGTGACAGAGGGGAAGTGCTTCGTATGGCGTCTCCCCCGACGGGACGGACGGAAATGCTCGAAGCGTGCGAGTATAGAAAGACAGATAACATAACAACATAACAAAAGATGTAGGTATGTTAGAGCGGGAGAGAATGACATCCTGCTGCCATACACAGTTTGGTTTTCATTCACTTTATACTCCTGTCCCAGCACTAGCCCACCTTTCTGTAGGTGGATTTACGCGCGGTTTTTCAATTTGCTCGGGGTGCTCCCTTTCTGTTACATCGTAATATGCGACTATTGAAACGTACGAAGATAATAAAAACTTGTAATTTACACTCGTGTGACGGCGCGCGGGAGTAAAAGTCACTTTTAGGGCGTGAACAGTTCTATAATAAAGGTTGTGCGAGTGTGAACTTAAATCTTGGAGGAACGGGACGGAAGATGCGTTGCTCGAAGACTTAAATTAAGAACTTAATTTAAATGACAGGTCGCGATTTTGGAAACTATTAACTCACCTTAAATTACTAGAGCTGTCACTTTCACAAATAGGTTTGGAAAAGAACAGAATTTTGACACAAAATGTACGAAGATAATAAAAACTTGTAATTTACTAATTTACACTCTTGTGACGGCGCGCGGGAGTAAAAGTCACTTTTAGGGCGTGAAGACGTTCTATAAAGGTTGTATAGGTGCGAGTGTGTACTTAAGGCCGTGCCGTGATGCAAAAAGGGTTTTTTCAATTCAAAATTTTTCCACTTGGAGACGACACCTGACTGTGGTTATTTTATATATGATTTTTGATAATATTTGCTAGATTTTCAACGTTCGCAAAACACGATTCGATTAAATTTTCTCGATAGATTTTTTTTCCAAACATGACTCCATTTTTTTAGATTTTTTAACTTTATGCCGAAACGGTGCCGAGCTAATCAATGATTTTTCGTAAGCATAAGCACATTATACTTATCTAGTTTGTCAACGTTTGTTTTTTTATTTAAACCTTTTATTGCTGAAAAATCAATAATTTTAGATTTTCAACAATGGCTTGGTTTCAACCATTTTGCGGACGGGTCGCTCTGTCCCTCTCTAACGCGTACGCGCGAATTGCAAACAGGCCACACCCAGCTGCGCTCTCATTCCACCGTGGCCACTGCCAGAGAGAGGTCATGTCGCACGCTACGCCGAAACTGACAGCTTTTGTCGTAATTTCAGTTATTTGTTTATTTGAAGATTGTGTAAATTTTTAGACTTCTAAATATTTTGTAGTCAACTCTGAATAAGATACGTTACTAGAATAAGTGTATCTAGTTTTTTACGCCAGTTTACGGTCTTGTGCCTCCCTCATCCAGTGTCCCCATAACGTAAATTTGAAAAATGGGCAACAAATCAAAAACAATCATATCGAGGAAGCGCAAAAAAGATTTTTTCAACGCGAAAATAGCAATATGCAAAAAAATAAGGAAATAAGTACATTTAGCATTACGTAAACGATTTTTTGTTCATTTTTATCAAGTACTATCTATTTATGTGAAAAAGGAAATTATATATATGTTGTGAAGAAGAGTAGTTAGCTTTTTTTACCAATATAACGCGTACACATTATGTAGACACCTCATTGGTAGAGAGAAGTGTTGACGCATGGAATCTCCTCTAATCAATCGCATTACTTTGAACGAGTTTGCCGATACCTACTCTAAATTTTGATACCTCTCTTGGATGTGACATTGGCTTAGTGGCTAGAGTGAGTGAATTCTTTTGCATACTAATAAACTTTGGGTACTCGGATCAAATCCCCGAGATATAGATTTTTTGTATTTATTTTGTTGGATATTTTTAGGTTTTCTCTTTTTACACTCTTGCTTTAATCATAAATTCTTAATACTTATTACTTATTCTATAATGTTTTTTTTTTAAACTTGATGAAAGATTATTGGATTATTATTTATTGCTTATTGTCAATGAAAACCATCATAATTACATGAACATATTCACAAAATAATTTAAATAATTTTTATATTTACAGATTAGATTAGATATTTACAGATTTTTAAATTGCGAAAATATCTGCCACAGACGTCACGGGGACTGGCACAGAGTACATAGAGTCGCCAATACATTATTTAAATTTGATGACCAAACAATGTAGGTACGTACCGGTACGTACCTACCAACATATATTTTTACTTGATATTATTAGTAATAGCTTAGGTACACAGATAGTAATTTTTTAAATATATTTATAGGTACTAAAATTTATAAACAATAAAATTTGACTAGTGACCGATACCTCAGGACGGGCTGGTGATAAGGTTCAACTTTCCCCAAGGAACAAAGGTCGAAACATGAAAAAAAAAATGGATCTCCACTAGTAACTCAAAATATCAGCTGATTGGCAACTTTGTTTGTATGGGAATGGGAGGTACATTTTTTTTTCATATTTCGACCCATGTTCGTTGGACAAAGTTGATTCTATACCAGCCCGATCTGAGATTTCGCTATCAGCCACTAGTAAAATTTCACCTAATATTATGGGCATTGAATTCTAACTCTACTTCCAGTACCTAGATACTTACATATTTTTTTAGCAATATTGGAAACTCGACCTTCAGTTGAGAAATGTCAAGTATTACAAAAAGGGACAATGATAATGACATAAGTGTGAATATACAGCAGTGCAGATGCCGAAGGTCGCATGTTCAAATCCTGTCAGCGGTGGAAATTTTATTGTCTATCTGGGGGCACGGCAGTGCCCCCGCTAAGTCGAGCGCGAGTAGACAGACACTCACACACTCATGATCATCAAAATAGAACTAGTGCTTGCCATAAACTCAGAGAGCTGAAATTTGGTACGGAGTTAGATTTTAATGACCACATAAAGGAAAACTTTAAAAACTAGGATAATCGAAGGTTAGGCCAGGCACACCACTAGGAGCCCAGCTACACCATAGGAGATACAGATATGACTTCAAAGCAAAAGTTGTTCTGCTTGATGGGATTATTCTATAAAAATAAGTGAAATCCCACCAAAAACATTCTGTAAAAAGTAGCCAAGTCTCGATGGAGCTGCTTGTTTATCTCTAAAAAGTAATCAAATCTAGGCAAAGTCATGCCAAGTCTAAGGTTCCTTGATACTATATCTTTAATGTTATAGTAGTTAAATTTATACGACTGGCCGTTGAACGCTACGTTTACATACGATTTGTGGATACAATTTAACGGCCAGTCGTATAAATTTAACTATATGAATAAAGAAATAGCATCAAGGAACCTTAGACTTGGCATGACTTTGCCTAGATTTGACTTTGGCTAATATCTCATCAAATAATAGATTAAAGAAAATATATTTATTCATAAGTCAAAATACAAAATACAATATTAATACAAAAAATACAAATTCTTAACTAAAAATACCTCCCCAGGACGTCCCCGGCCCAAAGGTGCCCATTACACTACTAGCATTACCGCGCTGTATTGCAATGGACAGCCTTTGGACCAGAAACGCGCCAGAGCGAGGATCCAGGCCCTTGTCCCTCATCCGACGCCCTATCTGCCTAATAAAGGCTTTGGCCTCTGCGCACCAGCTCCCAGCCGTTTCCACCGCCAAGGGTACGAACTCATACCCTTGGGCAAGGGCAGAATACTTGGCTTTCTTTTTTAAAGCTGCGGATTCGGCAGCTGCCCCTGCTGCCTGGGTTGTCTGGCCTAGATGGCACGCGGCAAAAGTACTGACACAGGTCGCATCCCATAGCAAGCATCTGCCTTTATGCCATGGGACGAGTGTCAGTCCATCTGGTCTTTTACCATCAGTGCGGCTCAACCCAGGAGGTTCTAATACACACGGGACGTTAGCTGATATAAGGGCCCTCCGGACGATATCGTTAAGGGCGTGGTGTCGCGGGAACCTACCTGCGCAACGACAACAACTCAAACCATGATGGCCATTGGCCTCCACCATGGTACCACAGATGCAGCGGTGAGGTTCGCATACATTGCAGCGGAGAGCCACCGCCACGCGCAGCGAGTCGTTGTCAAGATGCGTTCCCAGGTTAGGCGAAGGAAGCGCGTGTAACCACGCCCCGGATTCTGACTTCGATACCGCCCGCAGTCTAGCCAACTCCGAACCCACAGCCCCATTTATTAAAACCAAAGATGTTGCCTTGCAGCCGACCTCATCCCACGCACGCTGACAGTGGGGATCTGAGGGCAAAGACTCACCGGGATAGCGAGCCGACCATGCTGCAAGATATATATTTTTATTATTAATAATAAATAAACTAGCCTGATGAGGTACGGAGCAGACTGGAAAAATGGCGGGAAAAGCTGGAGAGTGTCGGCCTGAAAAACAGCAGAACGGAGACTGAACAAAAGAAATGTTTTGTGATTTTGGCGGTCTCTTCGGCTATGCTCCGGTAGCGCTAAATGGCATTACCTTACCAGTCTGCTCCGACTTCAGGTACCGCGGTTCACTTCTGCAAGGCGATGGTGAGATAGACCGGACTATCAAGCACAGAATAAATGCAGGATGGATGAAATGGCGACAGGTCACGCTGAAGGGCAAGATTTACAAGACGGTGGTCAGACCTGTCGTCATGTATGGATCTAAGTGTTGACTTACAAAGGTGACGGATGAAAGACGATTACATGTATCTGAAATGAGAATGTTGAGATGGATGTGTGGTGTGACAAGAATGGATAAAATAAGGAATGAGTATATTAGAGGAAGTTTAAAAGTTGCACCTGTTGTGACAGAAAAGATGAGAGCTAGCCGTGAGGAGGGATGGAAATCATGTGACGAAAAAGGTAATGAATATGAATGTCGATGGACGCAGAAGGAGAGGAAGGCCTAAAAAAGTTTGGATGGATTGTGTAAAAGATGATGTTAATCAAAAAAGTGTAAACGAAGATTTGACGGCTGATGAATGGAAGAGAAAGACATGTTGCGGCGACCCCAAATAAATTGGGATAAGGGCAGGCAGATGATGAGTAGAAACCCTACAAAACCCTAAAAATGGCTATGCCAGTCGGTATCTTTTCAATAAGACTACTTTAAAATAATATTTTTTTTATAACTCGGACGTTAATGCCTAGTCCTCTGATATGGTTGCCTAGGCATTTATGACGTTGTGGCGTAGACATCTGACATCGTTGCGTAGGTCTCCGTCTCATTGATTTATGTCTAGTGACGTCACACATACGAGCCCGGTCGAGCGTTGCTAGCCTATTTAAATATATATATAGGAACTAATAAGCGTATGCAAGTAATTTATTTCAGTGAATTTTATCTCATTTTAAAAACTATACGACAAAAACCTACACCTACTGTTTAGTGTAGGTTTTGAGTGTTGATCACTAGCGAAATATCTTTTTACAATAAAAAAAATCTACTCCGTTCCATAAACCCATTCAGCTAATTTTAAATTCAAGTTCTAGGTTTTTAGTATTGTTCACTAGCAAAATTTAATGTTACAAGGTAAAAGAAAATATCGACTCCATTCCATCTCAATTCTCACTTTTTGTTACATGAATTTAGAATTGCAAAGCTTTTTATAGTTAAAAGTACCTACTTATACCCGCACACCCGAAACGCACTCACCGAATTTTGGATTCTTTGTATGAAAATCTATGGAACCTCGAAAATATTGCCGAACCGCACGCGCCGAATCGAACGGATTGTGACAAAATGTTTTCTGCTTCTTCTTTACATTTTATTACGTTTACATTCTAGCAATTTGACATTCTGCTACTTTGACGTTATGTCATTTTGCCTTCCTGCACATTCTACTTCCTTGAACAATAATATTTTTAAAACGTTGAACTAGTGGCACCTATGATATGCTCACAAGTTTTGTTCCACCGTAGAACTAGTGGGCAAAAATATTTCCACCTATTGTTGCTTGTCGCATGCAACAAATTTCCGAAAAGTACACTCACACACGGCAAAATTATCCATTAAACTGGGAGGAAAGTACTTTCTTGACAACACCGATTCGATTCGATGCAGTTGTGCTTGCTGCTAAGTATGCTAAGCCATCCGCATTATTCGGCGCGTACGGTGAGTGCGTTGCCTTGCGGGTGTTCGGGTATATTTACTTTCACCTGTTTTAGAAGTGTATTTGTTCAAAGCTTTTCCCCTAGGTGGCATTGCACTACTTTGTTCCACAATTGATCAACAGATGGCTAATTATTGTGAATTTACTTGGAAAGAAAAGTTTTGACATCTTGACCCCCGCAAAGGGAGCACCCCCTGGGGGCGTGGCTAAAACGGTGCTGGCGGCTTCGATGCAGCACCTTAAATTAAGAACTTAACTTTAACTTGACGTTGGCACAAAGTTATCTAGTGCCATAAACAAAAAAACTTTATTGTAATGACAGGTCGCGATTCGGGAAATAAATCTCTTAACTTACATTAAATTAGAGCTGTCACTTTCTGTAAAATAAGTTTAGAAAAGAACAGAATGTTGACGCAAAATGTACGGAGTAAAAACTTGTAATTTACTCTCGTGTGACGGCGCGCGGGAGTAAAAGTCACTTTTAGGGCGTGAAGAGTTCTATAAAGGTTCTGTAGGTGCGAGTGTGAACTTAAATTAAGAACTTAAATTGAAATGACAGGTCGCGATTCGGGAAATTAAATTTCTTAACTCACCTTAAATTAGAGCTGTCACTTTCTGTCAAATAGGTTTAGAAAAGAACAGAAGATGATTACATCTTAAATTGTTTTTTAATTTGACACAAAATGTACGAAGATAATAAAAACTTGTAATTTAAACTCGTGTGAGTTACATTTAGGGCGTAAAGACGTTCTATAAAGGTTCTAGTATATGTGTGAACTTACGTCTGCATAACAAATTAAGGAGACGGTGTGCGACAGACGGCTCACTTTGTGCTAGAGACGATTTTGACGCTTACTGATGTCCATACTGACGTTATTAGAATGAACTGGATGGAAATGGAATCTCAGAGGAACTAAGAAGATGGTTGCCATGACCGTCATATTTCTGGCATTGAAATCCCTCTCTTGTGTCAGATTTATCCGACATCAATTTCATAGAAAGTCAGATTTGCAAGTTATCTACCTACTTAGCTATAGAAAGGTACATTATATTGATTGATTATAAATAAATAAGCTACCATACAGGAAGTGCTTATATAACTTTGTATACCTACCTACACTCTACAGATTTTTTATTTCAATAAATTATTTTATTTTGTTGTCTAAGAAGATAAACGAAAACAAAGTCAATCTTCTCATGAAAAAAACCTCAATCCTCAGAAAGACGAGATTATGGTTCGAAAAGGTTTCACGGGTAGGGATAATCCGAGCGCAATTTAAATAAAATCAATATACTTAAAGCTGCGCTATTTTATTTACATTTACATTATTTTTAGCCGACAACAATGAAAGGAGAAGGTTCTCTGTTAGTATTATAAAAAAACTTGTAACCAAAGCAATCAAAATCAATACATAGTAAGAAATCGCTTTTTGTGTTTCTCTGTCTGTCTGTCTGCTGTTGTTAATTGTGGAATTCAATAACTCCACCTAAACAACGCAACAGATTTTTCATGCGGTTTTTGCAATAGAAAGACTGATTCAAGAGGAATTGTATAACACATGCCAGAAAATTTCTTATTTTACGCGGGAAAACGAAATGCAGCGGGTGAAACGTGAAACCAATGTCGTGCTGCTAGCATAATTATTACTTATGATAAAACCATATTTATTTCAGCTGAATGCTGCTAAATGTCCAGCGGAAGTAGCTAAGTATTCCATTTATTAGCACAAATAAAAGAGTTAGGTGTGGTGCCGGCAGAGTAGAATAGCACCACCCCCTCTCTTCCCGTGGGGGTCGTAAGAGGCGCCCGATGGATAAACCCAACCTAAACAGCCAGGGCCAACCGTATGGTGGCGGTTAGTTAATACACCACAAAAGATTCCCAAGGAGGGTTGACGTCTGGTAGGCGGCCGGTCGTGAAATTGAGCCAAATCCTTTGCAACACGATTTTGTGTTCAACAAAACATGGTGCGCCGACCCCAAGTAACTGGGATAAGGGCAGAAAGATGATGATGAAAAGAGTTAGGTAGGTACCAAAAGGATTTTAACTTTTCATTATTATGCATGGAACTGCAACTACCCAACTAGAAGTTTCGATAATCCAAGAGACCGCGGACGCAGCCACTGAGCCATTGGAGGCATTCGGAGGTACTCACACTTGAAAAGTGTTACTGCGCAATTGTTACCCGAGTGACTCAGAAAAAGGGTTATGTTTTTGAAGAGTATGCATGTAAACAAGATTGTTTTATTCACGGGCTACAGCCCAAACGGGTGCGCTATAGTACACCGTCGAGAGATTTTTTCTTTTTTTCCGCTTGCTTCGTTTGTATTAACTTTGTAATCAAAAAGTTAATAGCTTTTTCAATATTTTTAACTTTCGTTTTTACTTTTTAGTCCATCCGTAACGTAATGCATGTGCCTGTGCTAGGAAATTTCTAGTTCCGCATACTACGTTGACGCAGGAGCACCGCAAAAACATGCGCTGTTTGACAGACGCCTCTGTCTTCGTCACACTTTTATTAAGGTAAGTGCTTTCTCGCGCTCGAGAAGACATGAGGCGTATCAAATCGTATGGAATTTATCAAAACAAGTGAAGACTTGACATATAGGTGTAGAAGAAATCTATGGCGTAGGTGGTACGCATGCTACCATAGCAGGTGTGGGATTCGCCTGAACTTTGGTCGGGTTAACTCGGGTTCAGTCAACAGCGAAGAGATAACATTTTACATACATCACTTGTGCAAAACTATCGTGTTTGTTGGTAGCTAGTACATACATACAAACATGTATCACGCCGCTATCCCTTGCGGGGTAGGCAGAGCGTAAAAGGACGTAAAACAGCCATTTACACCACGTCTGACAAAAGTTTGAGAGTCATTTAGACGACTTAGTCTCATCAACTCTCAAATCCCTTAGTCGATTCTTACGACACTTACCTGAAATAAATGGGGTGATGCTCTTCTAAGGCGGCACCGCCCTGCTGATTATTGTGATTCGTGTTATTTTATTTATAAGAGTTTTTCTTTTGTGTTTATGAAGTCGGTTTAATTTTTTTGTTAACTTATTTCACAGGTAGGTTTACTTACTTTTATTCTTAGATTACAATTTTATTTACCTACGTAAAATAGACTTTAATTACGTAGGTAGGCAGCTTGTAAAATCAAGTTTATTTGATAAAATTAAAAAACCCAATGGTTGCGAGCGCTATGAGAAGTGTGAAATGTAACACGTAAATTTTCCCGCGTTTTCTCGCGAGCATTTAGTTTTAAAGCTTTTACGCAAATAACTTCAAAATCATACAGCCTTGCGTTTTGGGCGTGTGTTTTCGCAATAGTAAAACAAATAGAGTTGAAACACGCTTGCGTAATTATGTACATACATACATTTGTCACGCCTATATCCCTTGAGGGGTAGGCAGAGCGTAAACAGATGTAAAAACGGCCATTTACACCACGTCTAAAAATAAAGTTTGAGTGTTGCTCAGAAGACTGTGTATCGCCATAGAGACAGGTTGTCGGCCTGTCGCCTAAAATTGCAATACACATCAACTCTCAAATCCCTTAGTCACTTTTTATTTGGAAGAACTTTGGGTTTTTTACACCACCCACGGAAAAATATGGGGTGATGCTATTCCAAAATGGCACCGCACGGCACTGCAAAATGATTACAACTTTGCATATAAGCTCGTGGTATTATTCTGTCTGATTGGTAATTTTTAATCTTTGACAGGGCTGGCAATGATGCCCGCTCAATCGATTTTATCGCATCGATCACTCCGTGGTAAAAATAGACGTACATCATTCACTGACACGCGTTGGGTTTGATGGATCGCAGCGCCGCACACTATTAGCTGATTTCACGTGACATTGGCAAAATTGCCAGTCCGCAGAAGCCATAAATTAAAAAGAAGAAAATTTTTATTGTCGCTGGTAGAGTGCGTTTCACGATTGTTTCACAGAATTCCTAATATTATGTGGCTTCGTCACGTTGGCTATACCTGAAATTTCTCAGAACTGCGTTTTCGGATAAGTATTCTGGTTAGCCAACGTGACCAAAAGGGATTTTTACTTTTCTCTACATAAGTCAACCGGACAGCCAACCTTATAAAAGCTTCCGCAGATCAAACGAAGAACTCGCGCGTGCGTGCATAAATAGTATGGAGATGACGGGTCATGCGTCGAAATTGACGCAAGCACGCAACGCACCACCTGTCATCTCCATACTAAGTAGTTTTGCACGCACGAACGCGTGCTGCATTTGGTCTGCGGGAGCCTTAAATGAAATGTCAGACTGTGATTTCCAGAATTTAAAATGAATTATCTGCACCAATGGGTTGTATAAAATGAAGCCGCTTTTTGCGTATTTCTATCTGTCCGTCATGGACTCCACTGACTCCTTCTAGACAACGCAACGCAACGGATTTGAATGCTTCTTTTAAATAGATAGAGCAATTTAAGAGCTACAAATATGACGCAAAATTATATGATTAATAAAAAAATAGGTTTTTGATAAACCTAGGTATAAGTATGAATAACTATGCCGAGAAAACGACTTATTTCCACGGGAAAACGATTAGCAGCGGGTGGAAGTATAGTTTGTGGCACCAAATAATAGTCCCTACGCAGCATTGATCAACGAACGATTACTACACGCGATTACTAATTGTTATTACGATTGGATCAAATCGACCGACGAGCCAGCGCTGCCAACTTGCCAAACTAAACTAATGAGCTGTCTGTGCGTCTATTATTTTCTATCATGTTGGCATCACGCCGAGAACCGGACCCTCAATCTTTCAAAAGAGATCTAATCAAAAACTCTATCCACAAAATTGTACTGGCTAATGTATGGCCGTTCGAATCTCTCTCTCTCTCTCTCTTCGTGTGGGACACCAAGTCGTTAAACGACCCGATGAACCCTAGTGTCAGAGTTTTTCAACCGCCTACTGCAAGTAGCAGGCCTCTGACATGGTTGTGTAACGACCGCCATCATAGACAGAAACCGGGACCGACGGCTGAACGTGCCCATCCGAAACACGGAACCATATTGCTTTTCGGACAATCAGATGGTTCAGCCTGCAATGTCCTAACCAGACTGGGAACAAATTCACAAAGTGATAAATAGATAAAATATCAACTTTGTGAGTGATCCCACCGGGAATTAAACCCGGAAACTTCTGCGTGGCAGGCAGGCATACTACCCACTGTGCCACATCGCCTATCACTCAATATCGCTACATGCTATGTGCGTTTTATTTACAGCCGTTCACGCTCTACCTACCCCGCAAGGGAAGTAGGCGTTATGTTAGTGTACCAAACTGCCAACTAAACTAACCGATTTGCAAAGATACTCAAGTACAAAGACTTCCGCTAGTAAATTAATAAATTGCCTAGTAACTCAATATCGCTACACGCTGTATAAGCCACGGTAATGAGCGCGGTCGTAATTGAGTAGCATGGAACACCCTTTGTTTTAACACTTTCACTACCGAAATAGGGGTTAATTTCTAGGGTCAGGTGTCAAAAAATGTGACAGAAAGAGAGATAAACATATTATAAACCCGTGTTTAAAAAAACACTCCAATCAAACTAGACAAAATTCAATTTCTTAAAAAGGAACTTTTTTTCAGTTAAGCTAAGCGCCAAAAACTGTGACATAGAGATAAACATGTGATAAACACGTGTTTAAAAAAATCCATGCACAGCACATCCAACCAAACTAGACAAAATACATTTCCTTGAAAAGGAACTTCTTAATTTTAGCTAAGCGCCATCTATGTACAATTCAAGATTGTCTAAAAAACTTCCCATTCGTTGCGAGATTTTTCACTAAAAATATCTTTGATCTTCATCGTAGCACTGTCGTAGCAAACTGCTACGCCGCCGTAGCCCGTAGCACTTCGCAGTGAATGTGTTAGTATTTGGCGCTACACCTGCTCTCTGACGCTGGAGTTGAGATGAATTAGCGTTTTCAGTTAAGAATAAGAATAAGAATAATTTATTTGCAGGCAAACATGGTACAGTGAACAGAATGGTAGAGTTCTAAATTTGATCATGCATGTTGCGCCAGCAGCTGGCATGCAATTATTATAAATTGAATTTAACAAATCTAAATATAAATCAATCTTAATAAATCATTTAACATGTCACAAAATTATAATACTAATATAAATTAAAAATAACATTCACATTGTCGTCATAAAATTAATAAATTCGTCTACATTATAAAAACTATTTTCTGTACATATTCTAAACAATTGTGATTTAAATTGACTTTTATTTAATACTTTTATGTGTTCCGGGAGACAATTAAATATTCTTATACACATATTAAAACTATTTCTTGCAAAACAAGTTGTTGAATGTTGATGCACTACAAGTCGGTTCGGGTACCTTGTCGAGTAATTATATTTCTTAACTTTAAATAAATTTGGATTGTTTTTGACAAACATGCACACTTCGAAAACATACATTGCCGGTAGCGTCATTATTTTCAATTTTACAAAATACTGTCTACATGAGTCTCTTGGACCAAGACCACACATCGCTCTCACACACTTCTTTTGTATCACGAAGACTCGTTTAATGTCAACTGAATAACCCCACATCACGAGCCCGTATCTCAGGGCTGAGCATACGTACCCGTGATATGCGGTCAAGGCTGTTTTCAGATCGGAAATCTTCTTAAGGCGAAAAAGAGCATACGTAAACCTGTTGATCCTTTTACACAACACTTCAATTTGGTCCTTCCATGTAAGATGGGAATCAAGCGTTATACCAAGAAACTTTGTGACAGAGGACTCTTCAACTAATACACTTTTATATGCCACGGATATTTTATATAACAAACCACATTTAAGGGAGGACAAACAGTTTTCACGCAGTTTTGGTCATTACTCAGTTTTTAGGGGTTGTTTTAAACCTACTTCTTGAAAGGAGGTTATCTATTCGACCAGTCTCAGCAATCTAGAGTATTCTCTTTATTGCAAAATTTTAGAAAGGTTTTTCATTGGTTTGGGAATGTGAGAAGTTGAATTATTGCAAAAAAGCTTGACCTCCTTTTGGCTTGTTACTCTTTTTGACTCCCTCCCTGTATATCTACTGTGAACTCAGTTTGATTTCTTAAATTACGAATTATTTGAATAACATTTCCGTACGTTAAAACTAAAAACTAAGTATATTTTATTAAAAAGTGATTCTTTGGTTGTTACAGGTACAAAACAATAAAATAAAAGGAGGAAAGACCTAGGAAGGAGAGAGGAAGCGCCCATTTCCAATGCTACCAACATCATAACCAACATGATGCCATAGGAACTAAGTATTTGATGAAACCAAGGATGAAACGCACTATAATCTGAACATCTTGTCACCTGAGCTTGTCACAATCGACGCGCGACTGTTGCTGTCAGTCTCGGGTTCGATTCCCGACTGACGTTTTGGCACCGTTCATCATCTCGCCTCACGATCTTTCATTTGTTTGCAGCTATTTGTAGAAAAACTTCGAGTCTTATGTCTTGAAAACATGATATTTTGCATTTCTAAAAGATTTAGGGAGATTTGCCGGGATGAGATGCCGGCTTATAATAGCATCACCCCATACTTATCTTTCCCGTGGGTGTCGTCGACTAAGGGATTTGAGAGTTGATGTAAGTATTGCAATTTTAGACGACAGGTGGACAACCTGTCAACAGTGATACAGTCTCCTGAATGACTCTCAAACATTTGTCAGACGTGGTGTAAATGGCGGTTCTTACAGCCTTTTACGCTCTGCCTACCCTGCAAGGGATATAGGCGTGATATACTATGTATGTAATATGTATGTCAAATCATCTCGCAATATTTGTCAATTATTTGAAAGTATATTCAATATTTACAAATGACTGGCCACATTTATGACGAAAAAAGATGACAGATTCGATAGCCATTAAAAATAAAGAAAAAGAAAAGTTCAGGCCCGTTTCAACCAACACTTAAACCGTGTTTTGGGGTCGAAAACGTCGATTTGTCATACATTTTGTGATGTAGAGTTTTATTTTTGGTGAAATCGGCCCGTATGAGTTTGGTTTTTCAGTGACCTAATGGCAGTTGCCAGGATTTTTCATTCTTGAATAATAAGGTTAAAATTATAGGTTGAAATACTTAATAATTGTGCTGTCAAAAATAATTACTTTTTGGCGCGATTTGTCTTGAGAAATAAGTAGGTATACTTTCTTGAAACAGTTTTGAGCAAGACATGAATACCGGTACCATGTGGAAGCGACTGGAGCTATCTATTGCCACCCTTATTCTACTCAGAGTATTTCGTAAAAGGCGATTGTCAACCGCGTGGTGGCGGCGATACCACCTACAATAGCATTCCCAAAGTCATGTACATAAACAATGTTAAATCATTTTGCTATATGATTTGGTGTTCTAATAAAACATGTTGCGCCATTACTAACTGATGATAAGCGCAGGAAGATGGTGACGATTATTGTATGAAATAAAAACTTCAATTACTGTTATAAAAAATCGATTATGCTATAGGTAAGTTAGTACTCTACGGTGCGACATAAGGTTAAGGCTTCTCCACACTTTTAAGGCTGCCTGCCCTTTCAGTTACCCAGTTAACTACAAGTACACTCATATCAAGCCTTTGTTACTTGTGAGGTAGCTAGAGCGTTAAGGGCCGTATAGAAAAATGGTCACTATGGCCACGTCTGACAAAAGATTGAGAGTCATTCAGATTACTGTGTATCACCAATGTTGTCAATCACAGGTTGTCAGCCTATCGCCAAAAATTGCAATTCACTTTCTACAATTTGTATTTATGCAGCGTCATTCGGGTTTAGAATAGGATCACCCCAGTTCTACTCGTGGATGTCGTAAAAAGCGAGTAATTGATAATCATCCAGGCTCAGATCCAGGGAATGGACAGCAGCGTTAACTGAAAATGCAACATCTTGCACTGCGCTCGCCTGCCCGCCTGCCAAGCGTGTTGCGTATGGCAATATTGGCAATGCCCTCGAAAGATAGAGGCAGGCCCATGTCCAGCAGTGGACTGTTGTGATTGCTATAGGTATTCTACAATGAATAAGAATATACACATTCAAAACTAGTGGATTCTGATGTATGATCTGATCACTTGATACACATTCATCTGAATGACTTTCAAATATTTGCCAGACGGAGTATAAATGGCCGTTTTTACAGCCGTTTACTCTGCCTACCCCTCAATGGATATATATCTATGTTTGTATGTATTTTGTTGCAATGCCTAGCTAACAGTAGCTTTCCTCGCGGTGACCTAAATATCTGCCCGCGGTCTACGAAATAGTCTGAGAGATAGCTACATAAAAAGGCGTACTATTTGCTACTAAGGTGCATGCATACGTAACGGACGATATTGTAAGTACCTAGGTACAGTCACATTCTAATGCCTACCATTATAAGTTAGTTAAATAAACTACTATTAAGGGAAGAGTCAACACATGCAACTAAACAATTTTCCCAAGGAAAATAAGTTGAAATATGAAAAATAAATTATTGACCTATACAAACTGAATCGCTTCGCTGGTGCATTTGTATGGGAGGTCCAACAACTTTATTCATATTATTTTGTCCTATTTCCGTTCAGTTTCGTGGGCTGATTCATCCCTTAAAATATTTGCAGTTATTTCTTTATCGTACGTATGTACGTAGTTAGGTAGTTTTATACTGGGTGTTACAAAACAACCAATAAAGCTGAAAGGAGGTCAAGGTACTCATAAAACTGAACACATTTCCCCATGGAACGTGGGGCGAGATATGAAAAAAAAAATTGGATCTCTCATGCAAAATGAACTCAATTTGAAAATGAGAACTTTATTGGTTATTTTGTAACACGTTGTACGTAGCAGAACCCGGTGGCTTTTTACACGTCACCAGCTCTTTGGCTAGGTGTGGGGAGGCCGCTGGGCATCCGGCGAAGGCTTTTATTCTCTATCAAACTTGTCATATTGTTGTGCCACATAAATATCTATTGCTAGTTCTGGAAAATCGATATACGATGGCTCTTTATAGACATTTATAAATAACGTATTTTGTTTCTGTGTTCCTTGGCGAAAATTCTTCAGTTTCATTGGCTGGTTAACTCTTTAAAAATATTTGCAGTTACTTCTTTATCGAATACAAACGTAGTTAGGTAGTTTTATACGTAGCAGAGCCCAGTAAAAAATACCCCCCTACTATTGGGAGGCTCATGTTCACCAGTGGACTTTATTGTGGATGTTATAGTAGTAGTAGCAGAGCCCAGTACTTTACACGTCACCAGCTCTTTGGCTAGGTGTGGGGAGGCCGCTGGGCACCCGGCGAAGGCTTTTATTCTCTATCAAACTTGTCATATTGTTGTGCCACATAAATATCTACTGCTAGTTCTGGAAAATCGATGTATGGCGGCTCTTTAAAGACATTTAAAAATATCGTATTTTGTTTTTGTGTTCCTTGGTTTGTAATGTCTTTGGGCAATAATTGTTCAGTTTCTTGGGCTGTTTCACCCCTTAAAATATTTGTAGTTATTTCTGAATCGAACATATAAACATATAAATAGTCAGTTTTATACTGGGTGTTACAAAACAACCAACAAAGCTAAAAGGAGGTCAAGGTACTCGTACAACTGAACAACTTTCCCTATGGAACATGGGTGGAAATATGAAGAAAATATTTGGACCTCCCATACAGAATGAACTCCATTTGTATGGGAGCTTTTATGGGTTGTTTTGTAACACGTTGTATATAAAAACACACTTCAGACAATCATTTCGTATGTGTGTGAACCACCTTAGCTACAAAAAGAGTGAACTGAACTAATGAATGAATGAAAACTGAATGAACTATTAACCTGCTACGGGCTACAAGCTTTGCTACGCCGTAGCGGAATGCTACGCGTTTCATTAAAATCCGTAGTTTGTGTTTTTTAGTCTCACAAGAACGTTTTAAACTGAGAGCCAAGTTCAATATCAAAATGTAATATTAGCGCCTTTAGTAAAGTAGTTGTTATTCGCGCTAAGCGCCTCTGTAGGACATATTCCAATTCTGCGTACATCTCATTTGACTAAAATTACACCTCCAAATTGAACCCCGACACGTACTTAGCCAGACCTCAATTCGTCTCGGCTTGTCAAGGGGCTTATAGTCCGAGTTCTTAATTGGCAGTTTGTATGGAGGTATGGTCCCATCTGGCAGAAATCATGAAACTTGGCATGTGTGTAGCTTACATGTGTAAGCTTCAGGAAAAGAAGGGAAGCAAGTTGGGTAGAATATTCGTTCAAACTTGCTATTGGCTTTTATTAGTTAGTAGAAACCCGCAGAGACAACACTTCAATCACGCCTGTGGGGATCGGGAGGGGGCAAAGTTTATTTTTCCGAGCTGAACTTGAGACTTCTGAAATGTGAGACGAGAATTGAGTATCATTTTATATATCAAAGACGGAGTATTCATTTCTGGGATGCTTTTGGTACATTTCATACAAAAATATAAATATATTAAGTGAAATTGAAAAAAATATGTTTCTTTCTCATTCAAACTCTGTTTTCTTCTGAAACTTGAGACATATTTATTAGATAATAACACATACTCGAAGACATACTCACCCTTATTATAAAACCATATTTTATTTTCGAAAATATTAGAAAATACCTAGCTTACGGAAGCCTAAATATTTTTACAAAGTTATGTTTGTAGCTGGAAAAATTTCAAGTTCATAGATTTTGTATGCAAAAATAAGATTACCAACCGCAAACTTATATTTCTCAATTGTCGCTAAACTATTCCAGATAGAGAAATGCCCTCATAGGGAATGTTGTTTATACTGAAGGGTAGTTTTTGTTGGAATAAAGAAATTGAGGATCTGGAGTACTTGATGTTTAAGAAGACATTACAGTATCTCGAATAGTTTAGCTGGGCTGTTGATGTTCCACATCAAGTACTCCAGATCTTCAATTTATATATATCAGCATAAACAACTCTTCAGTATAAACAACATTTCCTATGAGGGCATTTCTCTATCCGGAATGGTTTAGCAACAATTGAGAAATATACGTTTGCGGTTGGTAATCTTATTTTTGCATACAAAATCTATGAATTTGTAATTTTTCCAGCTACAAACATAACTTTGTAAAAATATTTAGGCTTCTGTAGGCTAGGTATTTTCTAATATTTTCGAAAATAAAATATGGCTTTATAATTCGGGTGAGTATGTCTTTGAGTATGTGTTATTATCTAGTAAATATGTCTCAAGGTCATGAAGAAAACAGCGTTTGAATGAGAACGAAACATATTTTTTTCTTATTTCACTTAATATTTTTATATTTTTGTATAAAATGTAGCAAAAAGCGTCCCAGAAATGAATACTCCCGTCTTTGATATATTCGAAAATGATACTCAATTTCTCGTCTCACATTTACTTAAGGAGTCAGAAGTCCTCAAGTTCAGCTCGGAAAAAATAAACTTTGCCCCCCTCCCCCGATCCCCACAGGCGTGATTGAAGTGTTGTCTCTGCGGGTTTCCTTTGTAGACTACCTAACTAATAAAAGCCAATAGCAAGTTTGAACGAATATTCTATCACATGGTAGTTATGGCTAATTCAGAGCTGGAAGTCACCTTCAAAAAAATGATGGGTTTCCCAGAAGCATAACTCGAAAAGTATAAGTCCTATCAACATCGACCCAAGAACAATTATGTAGACAATTTTATAAGGAATATTTCTTACCTTGACAAATTTCTCCTATCTTTAATCGTTTCCGAGAAAAATAAAGATAACTGAAATTTGGGACATAAAAGGGGGGGTAAAGGGGGGAAGCAGGGGGGTCCAACTTGCTTCCCTTCTTTTCCTGAAGCTTACACATGTAAGCTACACACATGCCAAGTTTCATGATTTCTGCCAGATGGGACCATACTTCCAGCTAAGGAGCCGTACTATTAATCTCACAAGAGATCAGTCTTACTGATTTAGCGACTAAATGGTGGCGAATCTATTTACATCTGAATAAGAGCATTTGAGAGTTCAATTTACTCCTCTCTCTTAGGGGAGGCGCCTAAGACTATACAGGGTGTATGGGACGGTGTAACGAAAGTTTTGCAGGCGTGCTCAGACCATGAAACTAACCAACTTTTCCCATGTCGCAGGCAGTCCCACTACCATTACTTATGCCTTTAAGCCAGAATAGCTGTTTAATAAACAAACATTTAACATACATACTATAATTGTCACGCCTCTGTCCCTTGCAGGGTAGGCAGAGCGTAAACGACTGTAAAAACGGCCATTCACACTACGTCTGACAAGAGTTCGAGAGTAATTCAGAAGATATCATCATAGTGACAGGTAGTCAGCCTGTCGCCTAAAATTGCAATATTAGACATTAAGGCTGTTTTTCCACTACACCGATCCGATAGGTACACGATAATTGTCGATCCGATTTAGAAATCTATTAAACTACTATACTCGCTTTTCCACTACACCGACATCCGGTTTTTATCGAACCGATAATTTTCCAAATCGGAATGGTATTTTATCGGTCCGATGTGACAGACGTACAAAAACTATGCAGGCCTTTGCATTACCTGTTTCCGATCCGGTCATCTATGGCTCTGGCATCTTTGTCTAGCCTCTGACATGGTTGCAAGGCGTCTAAAGTAATTTATCTTAGCAATTATGCGTACTGAGTTATCAGTTCATTTAGGAAAGTTATAGGCCTTGACGAGGTGACAGCTGTCAAACTAAAATCTCGTTTATTTCGAAAACTATACAAGTCAGACCATCGGTGTCTTAGAAAAAGTTTACTATCTTGACGAGACCTATATTTTAGGTGACAGCTGTCAAATTAAAAAACTCGTTTATCTCGGAAACTATGCATGCTAGGTTATCTGGGTCTTAGAAAAAGTTTGATATCTTGTCGAGACCTACATTTTAGGTGACAGCTGTCAAACTAAAAACTCGTTTATCTCTGAATCTTTGCAAGCCAAACCATCAGTGTTTTAGAAAAAGTTTAATATCTTGACGAGACCTAAATTTAAGGTACACAGTTCTCAAACTAATATTTTATTAACAGTTTCATGAGTACCTTGACCTCCTTTCGGCTTGTTATACCCTTTCCGTTACTCCCTGTATAATACAAGTTCTGAAACAATTGTGCATTCTACCATGTCGTCCTTCCTAGTCCGAGTCCGTAGAGATAATGACAATTTACTGTCCGATTTTTACCGGACAAGTGGAAAAGCGTTGTCCGGCTTTTCGATATTTATCGGAAGGCTACTTCCGACATCCGATGTCGGATCGGAGTAGTGGAAAAACAGCCTAACTCTCAAATCCCTTATTCTATTCTTACGACAGCCACTAGGAAGAGATGGGGTGTTGGTATTCTAATTCTAAGCCGGCGCGGCACCGCACGGCAAATTTTTCTTTGTTTCCAGTGAAGATTACAGCCATAAGAGTCCACTGTTGGACATATGGGCCAATTGGGGTTATTGCCATTACTACGCGATCACATGTATTCAAATAAAAATAAAAAAAAACAAAGTATTGATTCAACCCGACCTCTAATCAATCATCATAGTATTTTTATAAATTATCGAGAGTGTATTTCATTTCTACAAAATACTGGCAACAGTCGTCGAAAAAATTTGACAAGCCATTAAAAATAAAGAAAAAGAAAACTTTAGGCCCGTTTCAACCAACACATAAACCGCGTTTTTCGGTCTAAATCCTAGATTTGTACCGTTCAAAGTTTGAATTTTGGTGAAACCAGCCCTCATGAGTTTTATTTTTCAGTAACTTAATGGCAGTTGCCAGTATTCCGAATTCTAAAATAGTTTTTTATGAGTAGGTAGGTACCTAGTATGGATGTAAATGGGAAATTATGCATAATAATTAGGCCTATAATTCGTTGACTAGCTTATTGTATTTTTTGTCTGTCATGTATACCGGAAGTAACAAAAAGGGGAAGTATTATACTTAAGTCGAAAGGAGGTCAAGGTACTCATTAAAACTTTCCCCATGGAACTTGGGTAGAAATATGAAATGTTGCATGGAGAAAGTTGCTCAGTTTCATGAGTACCTTCCGGTTTGTTATACCCTTGTTACTCCCTGCAGGTATATTCCAAAACCAGTAGACCGATTTTGATTAATATAGGGTGAAATTTTATTAGTGACCGATAGCAAAAATACATGACGGTCTAAGGAACATCAATTTTCCCCAAGGAACATATGTCATAATATGAAAAAGAGGATTGGATTTCCTATAGTAGCTCGAAGTAGCTGAGCGGCAATTTTGTATGGAATGGAAGGTACATTTCCTTTTTACCTATGTTCCTTGGGGAAAGTTGTTCCTTATCAGCAGCCGGTTCTGAGTTTACGTCATCAGTCACTAGTATAAATTCATCCTATATGTATTTCTGGTGATACATTTCATTTACGGAACCCTAAAAATCGCCGATTTATCGCCACAGCTCAGCGTTTTTCAAGGGCACTCGACTGTTTTGTCTAAAGGGTTCTGTACATAGAGGGTGTGATCTAAAAGATACGACGCGTTCGAGCACCCTTCAGTTTTATTATGCGGCACTTTTCGAGAGGCCTGCGTGTGACTTTATTGTAATATTTCATCCTTGTTAATGTTAATACGTCACGCCTTTGTGTTTTGCGGGGTAGGCGCATCAGTAAAACTATTTTAATAGATTGGTACTTAAGTATGGCCAACGAAACGAGATAATTTTTGTAATTAACTTTTGTATGACTCGGTGACAGACAGCTATTACCATCTGTCCTTATCTGTCACATGGTATAATGTCAGTTGTCTCTTTCTGGTTTGTTTACATTCTTTATCTCGGCTGGTTGACCTTACTTTATGATGTCTCTTTTTATCCTTTAAAATAGATAAAAGATAGGACGCGTTCGAGCATCCTTCAGTTTTATTATGCGGCACTTTTCGAGAGGCCTGCGTGTGACTTTATTGTAATATTTCATTCTTGTAAATACGTCACGCCTTTGTGTTTTGCGGGGTAGGCACAGCGTGATCGTAATAGAAAAATGTAACGGTCTATATGAACTTATTTTTTTTGTTTCTATTCTAGTTTTGACATTGTGTTTTTATAATTTAACTTAATTGCTTGACATTTTTAAATTCATAATTTTGTATTTGCATGCCAATAAAAAATTACAAATGAATATTGAAAATGACCATTTTTTGTACTTGTGAACAAAGAATAATTCTATTCATTCCATTCTATTCATTCTAGGTTTAACGCCATGTCTGCAAAATATGGGTCATTTAAGAATATTTAGTGTATTGTTTTTACCGTGTGGTGCCGGCTTAGAATAGCATCACTCCATTATATTTCCCGCGGGTGTCGTAAGAATTGACTAAGGGATTTGAGAGCTGATGTGTATTGCAAATTTAGGCGACAGGCTGAAAAACGTGGTGATACACAGTCTTCTGAATGACTCTCAAACTTCTGTCAGACGTGGTGTAAATGGCCGTTTTTTACAGCCGTTTACGCACTACCTACCCCGCAAGGGATATTCAGGGTGTCCCGGTTATCGCGGTCCAAAGAAAAATCTAGACTCTGGACATCCTAAACTACCATAAAAGCAAAAAAAAACTGTTCAATATTTAAAGAAAAAAATAGACCTCCCATACAAAATGCTCTATCAGGCAGCAAAATTAGTATGGGTTGTCCATTTTTTTCTTCATATATTGAACATTTTTTTTGCTATTATGGTAGATTAGGATGTCCAGAGTCTAGATTTTTTCTTTGGAACACGATAACCGGGACACCCTGTATAGGCGTGACATATGTATTTATGTATGTAGTTTGTAGTTATGTTATAATGTATGATCACAGATGTCCAGAATGTCCTAGACAAGCCTAACTAGGTACTAGCCGCCGGCATTTCGTGTATAACCACTATAATAATTAATTAGCCATAAGTACACACTATTATCACAATCTGGTCAATACAATAGTTATTAGCAAATACAATCATGTCTTATCTATCAGTATCACATCACTGTAAGGTTACCAACATACAGGGTTATTTTTTAGTCAGTGCGCAAACTTTGCAGGATGTTTCTACTCATGATTCTGAACAACTTTTATTATGGGGCCGCCTGCGAAATCTAAAAAAAATTTTTGGTTGTTTCATACATTTTTGCCGAGTAGGTATGAAATTTTCTATGGAACACCCAAATTTTTTTTTGCGAATTCGCAAGTGGTCCCATAGTAAAAGTTGTTCAGAATCACGAGTAGAAATACCCTGCAAAGTTTGCGCACTGACTAAAAAATAACCCTGTATAATTAAGTACAAAGACTGAACCACTTTTATTAGAAACTTATCTTCAAAATATGAGGAAATTGGATCATCCATACTTTACCCACATTTACTTCAAGTTTAAAAAATTTAATCCTATAATATGTTACATTTATTTTCTGGGTTTGTTTTTCTCAAGAAACTAAACAACTTAACTTTTTAGAACTCCCGAACAAAGTAATTTAAAAGGTAGGTTTATATGAATAACAAATGCCCGATACATCCCTTAGGCGAGGAACACACGCAACGTCGGTTTGTGCGTCGTTTGTTCGATTTTCCACCTTATTTTTATACGAATACGGTTTATGTCAAACGATTTGACAGACAACGCAGCGTTGTGCGATGCCGTTTGACACAAACCGTATTCATATGCAGGTAGGGTGGAGAATCGAATGAACGACGCACAAACCGACGTTGCGTGTGTTCCTCGCCTCACTAAAAATGACTTCTTCTTTTCATGTGTCTGTCTGTTTCATCCAACGTCTCAAAATATTCTGAGTTTTACAGCCGCCTACAGCAAGTATCAGGCTTCTAAAATGGTTGTGTAATTAATGACTACCATCTAAGTGCTACCGACATGGCTTGACGTGCCCTCCGAAGCACGTAACCATTCTTCTTTTCGGGCCATCAGGTGGTTCAACCTGCAATGTCCTAACCAGACAAGGAACAAATTCACAAAGTGAGGAATATCAACTTTGTGAGTGCACCACCGAGAATCGAACCCGGAACTTTCTGCCTCGTAGTCGCACTACCACTATGCTACATCGGCCCACCTCCTAATATGACCAACGTTTGAACGTCAGAACCTAAACCATGACAGGACATAAGCGGCGCGCATAACTCGCGCCGCGTGCGTGTGACAGTGACAGATGTCATAATGACGTCGTAACTAACGCGGGACGTCATACACGACGGTTCTATTTGAGAACGTCACAGAACGTAATAGAGAGCTTACAGAAGGTTCACTCGGCCCTATCTCGGATTTACGAGATTGGCACTTGTTTCATAGCCACTGTTGCTAATCCCAAAAATCTCAAAGTATTATCAAAACATCAAAATCTAATGGTAAGCTTATAAACCAAGCGTCGCGACAACGAACGTCGCTGCGGTCTTGTAGAAAAACCCGACCGCATCCCATACAAACCCTGAGCTTCTCAGAGCGCTGTCAACGTGACGGCGACGCGGCGGCGTCGTTGACGCTGACGCCCGGTCTTTCTGGTATCCCCATACAAACCAGTCATTTTACAGCGACAACGACGCCGCCGTGACGCCGCGACGCTTGGAAAATAAGGGTATCATTAAAGTCATAACATGATTCTGAAACAATATTAAGTCCAATAAATATGACATTCGTATCAACCACCTTGTGTTGTTCGCGTAATACCTGTACAAGAACATGCACCAACAAATCCAAATCTATGTATAAATGAAAACCGCATTAAAATCAGACCAGCTCATTTGGTGATAATTGGTAATATTGGTTTATACAAACACACTAACAAAAATTCTCTCATCCCGAATGCATAAGAATATACCGTCTCCATTCCTTCATAGGTAAAAATTATCATATGTTGACGGGGCACTACGACGCCGCCACGCTTGGTCTTTATCTCAGACAACTTACGGCCGTTTACGCTCTGCCTACCCCGCTGAGTAAATAAGGCTTTAAGACCAACTGCACAAATTTCCGTATTTTTTTAAGGACACGTAATTTTTTATTACCTTCCATACAAAATCACAATCAACTGACGGCATTTACTTTATTAATTTTACCTCTCCTGAAATACTTGCTTATGGGAAATTGTTCAGTTTCGTAATCTGAGTGCACCCTATCGGTATTCGGAGAGCTGTCCCTTACACCCTATATACGGTTACATTTAATTAAGTACAAATCTCTTGAGGGTGTGATCTACTCACGAAACTGAACAACTTTTGTTTGAAACTTTTCCTCGAAATATGAACCCTATATATGTAAAATTAATATGCTATCTATGTGTACAATTAGGATGTAGATAGATAGCAGCGCCTACGACTCAATACGTCACTATGGTATAAATCTCAACTCCATACGAGCTCTACGTCGTGCTACGCGCGTGTCTACGCATCTGCTACGAGCCGCTACGAGCTACGAGTATTTATCAACCTTCGGTTAGAACTTAGTACGTGTTTGTGTGAATTATGTATTACGTAATTGCGTTGTGTGTGTACGATCAGAAATTCGCTACTTGACAGGGTCATAAATAAAATACAAATGTTATACGCTTAAAACAATTGTCCGAAACTTCGAGCAACTCGATCTTCCGTCCCGTTCCGTTCCTCCAAGGTCCGAAAATACTACAGACTTCATTCATTGTTTGCCAAAATATGTATTAAAAGTTACAATTTATAAACACTAAATAAAGCATTACATTTATATTACATTACATATTTTTGTTACAGGTAAAGCATTATTCGAGGGTCGGCGCAACATGTAACTTGTAGTCTACATCCATGTTGCGAAGGTATTTTGTATACAACTACATCGTCCTCTACAAAATCGTATGTGCCGACCATTTTTTGCGAACGTTTGATGTTTTTTAAACGTCAGGTAATAGGTACTGCTCGCTATACATTTCACGGATTAGTTTCTCCAAAAAACGCTTTTGCAGAAACTAATGCGTAATATACGTTGCACGCCTCCATAGACTTAAAGGGATGATATGATAAATACTGCAAATGCTATCCGGGTGGCTGAATTCTGGGCGCACAAAATTTTACTTTTGCCATCGACACGAAAAGAAGTCTATGACAGCGTACGACGCCATCTTGCGGTCTAGTTTCTTCAAAAACTCTTTTCTACTTCTACAACTCTAGTAATATCATCATCATCATCTTCCTGCTCTTATCCTAATTACTTAGGGTCGGCGCAACACGTTTTGTTGAACACAAAATCATGTTGCAAAAGTATTTGGCTTAATTTTATGACCGGCCGCCTGCCTGACGTCAACGTCAACTTGGGTGGTATTGCCGCCACCATACGGTTGACCATAGTTGGCAGGTATTGTTGCCATATATTCAAAAACTCTATGTCGCCTTTTATAAGTAGAATAGGGGTGGCAGAATTCTTAGCCGCTACCTACCATTATGTATGTGTGTATGTGACCTTCAATAAATTATTTACACTTCTACCTACAGACACACTTGTACACCTTTTTACCTGTTTATTTACTTACGCAGTCGTATAAACACAACCTTGGTAAGAAGTATTGTCTTACTATTGTCTGACCACGAGACGACACCTGATACCGACAGAGTACCAGACGTAATGTTACCAACTCAGACATTTAGACGGCTAAAAACGTTAAATATAAAATAGAGCTGTCACTTTAAGTTGGAAAATAATTGTGACTAAAGGTGTTTCAAGCCTACATTACGGCGAATATAGTATAAGGTTCAATTTCATTAAGTACAAATACTTTAAGGGTGTGTGCTATGAACAAAACTGAACAACTTTTCATTAAAAAACAAGAATAAGAATAAAACATTCGGATCTCGGATGCCAAAACTTTGAAAAATATACATATAAGTACCATTTTTAGTATGAGAGCTCCAATGTTTTCATATTTCGTATAAAAAATTCTAATAAATGTTGTTCAGTTTTGTGAGTGAAAGAAACCGTTAAAATATTTGTACTTAATTAAAAATAACCTTACGTGCCTTGAAAATTCACTGCATCAGTAGCAAAATAACTCATAAATAAGCTACAAATCTATAAAATATAAGTTTTCGGCTTTCGTGCCTGAACTCCGTCCCTCGCGATATTAAAGTCCCGTTGCCATGGCGACCGGGTGTTTCGCCAATAGTCTCAAACTGAACTTTACTGCTGCAGTAACTAACTTGTACAGTTTGAACAATATTATGTTATGAAGGCAATCGTTTTGTATGGTAATACGAGTAAATTGGTATTTTAATCTAAAAAAACAACCCCACAATCCCCATTTATACCTACCTATAATTTCAACCTCATTTCTACGAAACCATGCATGAGAGAGAAATCCTGGCAACTGCCATTTGCTACTGAAAAAAATATAACTTCGGAGGGCTGGTTCCACCAAATTTTAAAACTTAACGAGCGCTAACCTTAGTTTTTTGCCGTAAAACGTGGTTTACGTGTTGGTTGAATCGGGCCATCACTTTTATTTTTCTTTTTATTTAATGGCTATCTGTCAAGTTTTTTTCGCCCTCTTGCCAGTGATTTGTAGAGACGGAATACACTCTCAATAATTATTTTATACTTTTTAAATGATTTTGACAATTTTGGCGAAGGTTTTTAGGTTTCTGAACATACTGCATAGATCGCGGTTGTTTACAAGTTACAAGTTACAACTTGGTTACAACACTTATATTATTGTTTCGAACTGGATTATCTATCGCTGAAAGGTTTTTGTTTAATCGAGTAAAACTAAAACCTTACCGCGGTAATAATCCCCTTAAAAATATGGTATAATATACCAGATAGGGTCAAGTGGGGATCCATGACACGCGGGGCACTGTGAAACAGTGGATTTATCTATGTCTCCTTTTATAATTTTAATTATGCTTCTTTACTGTAATGTCCGCCTAATTGACCGCCATGTTTGGACTGTTGTCATTTTCGGATTTCATAGATAGTTTCAAAGTAATTTGCAAAAAAATGTTTTTAGGTCACTAAAGTAAAAAAGAAAATCTTAAATCTTTTCGATATCATTCCTGATGCTGTAGTTTCAGGTTAAAATACTTTTTATCATGTTAATTTGTGTTAATGAGGGAATGATTTTATCTATCTAAATTTACTTTAAAAAAACGATAGTTAAGTAATGGCCATTTTATTTTTTACGGATGGTATGGGGCACAATGAAACGGGGCACTATGAAACACGACTTTTTTGATACTTATCATAACAAAATTGTAAAAAGTAATAAATGGCAAGTAGATTTGTACTTTTTCGGAATATTAATCGAAAATATATATTTTTCGTGATTAATTAAAGAAAATATTATCAAAAAAGACTCAAAATTTACAGCGTGTTCCATTGATTTAACTGTATAACTAACATATTTTGAAAAATATTAAATAAAACAAAAAGAAAATTGATAATATATTTCTTTTTTACATAGCATAAGTTAATTATTACGACGTTAATTAAATTTATTGAATAAAGGATCAAAGGTTCCTACACAGAAATTGTGCCGTTTCATAGTACCCCATAGTATGTTTCACTGTACCCCAGATACAGGGCACTATGAAACAAGTTCCCGATCTCACTAAAATGTAATTTATATTAACATTCCAGAAAGTTTTATGGGGTTTTCGTTTTTTTTATAAGAACAGTTATATACTGATTATTTTGGTATCAAATTTGATTCGATACATGTAGCGGTTCACGAGATACGAAGCATTTTAACTTTTTTGTTTCATAGTGCCCCACCTTACCCTACCTAGCAGTCAGTTAGCATGTTAATAAAATGAATAAATCCCACATCCGCTATTTTCGTCTGTCAACGCTCTGTCTACTCCTTAAGGGATGTAAGCGTGACGTATATATGGCTCCCAATTTCAAGACAAAACAACATGCCAAATGCAAAATCCCACAAAAAATATCACTGCCAATAAATCAAAATTCCACACGACCGAACCCTGTCACTCGCAGTCGCGTGCCGTCCCTTACCAACTGCACATACGGTTTAACGGTAGATTACCCAACACATATTGTGCAAGAGGTCAAATGCATTTGGGTTCTGGATTTGAACAGAGCAATTAGACGATTTTGCGCATTTTGACAGACGGCAGGCAAATGGCAGCCTTAAGTAATTGCGACTTCCTGTAGCGTGCACGATTCATAATTTCCTTAAGTAGGTACTTGAAAAATCGGATTCGGCTAACTACCGCAAATACCGCAATAATTTTTTTGCGGTGGCTAGTAACCCGTCGGAAAATAACATTTAATTTTGATTTTTTCTAAAGTTTTTTTTACATAATATGATAGCATTTTATGCATTTGTCTGCTATCTCACCTGTTGGTTAGTGATGGATGATGCAGGAGATGTTGGAGCATGCTTGCCTAGGTAGTGCCTATTCACTCTCGCCTTGAAAAGGCCCAAGTTATAATGTTCCAGAAACAGATCATCCGGCAGGGAGTTCCACTTCTTAGCCGTTCGCATTCATCAGCTATCACATTACATCAGCCTATAGTAGTCCACTAGTGGACGTGTGCTGCCGGCTTAGAATAGCATCACCCCATATCTACCCGTGGGCACAGGTGGGTATCGTAAAAGCCGACTAAGGGATGAATCCAGGGAATGGGCAACAGCGTTCTCTGTAAATACAACGCCTTGCAATGCGCTCGCCAATCCGCCTGCCAAGCGTGATGAGCATGGCAAATACCCCCCTTATAGGGGGAGGCCGTGTCCAGCAGTGGACAGTTGTGGCTGTTATAGTAGTGGACCTCTCCCAGTCTCCGTTACAAGACGTCGTATTAAGTCACGCACGGTAGATATCCCATTTTAGCCATCCAGTCTCTATCAATAATCTATCAATGAATTGAAAACATTACCTATTCATTCATACATAAGCACACACACATACGCTAGAAAATAATTTACCAAACTCTGGAGTCACTTAAGTCATTGAAAATGTCGTTATTTTGGACGCGAAGCAACACCCAAGCCTAATTATTAGTGATGGGAACGGTCAAGTTGTATACGAAACTTATATCTTAAGTGAATTTATATATCCCACCCAAAACATTAACATGTAAACTGTTGCCAAGACATGCCATGTGAAAAGATATCAAATTTAAAAGTCAAAATACGTGGCATTTTTGTCCCACTTGTTTAAAAGGAGTTTCGAATGACCAATTTCATTGTTGATGTTTTGTCATTACAACATTTCTTCATATCAACTTTCATACATTAGTACTGACGTTATGCGGAGCCCACGTATCTAGCGAGACGAACCTATAGGAGCTTATAGGTAATAAATAATAATAATGTCCTATTTCAGGGTATGTTCTACTCGTGAAACTGAACAACTTAGTAATATTTTTTCGAAATAAGAAAAAGAATTGGTCCTACCATACAAACTGACACATGTTTTGGACATTTATGTATGAAAGGTCCAAAATATTGTTTTATATTTCGAAAAAAGATTACTAACAAAAGTTGTTTAGTTTCACGAGTAGAACACACCCAACACACCTTTAAATATGTGCACCCACCACCATGTAAATATTTTCACTGAATGTAAAAGGACCTTATACTGGGTGTTACTAAACGACCCATAAAGTAGATAGGAGGGCAAGGTAGATTGAAGTCATAAAACTAAGTAACTTTCCCCATGGAACATGGGTCGAAATATGAAAAAAAATTTGGCCCTCCCATACAAAATGAACTCAATTTGTATGAGAGCTTTATTGGTTGTTTTGTAACACGTTGTTTACTACGGAACCACTTGATTTGAGATTGGGATTTAAAGGCACACACAGTACTTATTTTTCAATTACTCATTTCATTTTCACCTAAACTGATATTTTTTCTGTCAAATCGTTCAGTATGTCACATCACTAACGTCACTACTAATTGCTCCATAGGGTTTCGCAGGCGTCGTAAATATTATGGCATTCCGAACCATATTTCATAGCCAATAAGATTGATAACAGCTTACAAGATGGAGGCTGTAATATTAAAGCGTAATTCTTAGAGTATTATTTAAGCAAGCTATAGACTATATAAGGTCCTATTAAATTCACTGCAAATATTTTAGGGGCAGATCAAATCTATACATATAATAAAACAGAAACGAAACCAATTCTGTACATGGGATAGTTTAAAAAAAGGATTTTTACTTCCAATTGTGCTCAGGATACAGATCTCAGAACAACAGTTAAAAAATTTTTTGTCTGTTTGTCTGTCTGTATGTCTGTCTGTTTGTCTGTCTGTTTGTCTGTTTGTTTGTCCATCTTTCACGGAAAAACTACTGGACGGATTTTTACCAAATTTTGTATAGTAATACCTTATTAGTTGGGTCAACATCTAGGATACATTTTACCACTCGAGGGTCAGGAGTACCAGATGTAGACCACCAGAAGCACCATTAGGAGCCCGGCTAAACTATAGGAGATACAGATATGATTCCAAAGCACAAGTTGTTCAGCTTGGTAGGACGCTTTTGCTGGCAAATAGACATCGAATGTTTGGAGTACCGGATGTAGACCACCAGGTGCGCCAACAGGAGCTCAGGTAATCTATAGGAGATACAGATATGACTCCAAAGCAAAAGTTGTTCAGCTTGATGGGACGCTTCAGCTGGCGAAAAAACATCGAAGGTTTGGAGTACCTGATGTAGAGCACCAGGTGCACCAACAGGAGCCCAGGTAAACTATAGGAGATACAGAATATGACTCCAAAACAGAAGTTGTTCAGCTTGATGAGACGCTTCTGACGGCGAACAGACATCGAAGATTTGGAGTACCTGCTGTAGACCACCAGGTGCACCACCAGCACTACTGGTAAACTATAGGAGATATAGACATTACTACAAAGCAAAAGTTGTTCAGCTTGATGAGACGCTTCTGACGGCGAACAGACATCGAAGATTTGGAGTACCTGCTGTAGACCACCAGGTGCACCACCAGCACTACAGGTAAACTATAGGAGATATAGACATTACTACAAAGCAAAAGTTGTTCAGCTTTACAGGACGCTTCAGCTGGCAAAAAGACATCGAAGGTTTGGGGTACCTGACCAAGAGTAAACCACCAGGTGCACCAACCGGAGTACAGGTAAACTTTAGGAGATACAGAAATGACTCCAAAGCAAAAGTTGTTCAGCTTGACGGAACACTTCTGTTGGCATCTGCTGGCAATCCAACTGGCTCCAACAATTAATATATAATTAGCGTGATGGATACAATTTTTAGGAAGCTGGTGTAGAAATCAGAATTTTACAAGTACAAAACTAAACGAAGTTCGCGGGCACCAGCTATAAGGAATATAGATCTTAATCTGAAGTTACAATGAAAATTATAACGCATACTGTACCACTAAAGTTTTGAGTTTTGTTTTTCAATTTTCCGTTGGTAACCATACCGCTGCAAGCAAACCAGCAACGAAATTAACTTTGTAACGCTGAAAAACTTGATATTTAAACGTTGACTACGTTGTAGGCGTGTCTGTCACTATCTAGGCCGGTTTTCATCTTATGTTGGCGCATAAACATTCCTAGGCGAGACGAAGTTCGCGGGCACCAGCTAGTAAAATATAAACATGTACTAGGCAAATTTTTAAAGAAATCTACACGCTAGTTTGCGCGTATCGCCCCACGCCGTACTGTCAAACGTAAGCAGTTGCTCCCTGGATACAGACGTCAAATGTATGAGTAGTAACAGATTTAGGTTCAATAGTTCTGTCACTGGCGTTTTGCTACTGAAGGACGAAGGGGTACTGTTCTTTCTAGTGCCACCCGTTCATACCCACTAAGGCGCACTCTATAGCTTGCTTATATATTATAATCTAAGGCGTAATTCATTTCAGATATTCCAAAGAAGTTATTTATGTTTATTGCGGAATATTACTTGAAGATGTTCGAAAAGCAATTTGGACCATTAAGGTTTTGTAAATGGGCATATTTTACGCTAATAATTGATAGCGTGGGCCTTTTAGTTGCCTCGTTTTAAATAACACTACACCTACATAATATTAGAGCAACACTTTGTTAAATTCCTTTGCCTTGCGTCAAACTAGGTAACTTACTGTCAAATCGCTCCTAACCTCAATAGTAAACGTAATAACCTATTTTTTTTAAGTTGGAACTTGCCGCTCGCTAAATGGCAACCAAAATGTCTGAAAAAACTTATGGTTCTAAACCCAAATTAGGCAATGCTACTGCTTAAGGTGTTCCCTTTTCCATACAAAAGTTCAATGGACTTACGACTGTAAGTAAAGAAGACAAAAGTCTGATTATAAAACGTGATGAGGATTACCGTAGTTATATAAAATTTTCGTAAAATAGGTACTAAAAATATTTTTTTAATCATCTGATTTCCCCGTAAAAACCAATTCGCCACTTTAAGAAAATGGATGGAGCTATAAATACGTTTGATTTTATTGCACAGAAAATACTTTAAATTATCTTTTAACCATAAGTAGTTTTGCGACAAATTCACGTATGCCTTGATCATTTCACATAAAGGTTTTTTTTTATTTTCATTGCTACTTATGTTTAAGTCGATAAAAGTGAAGTTTTTCGTTTCTATGACATGATGTTTTCCCTTAACAGCCCGTACTTAAGGCGCATCGTTACGTCATACAAACGAAAATCTGAACTTCAACCGAGTTAATCATGAGCTAAACAACAATTTTATCAAAAAAACTTTATGTGAAATGAAGAAGGCACACGTAAATTTGTCGCAAAACTGCATAAGGTAAAAAAATACTAAGTACTTTCTCCACAAAAAAATTAAACGTGTTTATCGCAGCAGTAGCTCCATCTATGTTCATAAAGTGGCAAAACGGTTTTTACTGAGAAATCTGATGGTTAAAAAATTATTTGTTTTATTTTGCGACAATGTTATAAAAGCACGGGACTTCCCATCAAGTTTTTTAATAATATTTTTGTCTTATTTAAAGACGTAACTCCATTTAACTTTTGTATGGAAAACGATCCACCTTAACCTGTAAAATTTAGGTTAACACTCGCTCTTCAAACCACAAATTTAAAGCAAACACTCGCTTAGAATCAGCAAAACATCTGCATTTTGCTCTGAATATCGCCGGATCAATACTTCACGGAACTAGTACGGAAATAACTGTGACGGGGTAACAGTGACTATTGTTGTTGTGACTGGCCGACTTTGGCTTCTATTTTCACCCTAAATACGTTTGTCCGAACATTATATGCTCGAATGATTTTTCTTGACTTCAGTAGGCAAAAAAAATCTACAGATGTAGTTTATCATTTATAGGGCCATGTTACATATGCTAGCTTAGAATAGCATTACCCCATCTTTCTCGTGGGTGTCAAAAAGTGACTAAGAAATTTGAGAGTTGATGTGTACTGCAATTTTAGGCGACAGGCTGACAACCTGTCGCTACGGCGATACACAATCTTCTGAATGACTCTCAGTCTTATTATCAGTCGTGGTGTGAATGGCCGTTTTACAGCTGTTTACGCTCTGCCTACCCCGCAAGAGAAATAAGGCGTTATTAATATATGTATGTTTATGAAGTTAAAACTTAGAATCCGAATTCGAGCTTATGATATTTGAGCAAACATAAATAGGAAATAAGAGAGTAGGAGATAGTTGAGTCCACGGCCGCCGTAGTTTATAAATAAAATATTTCAGTTGATGAAAAGCGGTTTTCATTGTAGTCAATAACATTGCCATAAATGGATCCATTGCATTTTATCTCACTTTAAATTGATTGTATTGTGAATCCAATTTTGCAGGCGTCTTTTGCATATTTACTCTACAGAAGGGCCACTTTGAAAAGCCATTTTGACAGCTGCCAAACCCGTAATAAGTATAAGCCTAAGCACAAAATAGAGAGTTTACAGAAGGGAAGCCAGGGATGCGATTTTCAAAAATACACAGTAATAATATCAAAACATATGATTTTGAACCAAATTTTAATCCAAGAAATATGACGTTCGTGGCAACCATCTTCTTAGTTACTTATCTTGAGAGTACTATTATATATTCTTAGTCTAAGCTCCCATTGACAAAGTCTTACCTCATAAGTCTACCGATTGAAAGTATGCTATAACGATAGATCATGTTTAGGAGGTCATAACATTGTATGGGTGGCCATCCGAAATCCTGGCAGGTATTTTTTATCCGACTTACAAAACTTATTTTATTTCCAAAATTTACATCACTCAGCTTTACCGTTTGAAACGTATATCATATAGTATAGAACACGGAAACTGCCAGTGTTGGAGATGGCAACCCTTGCGGGTTCTCATCGCCAAAGGTGTCTCTTTAGACGGTGTAGCGCTATAAAAAGGGCAAGCAGCGCTAGCAAGAAAAAGGGGGGAAAGAAACAAAAAAACGAAGATCAAAGTTCGGCGAAGGAAGGTATCGTTTAATAAGCGGTGGTTCCGTAGAGAACAAACTGATGTCGATGGGCAAGGGCGAGGTATCGGCGGGATCGGCGCGCGCGTCACCGTAGGTGCCCCGGTGCGGCGGGTTGTCTTGCGCGGCGGCTGCGGTGGTCCCAGTCGCCGGGCTTCCCGCGGCCGACGGGCCGGCGAGCGCGACTTCTCACGGAGTTAGGCTCGGGGACCCTATATCTGGTTACCTATGCACTCCTACCAGGCCTGATTGTCGTACACAGATTTTTAGATACGGGAGCCCACTTACCCCGCTCCGCTCGTCGTCGCGACGTCCGTAGACCCGTGGATCGGTCGGCCGGGACAGGGCCCTCGATGCGGGCTCCGGGGACTCCTAAGGTGGAATAGGAAACAGCCATGAGAATCGGGGGGTGACGTAGTCAGCGCAAAGAGGAGGAAGAGGGGGATCGTACGTGACAAGGAATCTCAGAGGGAGATGAGGAGTGGGTTGGATCATAATGTTTGTACTTACCCCTTTTACAAGGGACCGGAAGCTTTTACAGGATGCCTCTTGGCGGCGTTCACGGCAACCTGCCGTTCTTTATTCCACAATTTTTTCTATGAAAATCTTTAAGAATTTCTTTACTATAAACGATGCACTGTTTTCACGGTTGACTTTTAAAATGCCAGTTCTCTTGCCTGATGGGCTTGTCATGGAGTTCTATGAATCCTTCAAATTTAAATATGAAAAACTTTGAAGTGTCTGCGTGGGAGGCACTATGCAGGTTTGTAACACTGCAACGGGTATACGTTTCGAACGGTAAAGCGATGTGATGTAAATTTTGGAAATAAAATAAGTTTTTTAAGCCGGATAAAAAAATACTTCCAGGATTTCGGATGGCCACCTATACAATGTTATGTATGACCTCCTAAACATGATCTATCGTTATGGCATACTTTCAATCGGTAGACTTATGAGGTAAGACTTTGTCAATGGGAGCTTAGTCTATCTGTGCCTTGAGCTCCTCTGATATAAGAGTGAACCATCTGTAAAGACGTTTCCTCTAAGTACTTATAATGGATCTGACAGGTATCAAAATGGGTTTTTACAAGTGGCCAGACTGATTTTCGTTTCATAAAATTATGCTATACGGAAAACGTTAATGATAAAAATCGCTACATATTATTTATATTTTGTTTTTGGCATAGTTGAGTGCCAGAACGCTACTCTTCTTGGTGTTTAATTAAAATATGAGAAGCACACGTTGTTGCCGTGCCAAAACATACATTATCGGATTTGGTGCAGTAAAAAACATACTTTTAATGTACGGCATAATAGAGTAGACAAAAAATTATGAGCGCCACTTTGTATGAAATTGCAAAATTAAATGGTAACATTGACTTTAAATGGCAACAATTTTGTAAGAAAAAAATTTAGTCAAGACTTTTTAGCCAGACTGTACCTAGTTCTAGCGGTCCGGAAAACTTGCACAGAAAAAAAGCGCAACATGACATAATTGTCAAATAAGCGATCGTCAACCGTCATCGTTGCGACGCGCGTCTCACACGCTTAGCTTTGTTTCTTCTGTTTCATACATTTATGGATGGAAACGGTTTCAAGCGTCGCGTAGTGTCCGACGATCACTTTTTTGACAGATGCCATCATACCTTTTACGTCTCACGTTTACTCTGTGTAGCTTGCGACTAAGTTATAAAAAAACATAAAAGAAGCGAGAGAAACCACAATAAAAGTGTCATACACGCTTTGTGTTTATTTTCGCGTTTTTCTCTGCAAAAACAACGTTATTCTACTCTAGTGACCAAAGCACTATTTCCTTTGAGAGACAACAGGCTACGCCATCTAGAGGGAAAATACGAAATTAAATAAACTCACTCACATTCACATTACTTATGTAGCGGAAGTGTGTATCAGTAAAGAAAGGGAAAACAAGTAAATATCTTTAATAAAATAAATAAAATCGGTGAAAAAAAAAAACATATCAAAACCACATGACAAAAAACAATACTCGTAGATTTAATTGTCGGTTAGAGAGTTTCGGAATACCGTTGTAAGTTCAGCAATAAGTCAAAAAGTAAAGTCTATAAAACCAAAAATATCAAAAGAGGTTCATCGCGTCGTCTACAACTTACATACATACATCACGCCTATATCCCTTGCGGGATAGGCAGAGCGTAAATGTCTGTAAAACTGCTTCTGACAAAAGTTTGAGTCATTCAGAAGACTGTGTATCACTATAGTGACAGGTTTTCAGCCTGTTGCCTAAAATATCAATTCACATCAACTCTCAAATCCCTTAGTCACTTCTTACTAGGGAATGCAATCTCGATCTCGCGAGATCTCGAAATCACCGAGATCTCGAGCTGTTTTTCGAGATCGAGATCTCGAAAAAGGAAATCTCGTATCAGAAAAATCCTTCGAGATCTCGACAGTATTCGTCGAGATTTTGAACGAGATTTCGAGATTGAGCTTGAAGACATTGACGTGTTTATTGATGTGCATAGCATAGTTTCCGGTGTTTGTCGATCTACCCCGAGCGCATTATTTATTCAGCAAGAAAAGACATTTATTGTTAGACATAAGAAAAACTAATTGAATGGACAGAAAATTAATAAAAGGCCTTAAATTAATATGTTTTTCTTTGCCATTGCAAGCGACACTTAACTCTCATTCTATTGCCAATGTGAATTTCCATACTAAAACTATCAGCAAAATACGAAACCATCTAACTGTCATGCCATCGTCATCCAACTGAAACGATTTTTATTTAGCAGAATTCGGGTCCAGATAAAAAGTATAAGAGAAGAGATGAGACTGAGACAGAGAGAGACTGGGGTAGTGAGCTAGTGAGGCAGTCAAAGCTCGTCAGTCGAAGCTCGGGGAGCCGGAATCACGTACCCGGGTTATCGGGCCGGGTAACACACCGCAACTTTGGGCGTAGAAGCTGACATGGATCCCCGAGATGATTAATATTACAACAGTACCATGGCATGGGAAGAAAGTTTAATTTTGATGATTTTTATACGAGATAAGCAAAATCTCGATCTCGATCTCAAAATTCCGAGATCTCGACCAATTAATCAACGAGATCTCGAGTTGGTCAATCTCGAACCCTAAGATCTCGACCGAGATCTCGAATCGTCAATCTCGGCTCGAGATTGCATTCCCTACTTCTTACGACACCCACGGGAAATATATGGGGTGATGCTATTCTAAGCCGGCATCACACAACAAGCAAACTCACACTCACATAATGTTTTTGTTGTAGTACCTACTGGTGTCGATTAGATATAGGTACTTATTATTATCTCTTGACTAAAATTAGCACTGTCACTTTCAAACTAAACCTATTTATCAATAGGCACATGTTATGTTTTCATCGACGGTGTCTGTAGATACTAGTGTCGATTCGATATATCTCTTAACTAAAATATTAGTATATTTTTCGCGACTAAAATTGACCTATATTTAGACACAAAATGCGCGGTATTTAACAAAATAAAAATGTCGACTAAATTACTAGAAATGGCAAAGATATCGTAGCTATTTTTGAACATTACAAGAATAAGATATTAATTACTATTATTTTCTAAATCTGTTTGACGGAAAGTGACAGTTCTATTTTAGAACCCAATCTATACCTACACCCAAAATTAACTTGTTGAATTTGTATATTATATTCTTCACTCTTTTTATTAGTGTGGTATCACCATTTTTGAGCATAGAGTAGCTGGTATTCCGTTTCCGGTTCTATCTTGTCTTTGTCTCTCTCTTACAAAGTGTCACACGCTATACGTTTTCTATCATCCAGATAAATCAGAAATATAAATTAAAACTGTGTCCAAAGTGAAAGTATCCCATAAATAAAATGTGAGTAATATTTGATTAAAACAGTGATTTTATTTCTATGACCCTATCAGTACTTATACACGCCTGACACATCAACCACATTGTGAGCTTGCTGCGCAATACTTTACTATCATAACTATGCTTTGGTTGAATTAGCTTTTTTTATTAGCATCAAAACTCACGTGTGATGGCGGCTTTGGATAGTACTACCCCATATCTTTCTCGTGGTTTTGTAAGAAGCATTGCAATTTCAGGCGACACGGTAAAAACCTGTCACTATGGTGATACACAGTCTTCTGAATGACTCTCAAACGTTTTTACAGCTACGGCAGAGCTCAGCCTTCCCCGCAAGGGATATAGGCGTGATATATTATGTATGTACCTTACCTATGTATGCAAAACTCGTTACAAAGGTAACTCTAGGTGCGGCTGATAGCACTTATTTATTGGTACTTATTTGTTTCGCACGCAAGTAAAGCCGGCGTGTTCCGCAGAGACGCGAAATCCTTCTTTATGTTGATAGAATATTGAAACGTGATACCTTCATACGTACGTACGTACGTACTAGGGCTTTCGAGTACCGGACTTTTTCAATACCGGGATCCCGGTATTACGCGGTATTTGAACGTTTTTTCGAAGAACGTGAATCATAATAGTAGTTTATGAAACTGCCTAATAATGAGAGGCTTTTGTGCCTCGTGTGATAATGACACGAGCATTCTAAAGCCTAATTATATGCAGTTGCATACACTATTTTATCTGCACTCTACAAGAAAAACTATGAAAAATAATTCAAACCTCCGCACTGCACTATGGCGATTGCAAGCCTATCTACTGAACCACCAACTGAACGACTTTTGTACATAAGTAACTTTTTAACTAAACGTTAAAATGGAGGCTCATAAAAACTGAACAACTTTAAAAATTAAAAAGCATTTATCTGTGAATTTTAATTCGAAAAATGATTTAAAGCAAAGATTTTAATAATAAATAAGTCCTCATAATTTCAAGTGTCCTCCCGCCCGGGTCGCACTTGTTTTTTTTTTCATTCGACTTACTGATGGCCAGTGTCAAATTGGAACAGATTACAATTTGGTACGCGGGTCAATTCGTTTATTTTTTTTCAAATACCTACTAGAAATCGAGTTACTTTATGTAGCTGCCAGTAGTATGAAAGTTTTTTTTAAAGGCTGTATATTCGTAATGCAGTTCATTACGTTCGTACTTTCGATTCTGTAAAACGAATATTACGAAATGAGTGTAAATAAAAAAAGTTATGTTTTATGCAACTTTATATTACAAACGATTACAAAGCAAAAAAAAATGTTCACTGGAGACGGTAGTTGGTGAAAGGACAGCTGACAAGCCATACTAGCTGGGTACAGGTATCTGGTCCGGCAAGTTTCAAATTATGGTTTAAATGACTGTAAGATACTGGAGGAAAAAGCGAATGAATAGGAACATATGAATGTAAATTTTTAATCAAAAACGCATCAATACCATCAATACCGGAATCCCGGTATTAGATTATCAATACCGATATTGAATAGAGGTCAAAAACGTCCGGGATCCCGGTATTGGCTAATACCGGTATACCGGTATTGGAAGCTCTAGTACGTACGTAGGTACTTAGATTGATATCGAATGTACAACACCTCACTCAATTGCTTTTCTCGGCGAATATGAAATCTAATTGTGCTGTGTATGTCAAATGTTACCCTTTGAAAATGTTCAAAAATAAGTGCGGAAGTAAAGGTTCCCCGAAAATGTTAACAAGAGATCCTTATTCTATGCTAAGTATCTTCAATTTGGGAATGTTTGCAAGGAAAGGATAAGTTTACATTATCAGCCAAAACAGTCAACGGGTAACTAATAGGCTTTGAACGATACCTATTAGTACGGTCATTCGAATAGGCCATATGTAACAGCTGTCAAAATTATGTTAATTCTATGACATAAGGCCTATTTCTCTGTGTTGACATGTCTTCTAGTATGGGCTTAACAGTTGGCAAATATGGCCTATTCGAACGACCGTACTTTAAGAAGTAAAATTTGGGTGATGCTATTCTAATCCGATGTCATTCAGAAATCTTTTTTTATCCTTCATTTTTTTAACATCTATAATAATAATAAATAATAAAATAATAATAAATATCCCTGGACGAGACACACAACTCCATCTAGCCCCAAACTAAGCAAAGCTTCTACTATGGGAACTAGACAACTGATATAATAGAGGTACATATATACTTTTTTTTTGTAAATAAATACATATTGTACATAGAAAACATCCAGACTAAACACAAATATTTGAAATCGAACCCACGACCCTCGGCGTAGAAGGCAGGTGTACTATCCACTACGCCATCGGGACAGACTCCTCTGTCTCCTTTTATTTTCTTTAAAAATGCAGTTGCCCACAAAAAACAAGGATATATTTTTAAAATTGGTAATTTACTCGATTTCCTAATGGCAGCAAGAAGTGCCAGGCCGTTCTCAAATTGCTAAATAATTTTGCCGGCACATTGTCTTCAAAACTCCCGCTGAAAATGGCCTGAAATGGATATTCAATGACCTGATTTGCATTTCTTAAAGAACAAGCACCATAGAGTAGACGCGACGCGAAGGGAAAAATGACATCTGTCAGATAAGCGATCGTCAGCCGTTATTGACGGGACGATCCTTAGCCTGCTACTTGCAATAGGCGGTTGAAAATCTCTGACACCAGGGTTCATCGGATCGTTGAACGACTCGGTGTCCTACACGAAAAGAGAGAGAGAGATCGATGGGACGCGCGTCTCACGTTAGACACGTGTGTAGGTTTGTTTCTTCTGTTTCATACATTTTATATGGAAACTGTTTCAAGCGTCGCGATGTCGCACGTCTCACGTCTCCGATGATCACTTGTTTGACAGATGCCATCTTACGTCTCACATCTACCTACTCTGTGGAGTTGAGTTTTGACTGAATAAGTAGGTACTTGAGAGGCAGTTTGGCTAATATCAGTATAACTCGCAAGTTTTTTTTTTAGTAATATACAAATTAGACGGTGACCTGGAATCGAGACTATTTTAATCGTACCGTACGTGTCTAAAAAGACAGCTCTAAATTGATTTTAATCGCTCTACTTTTACGTGGTCGAAATATGTTTCCGCCACAACTTCAAAGGCAACAATTTGAAAACTCTAAACAGCACTCAAACATTTTAAAATTCAAAACAGCGAGTGACGTAAAAATTAAAATGGCTGCCGGACGCCATCAGAAAAAAAAACATCAAAAATGCACGTTAAATTTCGCGCGCTAACCTTTTTCTAATTTCATACGGCTATTAACCCCACACGCGCCAGTCTTTGAGTGTCACCTGTTGGAGCAAATGGTCGAAATATTCAAATATGTCCGTCCAAGCGACCGCGCCATTAATCACTTATGGTTTTTAGAAAATAAATATGGCGGATTTTGATCGTTGCGACGATCTCTTGCACCTGCGACGGGATTGGCAAAGATCGTTAGGTTTTATGGAACCCTTAAGTTAATGGCTATTGGCAAACACTATCGCTACAGTTTAAACTTGAAAATGGTCCAGTAGAATATGGGCACGACGAGCTAAAAGATTTTGAATTTTGATAACATTGAAACTAGGATGGTTAAAAAACCATTTGTTATTAAAAATTAAAATAAATGACACATATGTATGACAGACAACAAAATGTCGCGGCATATGCTTTCGCAAAAAGGTTTTACATGAAAATAGATTTGAGTTTGATTTAGGTTATTGAAAAGAAAAATAATGGGTGAAATTTTACTAGTGACCGATATCGAAAACTTAGACCCGACTGGTGATTGATATAAGGAACAATTTCCCCCAAGGAACATAAACCGAAAAATTAAAAAAATAATTGGGCCTCCCATAGTGTTAGTAGTTGAAATCAACTGATTGGCAATTTTGTATAGGAAGGTCCAAACTATTTTTTCATATTTCGATCCATGTTCCATAGGGAAAGTTCAGTTTCATGAGCGCCTTGACCTCCTTTCGATTTGTTTGTTATACCTACACTTTTTGTTACTCCCAGTAGGTATATTATACTTATATCACGCCTAAATCTCTTGCGGGGTATAAGACCAATAGTGTCCTCATAAACTGCGACACGACGCGGTTTACGTCCGCGCGTGCCGCCGTCGCTTGCAGTGTTAGTTATGGCATATTGCAAGCATAAGCCAGTACCTTGATAAACTTCGATTGCAATTTTAGGCGACACGCTGATAACCTGTCACTATAGTGATACATCGTCTTTTGAATGACTCTCAAACTTTTCTCAGACGTTGTGTAAATAGCCGCTTTTTACAGCCGTCTACGTTCTGCCTGCCCCGCTAGGGATACAGGCGTGATATGTATGTATGTATGCATCACGCCTATATCTCTTGCGGGGTATACCTAAGATCACGTGGCCTCATAAACTACTATATCTACGTACGGAGCAGTATACGTCCGCGCGTGCCGCCGTCGCTTGCAGTGTTAGTTATGGCAGATTGCTTGCATACGGTAGTGCCGTGATATGATCTTACGGTTATAGAATAAACCTATAGATAAGTAAGCTATAGGTAGAGTGCGCGTATCACCCCTCGCCGTACTGTCAAACGTAAGCAGTTGTGCCATAGATATCTACTTTAAATGTATGATAAGTAATAAAGGTTCAATATTAGGGTTCATTTTTTTACTACTGATGGACAGAGTAAAACTTGCAGTGTTAGTTATGGCATATTGCTTTGCGCTAGCCAATACTTACTTTGTGGTAGTGCCGTGATATCATCTTACGGCTTATGACTGATTCATGGAAATCGTACCATTTAATGGATTTTCACTCGCATCAGATCGGGCAGTTCTGATTTTTTTATATGTTGTATGTAATGAGGTGGTAATGTAAAACGTAATTTATCCAATTCGAAATCCCTCCGGAACATTGTAATTTTCATGTGAAACCATAAAACTTTTGATAATTTTTCAGATCTTGCTATTTTTCACCACCAAGGACCTGCTTTACGGTAAAAATCACTAGGAATCTTTTAAAGAAGACTAAATTTGCAACAAAATGAGAATGGTAGTGTCTCAATATACTGAATAATTTTATAGATACAGCTGTTCAAATGATTGCCAAATTTCCTAAATATTTCAATTTAGAGATTTCATTCCTCAACTGATGACGCAACCACCAGCTCCTCAACCTCTGCTAAACATGATTTCTTGATTTTTTACCAGCAACTGTAGTTGCAGAAAAGCAGGACTGAAATGCTCGGCTGTTTGCAACCACTGCAGCTGCCAATCTTGTCAAAACAAACCAGGCCTGATGTGGAAGATATTGACGAACCTAACATCAATGACCCACCATCAGATGACGATTTCAACCTGCCTGAACAGGTTGATGACAAAATACTACTGAAGGAAGCTTCCAAAAGGTGTACTGTCGATTTAGAGGATCAGCCTGAAACATCAAATATTTTCAAAACTAAAAACTCTTCTATCAAAACTAAAAAAATCTTGTAATAAAAGCATACAATTTGTCTTCTTTAATAACGTATTATGAATTTCTGTCGTGAAATAGATCAATAATTGACCACATTGACGAGAATTTGTAAAAACAATGTTCCGGGGGTATTTCGAATTGGATAAATTATATTTGTCATTACCACCTCATTACATACAACATATAAAAAAATCAGAACTACCCGATTTGATGCAAATGAAAATGCACCAATTCCATGAATCAGACGGCATTTGCACAAAGGAAGTATTGGCTAGCGCGCATTTGTGTCAATATCAATGTTAATAGAATCGACTTGAAGTCACTGTGTAAAAACGCTAACTATAAACTAAAGTAGATACTTATTTAGATACTATTTTAGGGCTATTAATATAGGAAATTTTAAGGCAGTGTCACTCGTGCTGCTTAGACGAATCCAACGACACCAACACCGTTTGGGCTATGTACCTACTTATCTCGTGGGAAAGAATTTCTTGTCCCGAACATAGATACCCACATACACAACACACATTTTCACATACCTACAATACCTACACACATACTCTCGAGAAACATAACCCTCCATACAAGGCAGACGGGTATCTAAAAAGAAAAATAGTTCGTGTTCGTGACCTCAGTTCATGACGATAATTAGTTAAGAATAAATTACTTAATAAGTATAAGTTTTAATTTAGCTATTATTAATAAAGTTTTTATGACATTATGATTGAAGATCATTAATTTATTATTTTTGGATTTACTAGTAGCAAAAAAAGCATTAGTATATTTCTTTATCTATTTATTTAAATAATTATTAAGAGTGTATTCAGTGTTTACAAAGCACTGGCAACAGCAGACGGAAAAATTTGACAGATAGCCATTAGAGAAAAAGAAAAAGAAAACTGATGGCCCGTTCACACCAACACGTAAACCATGTTTTACGGAGGAAAACCTAGATTTGTTCTCCAAAAAGTATATTTTTTGGTGTAATCAGCCCTTACAAGTTTTGTTTTTCAGTTAACAAAAGGCAGTTGCCAGTATTTCAGATTGCGTTTAATGCGCGTCAAATATTTGCTCAAAGAAAATGTGCAACTAACTATCGTTAAAAATATGCTGAAAAACCACAGTGAAAAACTGATTGTACAGTCTAGCAAAAAAGAGTAGAAATTAAATAAAATGGAACAAAATTTTTTTTTTAAACATACCTACCTACATAAACGTAACACACATCTATATCCCTTTCGGGGTAGGCAGAGCGTAAACGGCTGTAAAAAACGGCCATTTACGCCACGTCTGAGGTTGAGAGGTTGTCAGCCTGTCGCCTAAAATTGCAATACACATCAATTCTCAAATCCCTTAGTCGCTTATTACGACACCCACGGAAAATATATGGGGTAATGCTTATTATAAGCCGGCACCACACGGCATATTTTTTGTATAGGAATCAAATTTACTACCTCTGCACAAAGAACCGACTTTTCACACACCACAAAACAGGTAGTTAATGTGTATAACTATCTAGACTTTGCCGTGTGATGCCGGCTTTGCCGTGTGATGACAGCATCACCCCAATTCTGGGTGGGTGTCGTAAAAAGCGACTAAAGGATAACGAGCAAGTTGGCTTACCGCTCGTATTCCAATCGTCCAGGGAATGAGCAGCAGCGATCCTTGTAATAAATGCAACATCTTAATCTGTTGAGCAAGCTTCCAGCGTACGGCATACCCACTGGCTTCTGTAGCTGGGTGGCTGACTTCCTGAGTGAACGGTCGATCCGAGTGGTCATAGACGGCTGCTCCTCTGACCTCAAGGCTATTGACGCCGGAGTTCCTCAGGGGTCTGTACTCTCCGCGACGCTTTTCCTGCTGCACATCAATGACCTTCTATCTTCAGGAATTGTTGGGTACGCAGATGACAGTACTGTCACCGAGAAATATCTGTCCGGCGCAGGAGCCAGTGGTGATGAAATCCAAAGATTGAGAAAGGCTATGATTGAGCGTACGAGCCTGACGTTAAGTAACGTCTCCCAGTGGGGCGATGACAATCTCGTCAGCTTCAATGCTTCAAAACCGCAGGCGTGTCTTTTCTCCGCAAAAAGGAGTCCTTTCACCTTTTCTCCTACTTTTCGGGGTACATCTGTTCCAGTGACCAACACTCTTCAACTCCTTGGCATGGAGCTGTCCTCTGACCTCAACTTCGGCACCACCACCGAGTCCAAGGCTCAAATTGCAGCTAGAAAGTTGGGCGTCCTGAATAAAGTCAAGCGGTACTTCACGCCTGAACAGCTTCTAACTCTTTATAAAGCTCAAGTCCGATCTTGCATGGAGTACTGCTGTCACCTTTGGGATGGCTCGGCTAAATACCAACTTGCTGCACTGGATTCGGTGGAACGCAGAGCCAAGAGATTAATAGGCGATAAAAAACTGGTGGCGACCAAGTTTCACAGCCTGGCTCACCGCCGCAAGGTTGCTTGCCTATCGGTCTTCTACAGATTGTACTTCGGAGAGTGTGCGCGTGAGCTGCATGAGCTCATACCACCGTCTCCTTTCTTCCATCGGACATCCAGACGCACGGCCGGCTACCATCCGTTCTTAGTTGATATACCCACATTACGCACTAAGCGCTTCAAATCATCTTTCATTATGCGCACGGCTAAAGAATGGAATTCCCTGCCTGCGTCTGTATTTCCGAGTGCATATAACCTGAATCTCTTTAAGTCTAGAGTGAATAGGCATCTTCTGGGCAAGCTCGCTCCACCGTAGATCCCATCTCTGCTCTAGGGTAAGATTGGGGTCAAGAGTAAGCCCATCATAGATAAAAAAAAAAAAAAAAATCTCCGCTCGCCAATCCGCCTGCCAAGCGTGGTGAATATGGCAATACCCTCCGATAGGAGGAGGCCCATGTCCAGCAGTGGACTGTTGTGGCTGTTATGGTATGGTTATGGTTGCCTTATGCCTTAACGTTTTAATTTTTAACATCGTAGTTTTTAACTTTTTGGAAACTAAGTAGGTATTATTACGTTACCTTCGCAATAAAGACTATGAATATAAACTATCAATACCACCTATTGAACAACCGAGCAAGCTCGGTCCACCAGCTGGCAGTAAGTACATGAACTCACTGATTTGTGAACGAGAGCATCCATAGCGCATAATGAGATAAGCTGATTTACGGTTTGTTGTTGTGTTGTGTTTGACTATTGCCGTTTCACCGCGCCAACTAGACGACTGACAACATCCCTTATCAGGGGGTAACACAAATTAACACTAAACAATGTGGCCTTTTCTGACAGCTATAAAAAGTAAAAAATAGTACTTATAGTTAGTAAAATCATCGATAGATTGTGCCGAATGACTTGCACTGGTCTTTTTTGACGATTATTATATTAGTGCATGCATGACTATCGAATCAGTGAGTGACGACGAGCAAGGAAAGTCGTTTTAGCAGTTAGTAATTAAATATATTTAAAAAAATAATAGATCACACTATTATTTACTAGAACCCTAGTTTTATTACAGACCTTCCGAGCATTTGCGTGCATCTGTTGCGAGCGCCATCTACCGATTATTTTGCTAACTATTAAGAACTATTTTTTTTAATAGTTTTAAGAAAAGGCCTCCTAAAATAATAAAACCAAAAATCTACAGTGCAGCAAAAAAGAGTAGACAAAAAATGAGGGCGCCACTTTGTATGAAATTTCAATATTAAATGGCAACATTGACTATGAATGGCAACAATTTAGTATGAAATTTTTTAGTTCCATTTTATTTACTTTTTTGCTGAACTGTAAGGAGTTTTCTGTTTAGCTCTTTGCACGTGACACTGGCGCAACACTAGCGCAAGTCTGCAGAAGCCATAAATTAAAAGAAATAAAAAATTGCCAAGCGTGAGTCATTCGCACACGTATGGTTCCGTCCGTACCATTAGTATTTACTGTTTACAGACATACCCCGACCAAACAATAAAATTATGTATTTTTGTGTAGAAGCCTCCTAAAATCTTTCCCGTGGGTGTCGTAAGAAGCTGGAATTTGAACGTTGATAATTGGTACCTATTGCAATTTTTCGCGACAGGCCTGTCCCTATAGTGATACACAGTTTTTCTGAACCGGATCTCAAATATTTGTCATTCGCAGTGTAAGTCGCTTCTTACGATGCTCACGGGAAAGATATGGTGATGCTAACCTAAGCCGGCACCACGCAGCAAACGACCGTTACGATAACGACCGCATTTTTACGGCCGTTAAAGCTATGCCTACCCCGCAAGGGAATGGTGTGATGTATGTGTATGTCGTGTGAACTTTAAAATCAACTGGCCGAAATCCAGTAAATTTAAATGCAGGCTCGCTATCGGCAGTGCGGCCACGGAACGCGTTTCGATCTCCGGTGGCTTGCACTGCCCGTGATCATGAATCTAAATATCCGATAGCTCGTAAATTCGTGAAACTGTCCGCTGAATAACGCGAATTTACTGATGATATGCGTTTCGCTGTTATAACGCTCGATTAACTTCATCAATGGGCATATTTTGAAGAAAGTAGGTAATTCTGATAGATATTATCTACGTTTCGAATTTGTTGAGAATCTCTTGACACTAGGGTTTATCGGGTCATTCGTCGATTTGATGTCCCACACAACAAAGGATTTTAAATTCTGACAGTTATTCCACTGAAAACCGTATCAAAACCCGACCAGTGCTTTTGGAAAAAAATGCCAACAGGTTTGCTCAAACACAAAAACACAAAAAGAATATTTTTATATTCTTATCCGGCACCATACGGCAATTTAAAAGTTGCGTAGTTATTTTCACGCTCTCGTTTCGGGTGGGTCAATGCGTCGACAAATGACCCTTCTGCACCTTGGTGCTAGAGTTAAGCTTATGTCTGAAGCGGTTGTTTCCAGTTTGTTTAGCGCAGTGTAGCCTCTTCTGTGATTCTAAATAGACAAATAATTATGCGGCCTGCGGCTCTTCATTTTCTGTTGCACTTGAAAGTTAGAATCAGTGGACGTTTCGAAAGTTTTCAAGACATTACCTATTTTCCGCACAAAAAGCAATGCAGATTTTACAAAGCGATTTGTAGATTGCCGTGAGGTGCCGGCTTAGAATAGCATCACCCCAGATTATTTGAGGGTTGATGTGTATTGCAATATTTCAGGGGACAGTCTGTCAACTTGTCACTATGGTGATACACAGTCTTTTGAAGGACTCTCAAACTTTTGTCAGACGTGGTGTGGCAGTTTTTACAGCCGTTTGTGCTCTGCCTACTTAGGGTTAGTTAGGTATAGGCGTGATATTATGATGATGAAGATGCTGACATTAAATAATTTCCGCACAAAAGGCGATGAAGATCTTACATAGCGATGCGCAGATGACTCTCGACCCTAACTGATTTTATCTCCAAGCGCTTGTCTGGCAAAAATGCCCCCGAGTGCCGATTGCCACTCGAACAAAAACGTCAAAAAAGGATCCCCTCCCACGATGAGTCCTTGCGGATTGCGGAATCAATAAGCGACAGACATCCTGGCGCCTTTTGCGATTCGGGATAATGCCAAATACCCAAATACAGACCAGAATGAGCGTGGTTTTTCCTCAACTAATTCTCAGAAATATCATCTTTCGACAATTTCCTGGAAAAACAGTAATACCGCGTACTTAGGTATTAGTTATAGTAAATTTCGTACTACTTAAATATTCTTGTAGGTATGTAGGTCCTTGCTAGAAATCACAGTTTTGTTTATTTTAGTTTTATCCATCTGTGTTGACTGTGTTGTGTGTGGTGTAGACCTACATGAACTCACAAGTAAATTTTTCAACTTTTTGGTTACAAGCAATTTAATGTACTTTGATTGTCAGTTTCATCTTTTTAGGGTTCCGTAGTTTAAGAGTCAAAACCGGACCCTACATATTTTTACTTTTCTCGTGACACTGGCTAATTTGCTATTCTGCATAAACGTAAGTGGTATATTATAAGTCTATGTAAAAGACATACGTTTTAGGAAGAAGTGGTAACGTCTCTACAGGTAGACGTAAAGTAGACGTGCGAAATAGTTCATAGGTACATACCTACCTACTTAGGTATATTGTTTGTAAACCCTAACTCGTGACGTGAAGTTAATATAATTCAGTTCCTTATTACCGCGGTTATACGGCTTCAGACGACACGTAGAGATGGGACACGATTACACATTTCGGATATTTTTGTTGTATTTAACATCAGCATACTTTTCGGATATTCCGGATAACTGTCAGTTGACTGACAGATGTTTTAAAACGATATTTTGTATGAAAATATTGAAATGACGTCACGGCACGAATGACGTCAAAACAACTTTAATTTTTCAGATTAATAATTAAAACATTTAGTATTTTACAAATCAGGGAATGTAATCTGTACCTAGTATTTTTGGACATTACAGTACGGTCCTTTGAATAGGCCATATGTGACAACTGTCAAACTCATACTAGAAGGCATGTCAACAAAGAAAAATAGACCTTATGTCATAGCATTAATATGATTTTAACAGCTGTCAAATATGGCCTGTTCAAACGACCGTACCGACCGTAGTTTTAAAGTTGTATGCTTAAAACTACAAAAAGTCAAGTAGCGTCGATTGAGGTGAATAAATCCAGCCTGCACTAATCACTAACATCGTCCAGTGAACCATAATATGCAGCAGCAAAATTGAAAATTAACTTTAATGTAGGTTTTCCGAATGGTAGTGGCTAAGAATTCTGCCACCCCTATTCTACTCATATCAGGGTGTTTCGTAAGGTGACATGGAGTTTTTGACCTTGGCTACAACATCTGTCGACCATGGTCAACCGTCTGGTCGCGGTGATACCACCTACGATAGCATTTCCAAAGAGGGTTGACGTCAGGCAGGCGGCCGGTCGTAAAATTTTTACAAATCCTTTTGCAACATGATTTTGTGTTCATACAGAGCATGTTCCGACCCAAAGTAATTGGGATAAGGGCAGGAAGATGATGATGATGAAGTAGGTGTTGAAACTTACTGTTTAGTAGGTACTGAATATTTGGATATCAGCTTCTAATTTAAACTTCGTATCTGGTAAATTCACGGAATTCAAAGGCTAGCACAGACCGGACATGCGCATAAGCATACCCAGGGTTCGTTTAGCATAGTCAGCGGCGAAAAAAATTTAATCATTTTCGTATATAAATACTAACGTCCCCTCCCTATCAAAGAGTGGTCGATACGCTCCGTTCCACGTTCGGAGACGTCGCCGCACATCGCGTGCGCCACAGTGCTGCGGTCGTTTCGTGTAGAGGAACGTCGCACCATTCGCCAGGGTCCCGAAACCTTGGAAATGTTTCTAAAGAGCCTTCAATTTTAAGATTTTCATTTTGATAAATAACAATTATTTGTTTAAATCTGGACGGATAAATCCATCAATAATGTAGTCGGGGAGCATCTCAGCTAAATCTAAAGTTAGTCGGGCGCCGCGCCTACCTACATTAGCTTAGGAAGCTTAAAAATATTGTAGTAATACGATAGGAGGCCTTTGCTCAACACTTTAGGCTAAAAGATCTTATAAGTATTTGACTTCCATTGTGATGGAGGTACCTACCTACTTACTTGTAGAATGAAAGTAGGTATCTTAACATGGTGTAAAGGACAGACCACACTGCCTGTGTATGCGTGCATTTCATGATGCGCGAACCGCAGCGTACCGTATTACCTGGCGCAGATAAAGAACATCCCGAATTGACAACATTGTTCTATAGTTGTTCTTGATATCCTGCCAAATGTCATATACATGATAGAGAGGCAAACAATAATGTTGCCAATTCAGGATATGTTCTTTATCAGAGCCAGTAATACAGTTCCATCCCATACATACAACGCATACGGTGCCGCCCCAAGCCTAACAAAAATCATCTTCTGAGCTCCCCTGCTATGATGTTTCCTGAAATATTGTGACGATTTTCATGGTCCAGTTCGTCGTGTAATTGCTTTCGTAACTATAGCAACTTATTAAAAAAGTTTCTATCTATTTCTGATGCTATTTACGTAACTGGGTGAAATATGAAATACCTACCGTAGGTACCTACATACAAAATTACCTATACTCAAATCCAAAATTCCTGCGAGTAGTTTGACACAAGTTTGACATTTGGAGTGATGCCACCTCAAAGAGAAAAAAATCAGTGTTGGGGTATATGTCGATATTTTACTATCGATATGAGTGTAGTGCTCGATTTATTTTGTTGTTAGGATCTATAAGGCCAGGTCTCTTGCGGATGATTTCCCAAACAAAAGACTAAACATCGATATAAGTACGTTATACGTACATTGCGGCGTCATTATATGGGGTGAAATTTTACTAGTGACCGATAGCGAAAACTCAGAACCGGCGTGTGATAAGGAACAACTATCCCCAAGGAACATAGGTCGAAATATATAAAAAAATTTTGGACCTCCTATACAAAATTGCCGATCAGCTGATTTGAGTTAAACTATGGGAGGTCAAAATATTTTTTCGTTTTTCGACTTATGTTCCTTGGGGGAAATTGTCCAAAGAATAATAACAAAAGCAAAATATATTAACAAATATATTTTGTGTAAAAATTCGTCATAAATTTTTATTAACCAGCCGATGTGCGGCAGTGGTAGTGCGACTGCTTGCCATGCAGAAGGTTCCGAGTTTGATCACAGTAGTTCACTTCAATATAAATACTTACTTCAATGGTAATATTTATCACTTTGTTAATTTGTTTCCAGTCTGGTTGGGACATTGCAGGCTGAATCACCTGATTGTCCAAACCAAGATGGTTCTGCGCTTCGGAAGGCACGTTAAGCTGTCGGTCCCGTTTGCTGTATAAGATTACTTAGACGGTGGTCGTCACTCAACCATGTCAGAGGCCTGCTACTTGGAAAACTCTAACAATAGGGTTTATGCGATCAAAAATATTAGTGATGATAATGACATTAATGACGCTGACTCCGTGGCCCAAACGAAAAAAAATATCACGAATAATTATTCCGAGTAATCGGTAAACGAATTGTTATCATCGTCGTCATCATCATCACTAACAGGTGCACCTCCACAAAGGCCAATGCCGGATTAGTATGGACTAGTGGCGTCTTTTTTTTCTAGGTGTTAAACGGATGGTAATTATATATTTGAGTAGAGGACAATGCAACGGACAAAAATATATACGACTAGCAGCCCGCCCAGCGGTTTCACCCGCTGCTACTTACCTGTTTTCCCGTAGAAATTGGATCTTTGCCCGTAGTAAAATGTCCATTACTCCGACCCAGCAGATGTAAATGTGCGAGCAGAAGCGGCCCGTCATGCTGAATAACTGGGATGCTGGTGGTCTTCATCAGGTGCTCCAGATCCTCGATGACCATGTGTCAGCAAAAGCGGCCCGTCATGGTGAACAACTTTGTCTATGAAACCATTTCCGTATGTCTTATAGTTTATATGGGATGCTGGTGGTCTACATCAAGTACTCCAGACCCTCGTGACCATTTTCCAGCAGAAGCGGCCCGTCATGCTGAATAACTTTTACTTTGAAGCCATTACCGTATCTCTTATAGTTTATATGGGGTACTGGTGGTCTACATCGGGTACTCCAGCCAGATCGTCGATGACCATGTGCCAGCAGAAGCAGCCTGCCATGCTGAGTAACTTTTACTTAAAAACCATTACCGTATCTCTTATAGTTTAGATGGGATGCTAGTGATCTTTATCAGGTACTCCAGATCCTCGATGCCCATGTGCCAGCAGAAGCGGCCCGTCATGATGCACAACTTTTTCTATGAAGCCATAGCCGTATCTCTTATAGTTTAGATGGGATGCTGGTGGTCTTCATCAGGTACTCCAGATCTTCGATGACCATGTGCCAGCAGAAGCGGCCCGTCATGATGAACATCTTTTTCTATGAAGCCATGACCGTATCTTTCATAGTTTAGATGGGATGCTGGTGGTCTTCATCAGGTACTCCAGATCCTTGAGGGCTGACAAAAAGTAGTCCATGTCCATCTTTACTATGCTAGTAATATCAGTGCCAAATTTCGCGAAGATCGGTAAAGCGGTTTGGCTTATTTGGGTAATATCCGCTGTATTTCCCGCTTTTCCTGCTGCTTACCGTTTTCCCGTGGAAATGAGGAATTTTCCCGTGATAAAAAGTAGCCTATGTTACTCAGGAATGTTGTAGCTTTCTAATGGTGGAAGTATTTTCGAAATCGGTCCAGTAGTTTCGGAGTTTATCGATTACATACATACAAAAAAACAAACAAACAAAAAAACAAACAAAGTTTTCATCTTTATTATATTAGTGTAGACAACTATACCTCTACTTGTCACTGGAACAGAGATATAGGTACGCATTTGAAGTTACCATGGGGACTTTTTTCTAGGTGTTACACGGATAATACTTTTTTGTCTGTTGCATTGTCCTCTACTCAAATACATACGCCCGTACAAAAGAAAATGGGATAAAACGACACCCTGAGTAACACCGGTGGTGGTAATAGCTGTTCAGGAAGTAATAGACTGATTAAAGTGGTTGATTGATTCAATATTTACCGTATTTTATTCTAGAAATAAGCCGTTGGCTATGATTTTTCGTTGATGGGAAACCTGAAATATAATGTCATTTTTCTCAAGACTCCAGCGACGGATTTTGATGTGGTTTGGGCTTGGTTTGGGTTTTAGAGTAGTATTAGCCTTAGGAACCTTATGCACTATGTCTCAATGCTGGTCGCTATTTGGTCCACTTTGGGCAATGTCCTTTAAACTTTTTTCATTTCGTAAATTATCAAGTGAAAATTAACTGGGACCGTTTTCCATAGCCTGAGATTCTGGGTTTTACTGCTACTGGGCCGCTACAGAACTTGGACTTGCGTAGACATAAACGCAACGTGATACGTCCTGTGACCTGTCTACGGGAGCCTTTAAATTCAAACTTTTCAAATACTTTTTCTACCAACCTCTACCTACTCTACCTATAGATGCAACCTCAGGAAAAAGCTCTTTAGATGCAAAAAAATATATCTGTCAAGTATTATTTGATTTGTTTACTTTACGCTTTGTAAATTATTTTACCGATATTTTTCGATTTTTACTGGTTGTTACATATTTTACCAGAACAAAGGATCGTGAATTCGTGAACAATGTTTAAGATAACTACAACAGTTGGTTATATGTGATTTTTTGTGTTTCTTATCGAAGAAAATGGTGTATGTGTTTTTTGCGTCTAAATCAGTACAATACGGTATACAACATGTGTGAATGAAGTTCTTTTTTAATACAATTGAGGTCCTAAATATAATTCAATGCAAAGATAAATGTAAAATATTCTAGGGAATCAAATATATACCCATTTAGATAGAACGAAATACAATGTTTATGTTTTTTTGCAGTTTGTTTTGGTTTTATGACGGATATGAATGACAGTTTACTTTTTAACATTGATACTTATGCCATAGTTCATGAAGGTTTCATAGATACAAATGCCATCATATAAGAAGGTTCCATTTGATTTCGATGGCAAGAAAAAATTTAGTTTTATTTGAAATCCCGATTGTAGAGAACTTCGTACAATCCTTTTCATATGCAAAATACACATAATTTTTGAAAACTGGTAGTTACAGCCAAAAGTACGCAATACCATCTATTTTGAGCAGCGCACTTTACTGGGAGAAAAAGCCTAGATTCCAAACATGAAACTATTTATTTTATCGATACATACAGCACTGGTCGTAACATGGTATCACCCAAGTGCCACCAACTGTCAAACTACTCGCAGGAATTATGGCCTGGGGTATATAGGTTTTTATTGTAATAAAAATATTTGCCATGTGGATGTATTTGCTAGGAATATCTACTGCCATCTATATTCTACTCAGGGTGTTTTTAAAAGACGACGTAGAGTTTTTGACTCGGCGGAATATCTGTCGACTATGGTCAACCGTATGGTGGCAGTGATACCTACCACCTAAGAGGGTTAACATCATTCAGACAGGCGGCCGGTCATAGTGTCATAATCAAGTCATTATCATAAAACATAGCCAAATTCCTTTGCTTCATGATTTTGTGTTCGAACAAAACTTGTTGCGCCGACCCCAATTGATTTGAGATAAGAGCAGGATGTTAATGATGATTTTCTGCAAAACTATATCTGGCTACCTTAAATTAGATCGGTATTGCCCCTGGTGCGAAATTTGGTGAAAATCGTTTTAGCGTTTCCGACTCCGACATCCCGATTAAAATAAGAAACTATTAGATTAGTTAAAATAATTCTTTGTTTTTGTTACAGGTACATTCACTGACAAATGTGTGAAGGATACGGTAAAACTTTACAAAACAAACAGTGATACATTGCGACCAGTTTCTATGGCTTCATTCTCGTTGTCTTAGGATTCCCTGTAAATATTTTTTCTTGTTCTGTTTAGTGACTAGCATTTATCAGGCAGGCATACATGGTTGAAATTGTGATATTTACACATAAATTTTTGAAATAGGTTAAAAATACAAAAAATATAGGATGATTTTTTACTAGTGACCGATAGCGAAAACTCAGAATCGGCTGGTCTCTCTCTCTTCGTGTGGGACACCGAGTCGTTCAACGACCCGATGAACCCTGGTGTCAGAGTTTTTCAACCGCCTACTACAAGTAGCAGGCCTCTGACATGGTTGTGTAAATGTGTAACGACCGCAAATGTGTCATAGACAGCAACCGGGACCGACGGCTTAGCGTGCCCATCCGAAGCACGGAACCATCTTACTTAGTCTGGTTAGTACATTGGAGGCTGAACCACCTGACTTACAACCTACCTGCAAGCCGTGGTGCGCGCACTGGTGACTTTTGTCACCGTGACTGTTTCGTCACTCACATCAAATCTATGAATATGTATGGAGGTCTCATGGAGGTGCGCGCACGTTACGACGTGACAATTGGGTGACATTTTTGTCCGCCGACCAGCGGACAAGCCCGTGACGAAACTGTCACCGCGCCGCTATAGGTTCTTATAGCAGCGCGCGCACGGGCAACAAAATTTTCACTCAACACGTGGTTCTTCCACCATTTGCATTCGGACCGTCGTCTTTAGCGAACGCAAAATGGCGTCAACGTGTACGCAAAACGTCAAAGTGCATGAAGAGGATTAGATAATGATTTTCTTATTGAAGAAGTAGAAAAAAGAGCCTTACTTTACGATAAAAAGTTGAAAGAGTATTCAGATTCTAATTTGAAAATTAAATCATGAGATAAAATCAGTCGTATATGTCTCCAGTATTCTTTTCGCTTTTTTTCTCTTTTAAATTTCCGTCTCATAAGCTCACAGATGACGACCGTCTCTTCGAAATCTATTTTGACAAATGACGCTTTTCAAAAGAAAAATTGTCACTGTCACCTTTCGTGAGCGCACCTCGCTTTAGAGGCGTGACGTGACAGCGACAAAAACTTCTTTGTCATGCTGACAAAAGTCACCAGTGCGCGCTAGCCCTAACCTGAGAATGTAACAACCATAGACAACGAGACGATAGAACGTAAATTAGCACGCTCGTTGTTAACACAAATTAATGTACAGAATGTAATCGATCGTAGAAATCAAATGAATGAAAAAATGTTCTTACCAGAAAGGAAATAATCTACTGTTCTTAAGAAAACACTTTTTTAGTACAACGGGGAGAAAATCAAATAAACTTATCTCTAACTCTCGCGGCCGAGTGCTTCCAGGATCGTTTCTAAGCCATTAAGTCCAGGCTTTTGGGGTGAATATGATATTAATAAACTGTCTCTTGACTTGGCTATAAAATGCACGAGTCATGGCTGCTGATGATATTATTTTAAAAGATAAAAATATTCTGCGTTTATAGCTTATGCACAATAGGTCCAGATTTATTCTATAATCGTTTATTTAATTATAATAAAACATACGTTTCCAAATAACAATATTTTAAATGTAGAGTCCAAATTTAAAACAGTAATGGATGATACTGCCGATCTGTTCATAAAATATTGAACAACTTTTTGTCCAGTAACTGTACAAGACGTATTTGACAGCTGTCAACCGCTTACTAGAAAACATGTCAACAAATAAAAATAGACTTTATGTCATAACATTAATGCAAACTTTGAAACAATTACTATAAAATTTTCAACCACTGGATTTTTCTTCATCTTATTTGAGTTGTTCTGATTAATGACAACAACGATTTCCGATTACCCCTGAGATGAGCAAGCTATTTTCCAGCGTAGCCTCATTACGAACTCCCGTCCCCAATAGTTTTTTGTGTCTCATCTCGGGCAAGTTATTTTGCGCAAAAGTGGACGAGCTAACTAGGCCTTTCTTTATTTATTTGATTAGGGTATGTTTATGTGTGGGTAGGGCAGGGCGCTAAAGTTTTATAAATATGTACGTGAATGCTTCGATGTTTTAGCTAACCAAATTGAGATGTTTATTCGTTATCCATCTATAGTAGTGCAACAATTTTAGCATTTTGTTTCATTGTTTAATTTGTCTGAAAACCTGTTAAACTACACAAACTTAAACACTTAGTTTAGATATGTGTTTTTTTTATCATTAACGAATAATATATGGACGCTGTTTAGCATTCGTGTACTAACCCACACAAATTGAGGTTTTGAGTTATGAATGCAGTTCTATGCGTATTTTCATAAGCTTTCAGATTCTTTAACTCTTATTTTTATAAAAAAATTATATAATTAGTAAAACCCCAAAAATTGTTATTGCGAAATTCACAACACTCCTACTTAATTTTGCAATAATGTACTATGCACATACACTGTTATTGCAAAATACTAATCGGGAATTTCAAAAAAAGCAATAATGTACTATACCATACAAGGTTAAGGTGAAAAAAATTAAAGCAATATTTTTGGTGTAGATTAATACAAAATATTAGATATTCCTGGAGAAGACAAGTTCATGGGCGGGGTCTCCCCGCACTTATTCAATGTCGTGGAGCTGATTAGCAAACTCAATGGTCAGGGCCAGGTCCACTTCACGGTTAAGGCTATACGGACGATCTGGATATTGTCTTTCCGGAGCCGTTTGAGACTATCTTCTGCAGTTGATCACTGAAGAACTTCAAGAATAGTGCACAAAGCATGAACTCATCATGTTCACACACAAATGTATTCTGGGTGTCTGCGGGTTCCGTTAATTAACAAGCCAAGCATCCAATTTCGGAAATGCAGACGATCTGGGGCTTATCGCTGAAAAACCTCCATGAACTATGGGGCTATGGCTTTACAGAGGGTGCAGTCGTTTGGTGGCCTAGAAACGAACTCATAACTATGAAGAAAAACTGCTTTCATTTCAGTGACTGGCCTGCTAGGCCATTACAAAATGCGTGCGAACAACGTCGTCTGAAGTCTTCAAAACACTGATCAGCCTGCCTGCAGTGGACATCTTCATTCAGCAGGAAGCCCGCATAGCGGCTATCGGGCTCAAGCATACAGACTTCTGACCTAATTGCAAGGGTAATGAGGAAAAACGCTGAATAACTAACCACTCATTGAAGCGCCTTGTATTAAGGTCCCAAAAATACACGTGTTTGACTAGCTTTACTAAATCTTCGAGAGAACTGTTTCTTCAGTTCCAAAGATTCTCGCTGAATTTGAGGACAGCGAGAGACCCCCGCCCTCCTCGCCACTTTACAGATGATTTCCCGGATGTAGATAGATAAAGACTATATCGGGCAGCCTGCTCAAAAATAAAAAAGTAAAATATCTGCCATTGAAACAACCCCGGAGGTATAGAGCAGAGGTATTGTAACATTGTGATTCAAGCAAGGAGACAAAACGCTGCTCAAATACTTGCCGATCCCACTTCTGAAAGCTGTTCTCGAAAGAGGTTATAAGGAAGACAGGAGTATATCCAATCCAACCGTAGGGTGTAGCTTTTTGGATTACGACAAAACTCCCGAAGTATGTGACATGGTAACGTTATATCCCCGAAAATATTCACAAACACATGGGAAGATGCGCTCCATATACTTCCATACAGTCTGTTCTGTTTCCACCATTCGCTATAAATGCAACTTCCAAACATATCCGGACCAGTCAGTGCCCTGATCATAGTGCAGAGAAACGCCATTCGATAATGATGAACACCCGACCAAGCGGGTAGCCTATCCTTGTTCCTCTTCTATCGTCACTCGACCAACTGGCATCATCATGGCGCCCCCTAAACTTGCGACCCCGACGACGTCGTCATCACCAGCAACCACAGCAGTCACAACAACTCCAGCACCTCTGTGGGGTGTTCTCTCCATATTTCCTCGACGCCTTGGAGACCTGGAGCCACTGCAAAGTTCTCACTCCAGTAACCTGTCTCTGCATACTTGCTCATCGCATCGCCTCGCCTGACTGAAGCACCACCATCAGCAACATGACGTCATCAATTTCAATGGACATCACCGAAACTTAGATACCCCTAACTCAACGCATCATCAAGCCACTTGGTCCTCGGCAAACATCGCAGTACCAGTAATGGGTGTTCTGTACGTCATGAGCTCTATCCTCCTATGGCACTCAAGAATCTCAGCCACGACTGTCGACACACTCCAGCGTGCAGCCAGCTCTACCATTGCTACATGCCTGCTAGCCTCAGCGCCTGACTGCACGATGAAGCAGCAACTGGCTCAAGACATCAACGGCTGACCAGATTCTTCGAAATTTCAAGAAGGGCAGTTATGTGGTGGCGCGCATGTGGTCGACGAGGAATTACACAGTCCTAAAAACGCAGTAGGTATCCAAGTGTTTTTGCCGATCGCTATTAATAAAACTTCCAAACATGTCGGTTCCCTGGTCACACCACCCGACCAAGCGGGTAGCCTACCCCTTACCTCCTCCATCGTCACTTGGCCAACTGGCCTTATCATCACTCCTCATAAAGATGTCATCAAGACTAGGCATCAACATCAACAGCGAATGAGTCACCCATCTTTGCTTTTCCAAAGATATTCATAACAGCTGAAACGCAACCACCTACAAAAATTATGTTCTGCTGCGAGATGAACTTGGACAAGGCTAAAGTCATGCTCAATCAACAATTTATCACGGTTACAAATCCATTTATCCATACAAACCCATCACATGAAATGATAGTACTCAAGTTCTTAATTTAAAATTCCTGTTAAGTATTTAGCAATAATGTGTTAAGCCACATAGTACATTATTGCTTTTTACGAATTACGATGTTTTAATTTTGCAATAACAGTTTTTCTTGTTTATTTAAATAACTACCCATTTAAAACTTTAACTAACAAAATAACCTTAATCTACTTATTAAAACGCAACTAATGATACTAAATAATATAAGCTCATGTTAAGGGACACCGCAATAAATCGAATAATCTCTTAAAAACTTCAAAGGCGCGTAGCTCATTTTAGTCCAAGTGTGGGTTAATACATGAATGCTAAACAGCGTCCATATGAAATTATTGTTTTGTGAAGTAGTAAAGAAACCAGAGCAGCATCACCTCCATCACCTTTCTCACTAAAGCTAAGTCACCTTGTTCTTTTTTAGACCGTCCCTCGGTTCATTTAGTCAATGATAGTGACTTTGCAGAGATGTTTTACTTTTTGCTGAATTCACGCTGACAACGCGCTGATAGAACTTTTTGCTACGATTGAGAAGTAGTCGTTTTCTCGGCTTTTGTTTTTTTAGCTATCAAAACGGTGATTTAATAGAAAGTAAAGTTACGTTCAAATTGGCAGCGCTTTGGACTATAATGAAAAATAAAATTATATTTTATCAACTAAGCAGTGAGAGTTCTAATTAAGTATTACGTGCATAAGGTATCTGTCTAACGAAACTTAAGTAATTTAAAATGTTAATTGATTTTAAACACGTCTTTGAAACACAAAATAACTTTAGTTCAAAATTTTGATTGCTATGCTATTCAATGGCTTTCAGCTTCATTTTATAAGTAGGCTACTGTTTGTAGAGGAACGACCGCAGAGTAACCGTTGTCGTTAATTAAAACTTTGAACCGCAGAGGTTTCCGTTCTTGCTAGTCAGAAAATATTTTAAAATAAACTATGTTTCATTGAAGAAAGTTTTATAACTAAGAAACTTGTATTACTTAACTTCAATAAACAGAACATTTTTATTCGTGTTCTATATAAAAACCTAATAAATTGTAAAATAGAGCCGGTTGCTTGAATGAGAGTTTATGCTTATTTGTTATAGTATTCTTCCAATCGTTCCTTTAAATGCGGTTCTATAATACAAGTTCAATTCGCTCAATACCTACGCTACGCTCTACCTTTAGTTTTACTCCATTGGAGGGAAAACAAAGAGCCACGTAGGCGTTACTCCGTTCATAACTCACACTCGCTGTCAGCCGCAAACACTAGACAAAAGGCATTTGGGTTATTATCTTCTAGCAGTTTTTGAGCTACCCTATTTACACCCTCTTACCCTCTGATGTCTGTTAATTTTGTCCTTTTTCTTAAAGATTTAACTGACACAAATATTTGTTTTCTGTAACATGCAGGCAATTAATGTGAAAATCTGGGTTTGATACGTACGTACACTATATACCAAGAAATAATTATATTCCCGAATTATTCGTATCGGATATTACTCGAATCCTGAACATCGAGGCTTTTTGGCACATTGGCATGGTGTCAAGTCATATTAGATATTTAATGGATGTGAGTAAAAGCTCTCTCCGCAAAATAAATGTGATAAAATAAGAGTATCCGCGTCATTTTATTCCATATATATTTTTTGAGATGGATCATACATACAGATCAAATTCCTTTAGTGCACGGAAGTTTTCAGACCAAGTCCCTTCAGTGCTGTGCTATATTGCCAAGAAAAATAAAAACGGATGCAAGATACATACAAACTTACATCACGGCTTTATCCCTTGCGGGGTACGGTGGGCAGAACGTCAACGGCCGTAAAAATACGGTCGTTATCGCCACGTCTAACTAATATTTTGACGGCCGTTTTGGCTATTGTCATGTATCGCTATAGCGACAGGTAGTTAACCTGTCGCCCAAAATTGCAATACACCTGAAATCCGTCCATCGCTTCTTACGACACCCATAGGAATGGAATGGGGTGATGCTATTCTAAGTCGGCATCACCCGGCGCGACAATGGTCCCAATTCCTTAGGGTTGTCAAAAATAAGATTTTTTGAATAGTGCTGACAATTTTAGTAAAATAGTAGGCATCATAGAGCATTTTAGTCATGTCTTGTTTAAAATGACTTTAGTTTCTAGAAATTTCACACGTTTTCTTCTATGTTTAGCTGACAAATTTTTAATAGCCGCTTTATTTGAACAGATAACTCGTAAAATTTGTAAAATTTTAATTCATAGACCACTTAGTTGAAAATTATCTTAATTTATCTTAATTTTTTAAGTCTATTTTACTATAATTGACAGAGCTATTCTAAAATTGCTTAATTTTGACAGTCACGTGGAATATAGGCCAATAACGCTTATTTTTTTTACTTATGTGCAAATTTATATTTCTTTATAAATGTTGTTCCATCAATATTCAACTCATGAGGCATCATAAACTTTTTGCTAACTCTGAGGGTGCGTACGTCTCGTATGTTTGCAGGAAAAATGACACTTGTAGAGGACACGAAATATTTTTAGCTTAGCAGGCAGGCATCCTTTGTTAGACAGAATTTAAATCCTTGATTAACGTAATATTGAGTAAATAATTATGTGAAGCCAATCTACTTAACTTATAAATAACTTTTAAGAATAAAAATGTTCATTTATTCAGACCATTTCGAAGTCACATTAATTTGTATTACTTATAAGGGTTACTGTAACTAAGTAATTTTTTCAAAGTAATTATCATTACAAAATGAGAGCTTACGTTTTATTTGGGGTCAAACAATCCAACCCTAAATAAAAGGTCATGACCTCTTGAGCTCAGTCAGTGTTTCTGAGACTTCTAAGGAAATCGATAAGTTTTCGTGGCTGGTATATTGGATACTAGTAAAACAGAAAATACTTAAATAATTAATTATTAAGATTTTGAAAGAAGGAGATGGTAGCTTACGTTGTTTTTCCAGACTAAACATTATATTTTTAATTTGAGAAGCTAGGGAAATATTTTAGAAGTTTAACAATAAAACACAATTGTAAGTTTCTAAATATTATTTGGTCAAGATTTAAAAAAGAGCTTAAGTACTATTTATCACTGTTGACCTACATTATATTACTTTTAAAATTTAATATTCAATTCTAGTTTTAAAAATAATATCGCCATTGAAATTTGGAGGGTTAAATACTTTTCGGTACATATGTATATGAATTCTGAGAAGAAAATTTTAACATTGTGATTGAATCAAAAGAAGGGGAGATTCATGGGATTCGCACCCCTGAGAAAATGGCTGTCGGGTGTTGGATGCAGCTAAAGATGGCGCGCGCATGCGCGGAACGCCGCTCGATACGTGCACCCTCCCAACTATAAATCATCTAATTTCACTACTTCTTTACAGCTACGAAAATTACTTCTTTGAAATGAAACTTTTTACTAAAAAACACTTTCACTAATACGTAATTATACACCTGTTTCACTGTACGTTTTTACACTGATATGCTAGGCACTGGTAATAAGCTGAAAACCATCGATCGTAGAGGTATGGGCTTGGCACCTATGATGACTCTCCACCCTGGAATACCAGCCCTTAGTTTAGGTGATTGCGATGCCTCCCTTAAACAGCTAAACCTGTGAACAGAAATTTACACCACACGAAAAATATAAATTCACATAGAAACTGGAAACTTAACAGCTGACACTTTGCTTCTGTCTTCTTGCTTGATCTGTTGTTTGGTGCTTGTGCAAGGCAACCACCGGCATGTCCCGACGCAGCAGTAACTTCGAAGTACTGCTGTGACAGGACAATATGGCGGGTGCCTGCGAGGCGGTAGCGGCGGGCGTCGGCGAGCGTGTGGCGCGTGGCAGCCGCCGCGCCGCGCCCTCACTGCCGCGCATGCGTGTAAACTACCCCTCGCGTCCCGCACGCACACACACCCTCAATGAACACCCTCAATCAACTATCGATTTTTCACAAGGAAAACTTTTAATTCATTTGTGTTAAATATAAATTAATTATTTAAATATTCACAAAATATGAAAAATAATACTATGGAAATTTACGCTAAATAAAAGAGTCAACGACCTCGTTCAAAACTTGATTGTTGAAAGCTCATTTGACTTCCGCTATGGTTTCACAGTTTCACACTATGTGATTCACACTCGCACTTCCATTGAAAAGCTTTGTTTTTTAAAATCATTGAATGCTACGAATATGTGGAATGGACTTAGTATGTTGTTTTTAAAAATAAACTTACATAAAATAAAGTAATATTATTATTAGGCGTACGTATACCTTTAGGATCGAGCTTCAAATTCAACAAACATGAGTGATTGTTTTAATACTTATAACATGATCATAATTCATAAATAGAAAATAATTTCTATTATCTATTAATAATATCGTAGTCTAATAAGACGTTCTCTATAGGAACGGCACATTTGAGTTCACGGGGAAAAACCATGTCTTTCTCCCTCTCTACAACTGACACGAAAGGGGCTTGATTAATTTTTACTCAGAGCAGAGGTGAGGATGATTCATTTAGGGGTGTCGCCCGGGTTATCCCAAAAGATCTTGGGAGTTGGGAATGTGGAATCTTTGAAAAGCGACAGGACAGTAGAATTTTTTAATTTGCTAATTATGTGACGAGTTTACCGATTTTTATATCCCTAGAACACGGTAGAATAAAAGATTACTAATAATTATCCCGATACAAAAGGACTGGCAAAATTTTCGTTCTACTTCTACTATATTCATCCATCTAATGTGAATAAGTTTTGGTAACCCAAAGAAATTTCAGATCCTAGAGGGTCCTAACATGATGGCATGGAAAGATAAATTACATTGGGCAAGATTTATTGCAGGAAAGGAAAATCTTGAAAAGTTTCTCGTACCTATCATCTGTAAAGAAAGATGTAAGGCCAGATTACTTGGCAAGAATTTTTAATTCCCGTATTTTTCATGTTAATGCCGTAGCGATTAGCGCGAATATAAGGCAGCAGAACCTATCAACCAGGAAAAACGGATTTAGAGCGTTTTCTAGGTAAAAATTATATTCGCATAGATTATTTTACTTTTTTACCGTACAATGAGAAACTATAGATGGCACCCTGAACATGCTTAGCACTGATCTATGTTATCTCTTACTATAATGACGTTAACTCTTTGATCAAATCATTTTATAATATTATGTATGAGTATGCACGCAAAAGTTTAAACTAAGTTTTAATGAACGACCTTTGCGATGCACTCAAAATGTGCTTTTCTGATTTTGATTTTGAAACGTGACAATTTACGTCCTAGATCACTTATCTGTCATCCATCTCTTTCGACCGCGCCGAGTTCGCGCCGTTGAGTTGACCATAAACAAAAGCCAGCCAACCATAACCAAAACAAACAAACAAAAACAAATGGCCGGCTTTAGCCAAACAAGTTTCGCAAGTTACGAAATGTATAGTAGTGAAATGTATGCTGTGTTTGAAATGTAAATAATCGTTTCCTTGTATATTAAATTTGTTTAATTTCACAACGGCCTACCAAACCGACCAACCAAAGAGATTTCACTTCGAAATCTAGCTGGCCGGTTCGATCGCCATTTGTTTATAGCTGAAAAAAACTTTTTGAATTTGCCAAAATTCTGTCTTACGACGCGTCGGTTTTGAATTTTCCACGCGTCTTTCTGTAACTTCGCGTTTTTCCAATAAAAAACTTGTTAGAATCGTGTAAGAAACAAGGTTCTTTAGTGAAAATGATGGGCCTGTATTCCAGCGGCGCCCTGGGCGGTGTGGAAGTGCTGGACGGCAGCCTGGTCGGGGGCGAGCTCACGGCTCACGTGCTGTCGGCGCAGGCGGCGGCGCACCAGCACCAGCACCAGCAGCAGATCGCGCAGCAGCAAATCAGTGAGTTGCAAAGTACTACGATTTTCATGTTTTTATTAGGAAAAAGTAGTTCATAAGGGTCTGAAAGCCCAGCAGTGAAGTGTATGCAACTTTTGGAGCAAAATCAAAGCTTGAGATGAAAATGCAGATTTGTACTGAATTCTCCGAAACTATCAGTGACTTGCAAAGTATTGTATGTTTCATGTTTTATTTTATCATGGATAAGCAGCCTTAGCCCAGTAGTGAGGTGTAAGGGTACCTCCAGCGACTTTTGATGTAGATACAATGTTATAAAGTGGTTGAAATTACTTGAAAAAGTTCTTGATGGTTCAGAATCTACTGATCATTATTTCAAAAGGCACAAACTCAATAGTACTCACTTGTGACATAGACTTTTTATTGTGAAGAAGACACCTTTTTTGGAAGAAAAACCATGCGCTTGATATTTTCACCAATAACTGAAAAATGTAATTCAAAGTTTTATGAAATTTCTTTGTCCTATTAAGACCAATAAGTAAATCAGTTCCGATAAGACCAAAAATTCTACTCTGTGCTAAATAAAAGCTTAATTCATAGAGCAGGAAAACCATGCATTTAATTTTAAAACTGGCTAGGAAACAAGTTTTTGGATAAATTATTGTTCAACAATTAGTTTAAACTGCAAGAATGTTCATCTACTAACCTACTACAGCCACAAAAGTCCACTGCTGGACAAGAAATTATAATTATATTAGATTAGATAGGAACTCTTTTTTAAGCACAAATACTTGTACTCCATTTTAAATTTTTTTGGTGTTATACGTAATTATTTAGCATAAAATCCTGACACCATCCGTTTGTTCCAGAAGCATCGCCATCGTCAGGGCGGTCGTCACCAGCACAGCAGCAGCCCAACCCCGGCACCACATCACCATCACCGAGCAAACTATTTGTCGGTGGACTAAGGTAGATCATCATCATCTTTCTGTCCTTATCCCAATTACTTGGGGTCGGCGCAACACGTTTTGTTTAACACAAAATCGTTTTGCAAAGGTTTTGGCTTAATTTTACGACCGGCCGCCTACCAGACGTCAGCCCTCCTTGGAATTGCTTTTGTGGTGGATTAACCGCCACCATACGGTTGGCTCTGGCTGTTTGGGTCGGGTTTATCCCTCGGTCGCCTCTTACGACCCCCACGGGAAGAGAGGGGGTGGTGCTATTCTACTCTGCCGGCACCACAAAGCTAGCACAGCAAGGTAGGTATTGATAGTATAATTATAATTAGCATCGCCATCGTCAGGGCGGTCGTCACCGGCGCAACAGCAACCCAACCCCGGCACCACATCACCATCACCCAGCAAACTATTTGTCGGTGGACTAAGGTAGCTATTGATGCTAGTTATAATTAGCATCACCACCTATAGCAACCCAACCCCGGCACCACATCACCATCACCGAGCAAACTATTTGTCGGTGGACTAAGGTAGATATTGATGCTAGTTATAATTAGCATCACCACCTATAGCAACCCAACCTAGCACCACATCACCATCACCGAGCAAACTATTTGTCGGTGGACTAAGGTAGATATTGATGCTAGTTATAATTAGCATCACCACCTATAGCAACCCAACCTAGCACCACATCACCATCACCGAGCAAACTATTTGTCGGTGGACTAAGTAAGATATTTATGCTAGTTATAATTAGCATCACCACCTATAGCAACCCAACCTAGCACCACATCACCATCACCGAGCAAACTATTTGTCGGTGGACTAAGTAGATATTGATGCTAGTTATAATTAGCATCACCACCTATAGCAACCCAACCTAGCACCACATCACCATCACCGAGCAAACTATTTGTCGGTGGACTAAGGTAGATATTGATGCTAGTTATAATTAACATCACCACCTATAGCAACCCAACCTAGCACCACATCACCATCACCGAGCAAACTATTTGTCGGTGGACTAAGTAGATATTGATGCTAGTTATAATTAGCATCACCACCTATAGCAACCCAACCTAGCACCACATCACCATCACCGAGCAAACTATTTGTCGGTGGACTAAGGTAGATATTGATGCTAGTTATAATTAGCATCACCACCTAAAGCAACCCAACGTTATTATAATTAGCATCACCGCCTATAGCAACCCAACCTAGCACCACATCACCATCACCGAGCAAACTATTTGTCGGTGGACTAAGGTAGATATTGATGCTAGTTATAATTAGCATCACCACCTATAGCAACCCAACCTAGCACCACATCACCATCACCGAGCAAACTATTTGTCGGTGGACTAAGGTAGATATTGATGCTAGTTATAATTAGCATCACCACCTATAGCAACCCAGCATCACCATCACCCAGCAAACTATTTGTCGGTGGACTAAGGTAAACATGTCTCGATTTTTACCCAACTTCTCAATATGTTTAAACCCATGACGAAACGGAGACGGTATTTATGTGTTTGGGATGACAGAATATTTGTATTTGTGTTTGCAGTGATGGATTAGGATTTTATTGGTGTATGTTCTTAAAAAAATATTTCGTCAGTCATTCAGAAGCCTGTGTATCACCATAGTGATAGGTTGTCAGCCTGTCGCCTAGATTTGCAATAAAAATCAAACTTAAAAAAAAGAGTTGCAGGTTAAATCTAGCTTATAGATGAAAAATTTTGCATGATTTTAAAAGTATCTATGATGTGTAAGCTTGGACAAATCAACCTCTGGACGCGAATCCTACAGAATTTGTTCTAGATCTCTTTTAACCAATATTGGGGGGAGGGGAGGTAATGACAGATGTAATCTACTAAATTGAAAGACACCTGATTTATCATATCCCTTTACATTTGTCATTTTAGAATTATGTCGGTTTATGTATACTTCAAAGACAGTGCTGTACCATAGTCGATAATCGATAAAGAATGAATGACTGAATGAAGTTTTTCACGAAAATTTCTAGATATCATTTGATAAGTTTTGAGGAACGACGAATTGTCTGGTGTCTTATCATGGATAACTAGTAGGGCAAACGCAGCGTCGTGTGGCGTCTTTTATTTGTGTGCGGTCGATCCGCACGAATGTTACTTTAAGCGGTTCTGATTAATTAGGGAAGTGAACTACGTGCGGGTTAAAAATTTGCACGCCCGCGCGATACAACGTTCGACCTTAATATTGGGGTCTTCTTCTTTTCGTGTGGGACACCGAGTCGTTCAACGAGCCGATGAACCCTGGTGTCAGAGTTTTTCAACCGTCTACTGCAAGTAGCAGGCCTCTGACATGCTTGTGTAACGACCGCCATCATAGACAGCAACCGGGACCGACGGCTTAACGTGCCCATCCGAAGCACGGAACCATCTTACTTGCGGACATCAATTGGTTCAGCCTGAAATGTCCTAACCAGACTGGGAACAAATTATCAACTTTGTGAGTGACCCCACCGGGAATTGATCCCGGAGCCTTTGCCTGGCAGGTAGGCATACTAACCACTGCGCCAGATCGGCTGTCGATACACAATATTGGGGTGACAATTTATATAAGATACGCTTTTATATCAGATGAATTATTATTTATTACATTTTTTCAAAGAAAACTGCCCATACCTTTTGGACTGAACATAGGTACAGGAAACTGAACATAGAACATAAATTTTCTAAAATTGAAGTGTTTCAATTTCACTTACTTACCTACACGAATTAAATGAAATAAACCTTATCCATTTTGTACATTATAATTTTTATCTGTTATCTTTACACGATCATTACTCTATAGGTATACTAATACTTTTTGGTAGTCAACAGTTATGCCGTAGGAACCAGTGACATAACAAATGGTATTTGTTGAACATTCGCGAATGCGAATACGAATATTAGCTTTTGACATTCGCGAATGCGAATATTCAGTATTTTCAAATTCTGAAGCCAAATTATCCATGACTTGTTTCATGTCATGTTCGCAGTTTATTTAATTAAAGAGGTAACAGAGTCCTAATTTGAAAATTACCGCTTGTCAAAAACATTTTTTGGTATTGGTTAGGTAAGTATTTCAATTCGGCATTCGTTCTTCGTCTGCGCTGGTAATACTAGTACCTAATCATTCTTATCGATATCGGTCATCGACAATTTTCCCGCACTAATTTGCCCATCATTAGTGAACGAATGAAAAAATGATTGATATAAACCGGCTCATAAATGTTATACACAATATTGGTTGAAATGTGTTATAGAATATGACCTTTTTATGGAGACGAATTATACGGTCCTGTCATACGTATTTTATTAATTTTTCACGTAAATAACGAGAAATATAGCACAAAAATGTATTTACGCGTGATAAGAAATATTGTTTGTCCGATGGCTATAGTTTTTACAAAATAAAACAGCTTATTTGCCCATTTTTGGGGGTATGTTTTCTCTTGCAGTTTCAAAGTCACACTGACGGTTGCCGTTTGCGTACCTAGGTAATTTTACCTAGGTTCGGAGCTAAAGGGGTAAAGGGTAAAATGTCATTGAGTCGCGTCCAGAGGTTGATTTGTCCAAGTGTGTAAGCCGTCTGTCCCGGTTGCTGTCTATGACGGCGGTCGTTACACTACCATGTTAGAGGCCTGCTACTTGTAGTAGTTTGTTGAAAAACTCTGACACCAGGGTTCATCGGGTCGCTTGACGACTTGGTGTCCCACTCGAAGAAGAAGAGGAAGAACTTCAAAGTTGTTTCTTTGTTCCAGTTGGCAGACAAGCTCTGAGAAGCTCCGGGAATACTTCGCGATGTTCGGGGCCGTCACTGACGTGCTCATCATGAAAGACCCAGTCACGCAGGTGAGCGCAGCTGTTCACACAACTAGCTTTAGACTATCTATCGGGATTTTTATGCACCGTTTCAGCTCATAATGTCCTTTTTTCAAAATGACCTTTTCGCAAAATGTAGAAGAGGTGAACCAGCTTATGAAACTGAACAACTTTCCCCAAGGAACATAGGTCTGAATTTAAAAAAAAATTGGACCTCCTATAGCAGCCGAGCGACTGAATCAGTTTGTATGGGAGGCCCAATTTTTTTTTTTACATTTCGACCTATATTCCTTGGGGAAAGTTGTTCAGTTTCATGGGCTGATTTGCACCTTCTACATTTTGCAAAAAGGACATTTCGAAAAAAGAAAATTTTCAGAAAAAGCAGTTTTGCTAAAAGGTCTTTATGAGCTGAGATTTAGATTATCTATTAGGATTTTTATGCACTCACAGTGCTATATTATTTTCATAAATGAAAAATAAGAAATTGATAAAATGTTATGCTTCGACCGGGCTCGAACCCGGGCCGCATGGGTCAACGCCCCACCGCTCTGCCACTGAGCTATCGATGCACCGGTTGATGAATGCCAAATATTCTACCTCTTGATGCTCGTCTCCAAGTGACGATCCAGCGACATCTGTAGAAAGTATTTACGAATTTACTTTTGTTATTCAATGCACTCACAGTGCTATATAGGATGTAAAAAAATCAACTGCAAATTTTCTAAGTGAACCTGCCCATGAAACAGAACAACTTTCCCCAAGGAACATAGGTAAAAATGTGAATAAGAAACCTATGTTTGTACCTAGGTTCTTTAGGGAAAGTTGTTGATGTCCTCATCATGAAAGACCCTGTCACGCAGTTGAGTGGACTTCACCAGGGCCCCGAGTCCGCTAAATGAAAATCGTTTCAGTCATCTCAGTTGGATGGTTTCGGCCATTTCGTAGTCTGCTAACAGTTTTTAGTATGGAAAATCACAGTGGCAGTAGAATGACAGTTGAGTCTCGCTGGCATTACAATGGCTAAAAATTAGCAGACTTGGGGCCCAGCAGTCTACATCACTAGCTTTAGTCTATTGGCGTTTTAATGCAATCACAGTTCTATACTGGGTGTAAAAAAAACAACTGCAATTATTTTGAGGGATGAACCGGCCCATGAAACTAAACAACTTTCCCCAAGGAACGTAGGTCGAAATATGAAAACAATAATATCTCCCATACAAAATACTTCCTACAGTTGTCGCTAGATCGTCGCTTGGAGACGAGCATCAATAAACTGAAAATTTAGTAGGCATTGATCGGTGCATTGATAGCTCAGTGGCGGAGCGGTGGTGCGCTGACCCATGTGGCCCGGGTTCGATGCATGACATTTTTTCAATTTCTTATTTTCACTTATCAATAGCTTTAGATAAGATTATGAGTAAACAAACCGTCTCAACCTTTGGCACAAGCTTCATAGAAGAAAAGTGAGACGTAAGATGGCATCTATCAAACAAGTGATCGTCAGCCGTCATCGATGCCACGCGCGTCTCACGTTTGTATAGCTTTGTATCTTCTGTTTCATACATTTTATAAGGAAACGGTTCCCGTCTCAAGTCTCACGCCTTCTCTATGGAGCTTGCGCCTTTGACAAATTGTAAACATACAAGAATTTAAAAAAATACCGGGAATCGAACCCGGGGCCACTGCTCTGCCACTGAGCGCTTCTCTTCGAGACAAACATCAAGAGATTGAAAAGTTGGCAAGCGTCAACCGGTGCGTCGATAGCTCAGTGGCAAGCCAAAAAATATACAGGGAGTTAGCAAAAAGGGTATAATAAGCCGAAAGGAGGTCAATGTACTCATGAATCAATTTTCCCCACGAAGCATATGCCGAAAAAAAATTGGAACTCTCGTAGTAAATCAGTCCATCTGGTTGGCGATTTTGTATAGGATAACCAAATGTTTTTTTCATATTTCGACCCATGTTCTCTACAGGGAAAGTTGTTCAGTTTCATGGGTGGGTACTTTGACTTACTTTCGGCTTGTTATATCCTTCCTGTTAGTCCCGGTAAAGAATGTTGTTGTTTATAAATTTAAAAAAATACAAGTAGATTTTTGATACTGCTAAGACTTTTTTTCTAGTTATTAAAAAACTAATAAAAATGAAAATAACATGAGTTTTCTGTAAGATATACAGATTTAGGCGACGAAACGAACGGAGTGTACACAGAATCGGTCAGTGTAAAATGTAATGTTAGGTCTTGATTAACCTAGAGAGGTATTTAGACTAGGACGTATTTTGGACGGTATATTGGACATCTTGAAGTGAAATACTGCTGCTAGAAAACTATTATATTTTCACACAAAAGTTTTGTCACTGTATGAATTTGTTGCCAGTTTTGGCTAAGACTTTGTTTGGTAAACCACTTGATTGTTCATAATGCGATGGTTCCTTGTTTCGGTGAACCAGTTTAATCATCTATCTCAGTTACAGTTGATGAAGACCTTGATAATTATTTACCAACCTGATAATTATTTACCAACTTGATAATTATTTACCAACCTGATAATTATTTACCAACTTGATAATTATTTACCAACTTGATAATAATTACCAACTTGATAATTATTTACCAACTTGATAATTATTTATCAACTTGACAATTTTTTACCAACTTGATAAATATTTAATAACTTGATAATTATTTACCAGTATCGGATCGTTTTGTTAACCAAGTGTCCTAAACAAAAAAAGCTAAAAACAAAGCAGTATTTTGTCTTCATAAATCCATTGATTTGTTACAAAATAGTTGGGCTATGGTTGAAACCAGAGTACAATACAAATAACTCTTATAGTCAGGCATGCTAGAATCACTAACATAGATAGGTATTATAGATACTACTAACTACTCAGTAAAAAGTACATATGAAATCCGATAATCTTCTTCATCTATGGTAGATCCCCGTTTTCAATTGCTGGTGTTGCCATATGCAAATTACTGAATAAAATGACTACATTACTAGCTTTGTACTTAGGAATTATTTTGTCTTATACTGGAAATAACTTGTGCATGATTGATTTATTTATCTTATTTAATTTTATATTGTTGATTGATGATTTTTGTATAAAAGTAGAATATTATAGTATTGTTTCTTATTTTATTTTTAAACTGTGGCAACACCAACATAACTATCAGAATTAGCTCTATTAACCATTTAAAATAGCTTTTAGTTAGCCACAAGAACTTTTGCCAAAACCCAAAACTATTTATGTAGGTACTTTATTCTAAATCAAACTTAAGTACCATTGTCCTTATTATAGACTAATACCTACTAATATTGTTGCGTATTTCACTAAATATTAAATTAAACTTGTAGCTCAGCTATTTAGTTTCCTCGATTTTGATATTCTGATGTATTTATACCATGTATTAAAAAAATGCAAAATTTACTTTTAGCAGCCTTAGAAGTTTTAAAAATATCATATTTAGATGTTTATTTTGTGTAACTAACCCTTCATCGAACTATATTAATAATAGCTCACAAAAACAAATCAGTCAGTAGAAAGTAGGTACAACATGCTCAAAATATTTTGGTGCATTTCTATTTCTATGGTAGAAAGTGAGTTATCTTCGATTAATTTGGTAGGAATGGTTACAAGTAAATCTAGCTAATGCCATTATGCTCAATAAATGGCATTTCCTGTGACTAAAGCTGAAATTAAGTAGGAATGATAATCAATAGTTAATTGTAGACATAACATGCTAAAGTATTTGGTAGAATCCTCTGGTAGGAGAAGAATATTGGTAGAAAATGTTGACAGCAATGGTAACGAATAGTTTTAGATTCTTACCAATTTTCTGTGTTATAACTTTTGCTATGATAAAAAAATAAATGTTGGTAGTTGAGAGAAAGTAAAATAAATAATTCTGCCTAGTCATATCATGCCAATAATTTAGTAGTTTCCTGTTGTAGAAACAGAAGGGCTTTTTGAAATAGTCCAAATTATGTTATCCATGAACTTCCTAAGTCATCTTGGTAGATTATTTTTGGTACTAATCATGGTAACTAAACATTTATCCCGATACATTTTCATTCACTTTGGTAGTTTTCTTGGTAGGATATAACTTTTCGTAGATTCTGGTATAAATGGTAAAACATATATCTAGCCATGCTCAGCTCAATCACTATTAGATTCCTAACTCCTATGGTAGGCAGTCGATTTTAATAGTTTGTTTTGGTAGGAATGGTAACTAACAATTTCTTATAGTCCTATCAAATAACGTGCTCGATAATTTTGGTAGATTTTTATTGTAGGAAACTTCTTTTGGTAGAATATTGGTAGGATTGGTGACGAATTCTTGCTCGGAGTGTATAACTTTGCTAATAAATAGATAAATAATAAATAATTAACATTGAAATAGCTCAGAATTAAGCATGAGTACTGAATTGACCCCATACAGTATTTTGTAACAGAAGTAACTTAGGACTAAAAATCTAAGTCATACAATAGAAATTGAGATTTTTCCGTATTTTACACTAGATTTGACTAACCATAGTAAACTATAGTGATGTGTGATTATTGGTCGGTTTAATTTCTTTTTGCTATAGATTAAAAGTTATATTTACCTATGGTTGGTGCATTCAAACTTGGGCAAAAGGTCAACTTGGGAAACGCTCACAAACTGACCTATCACTGCTTGACGCATACAGTCCGCGCGGACGTGCCGTGCTATGCCAAGCCTAGTGCAAAGTTCACTCACTTCATCTGCATCGCTCGAAGTAAAGTGAACTTCGCACGTGGACCGGTACGGCCTCAGGTCATGATATGCTTCAGCTTGTAAGAGGTTTAACACGCTCCAACCATAATAAAAATACCGAATTATACTTTGTAAGAGGCTAGACGTATCATTTATGGAAATGTCTTCTTTAGATAGCTACTAACTTTTCAGTTTTCTGTATATGAATCTGATAAAGTCGAAGTATGTTTTTAGTTTAGAAATATATTTTTTTTCTTCGGTATATTCCATTCAAGAAGGCATTTCCTTATTATAAATGCTATATTTAATGTTTATGTCTTTGAAATATGTTCTGTTTACAATTTTATCGTATGTTAAGTTATATCTACCTGCATCATGAGAAACCAAGTAACTTTATCACCAAGTAAATTTTAGTATTTGTATTATCTAAATTGGGCCCTAACATGGTTTAGTTATGTATTATATTTGTTTGTAAAACTTATTTGTATTTGACAATTGGGTAGTCTTAAAATTTTGCTAAATTAATGCTAGTTGTTATAACTTAGAGGTACATATTTCAAAGCCAAATAATTGCTAAAAGCAGGAATTAAATTGTTGGCATTCGAAAATGTTGGTGTGGATATAAAAACTGAAATTGTTTTGGGTCTCCTCAAAGTTTCAAGCCTTTACTACTTACTATTCATTTAATTAATGTTATTTTTGTGTGGGTCTTTTTCCATCCCATTTTTTTTCAAATAATAATGTCTATAATTTCCAATATTTTCATCAGATTGACCTAATATTAATAGTTGTTTATATTGATGATTTGCGTAATGGAAGTCGAAATCTTAAATTCTTAGCAAATTCTAATTACTTTAGCCTAAAGTGTCCCGCTGGTGGTCAATGAATGATTCTAGCTGGAAAATCCGGCCCACAAACTTTACGACGGAACTTTATTTGGGCTCTTAGGAAGACAAACATACTAAAATACCCCACCATTGGGGGAAGCAGAAAGAATTCGAGTATGATTGGCTCCCTAAGAGACCAAACAAAGTTCAGTCGTAAAATTGTTGGTCCGAATTTTCCAGCTAGAATCGTTCATTGACCAGTCCTCTTCCTTATAAGTCATATAAAAAAAACCCTTCCCAATCCACACCGACATAAATCGAACGCCGACTCACCCAATGCTACATACTAACCTCCCCCGCGCAGAGGTCGCGCGGGTTCGGCTTCATCACGTTCCAGGACGCGTCTTCAGTTGATAAGGTGTTGGCAGTACCAGTTCACACACTAGATGGCAAACGTATCGACCCGAAACACGCGACTCCTAAGTCTGCGCCCAGACCCGCCAAGACAAAAAAGGTAAGGAAACTGGGCACTCTATATTACATCGAATACTTACATTACTTACACTCATGTGCTCCGAAAGCCCGAAACCCACATCGCAAAGCAAGGTTTCGTCTGGCAGTTCTCTGGCAAAAGCAGGCCTCGTCGTCCTCGAACAACGTGGCGGCGCTCAGTGGGCAAGGAGGCTGCATCCACTGGCCTTGGCTGGAAGGAGTTAAGTTTTCGCTTAAGATCGAGAGAAGTGGGGAATTCGTCTGCGAGCCCAAAATCCCTAGTGAGGGATAAGTTCGCCGGCGACCAAGCGCCATTTGCCGCCGACGCCGGCCATTATCGTCCTTACTTCTGTTGCCTTTTGCTAATTTCTCTGTAAAAGCGACCGTCTGATTGCGGCGGCCCTAACAGGATTTCATCATCATCACTTGCACTCCGTATTTATCTGTACACCGTCCCATACACACCGTTTTTCTTTGGTATACCTTACTAAACACCGTATTCTTCAGTACACCATCCCATACACACCGTATTTTTCAGTACAACGTCGCTTCCTCCGTGACTCAGTACACCGATCCCTACAGTCCGTATTTTCTCGGTACACCGTTCCTTACAATACGAATTTTCTCAGTACACCGTGTTTCTCAATACATCGTTCCTTACACACCGTATTTCTCAGTACAAAGTCTCTTACACATCGTTTTTCTCAGTTCACCGTCCCTTACAATCCGAATTTTCTCAGTACACTTTCCCTTACACCCCGTAGGGTAAGGAAAGGGACGTATTCTGTAATGTACGGGACAAAAACGGGTATTTACACGTATTTACGTTTCCAGATATTCGTCGGCGGCGTCGGCCAGGACACTTCGGCCGAGGAGGTCCGCGCGTACTTCTCACAGTTTGGTCTCGTTGAGGACGCGGTGATGCTGATGGACCAGCAGACCAAGAGACATCGGGGCTTCGGATTCGTCACCTTCCATTCTGAAGAGGCGGTGGAACGCGTGTGTGAGATACACTTCCACACGATCAAGAATAAGAAGGTAGGTCATTCCGAACAATCAACTAACTGACCAACCAACCAACCAAACGACCGATTGACCAACCAACCGACTGATCAACGAAGCCACCAACCAAACAGCCGACCAACTTACTAATCAGGCAATCAACCGACTAACCTACTAAACAACCAACCAAATTATCCCAGTTTGGTCTCGTTGAGGATGCAGTCATGCTGATGGACCAGCAGACCAAGAGACATCGGGGCTTCGGGTTCGTCACCTTCCATTCTGAAGAGGCAGTGGAACGCGTGTGTGAAATTCACTTCCACACGATCAAGAATAAGAAGGTGCGTGACGCGGTTTTGCAAACGACCTACCAATCAACCGACCGACCGATTGATCGACCAACCAACCAACCGTCCACCTAAACAACCAACCAACCGACCAACCTATTAAACAACCAACCAACCGACTAACCTACTAAACAAACAACCAACCAACCAACCAACCAACCAACCAACCAACCAACTAACCTACCAAACAACCAACCAACCGACTAACCTATTAAACAACCAACCAACCAACCGACTAACCTAATAAACAACCGGTTAACTTACTAAACAACCAACCAACCGACTAACGTACTAAATAACCAACCAACCAACTAAACAACCAACCAACCAACCAAACAACCAACCATCCGACTAACCTACTAAACAACCAACCAACCAACCATCCGACTAACCTACTAAACAACCAACCAACCAACCAACCAACCAACTAAACAACCAACCAACCGACTAACCTACTAAACAACCAACTAACCTACCAAACAACCAACCATCCGACTAACCTACTAAACAACCAACCTACCAACTGACTAACCTACTAAACAACCAACTAACCTACCAAACAACCAACCATCCGACTAACCTACTAAACAACAAACCAACCAACTAAACAACCAACCAACCAACTAAACAACCAACCAACCAACTAAACAACCAACCAACCAACTAAACAACCAACCAACCAACTAAACAACCAACCAACCAACTAAACAACCAACCAACTGACTAACCTACTAAACAACCAACCAACTAACTAAAAAACCAACCAACCGACTAACCTAATAAACAATTGACTAACTTACTAAACAACCAACCAACCGACTAACCTACTAAAAACCAACCAACCAACCAACCGACTAACCTAATAAACAATTGACTAACTTACTAAACAACCAACCAACCAACTAAACAACCAACTAAACAACCAACCAACCGACTAACCTAATAAACAATTGACTAACTTACTAAACAACCAACCAACCAACTAAACAACCAACCAACCAACTAACCTACCAAACAACCAACCAACCGACTAACCTATTAAACAACCAATCAACCAACCGACTAACCTAATAAGCAACCGGTTAACTTACTAAACAACCTACCAACCGACTAACGTACTAAATAACCAAACAATCAACCAACCTACTAAACAACCAACCAACTAAACAACCAACCAACCAACCGTCCACCTAAACAACCAACTAACCGACCAACCTATTAAACAACCAACCAACCGACTAACCTACTAAACAACCAACCAACCAACTAAACAACCAACTAACCAAGTAACCTACCAAACAACCAACCATCCGACTAACCTACTAAACAACCAACCAACTAACTAACTAAATTATCTTGAAGTATTTTTTATGGGAAGTTAAGTCTCGTGACTGAATGCATCCTATTAGTATTCGGAGAGTTGTCCCTTACACCTTGTATTTATTCACCTCCTTGCCACCAGGTGGAGTGCAAGCGCGCGCAGCCCAAAGAGGCCGTGGCGGCCGCGCCGCTCGCTCTCGGCAAACGCTTAGTTCTCCGACCGGGAAGAGGCTTGGTCTACGCCACAGCAGGAGGTGTAGGCGCAGTGCCGACCGTAGGCGCGCACGCCTACCGATACGCGCCGTACGCACTGCCCACGGCCACCGCAGCGACCGCCCTGGTCGCGCCGCCGCAACCGCAACCGGCGCCGCAGCTCCCGCAGTTCGGCGCGGCGTACTCCCTCGCCGGCGTCGACATGTCGTCCTTCCAGGGCGTCGACTGGGGCGCGATGTACGGCCTGCCCATGTACATCTAAACACGGTAAAGCAATACGTATTGATCTTGATGAATTTATAAACCCCACCCCGCCGGACGGCGTTAGGTTCGAGATGCTTTTCTTTTCCGGCGCTCGCGGCACTGTCGCGGTCGCGAAATGTCATGGTTACGAAACGTTAGAATGACGTAGCTGCAGAACGCTATTTCAACAGAAAGACATTTTCAGAATGACGTAGCTTCAAAATGTCATTTCTGAAGAAAGACATGTTCAGAATGACGTAATTTCAAAATGTCATATTTACAGAAAGACATATTTCTGAATGACATAACTTTAAAATGTCATAGTTGTAAAATGTCACAGTTGCAAAATATTATTTCAATTGATCATAGTTATAAAACGACTAAATTACAAAAGATCATAGTTAGAAAACGAGAGTTGCAAGACGTCATAGCAGCAGAATGTCATAGAAGTAAAGTAATGGCAAGGCTTTCTGCAAATATGGCGTTTTGCTGCAATAAGCGAATTGAAGTTTTGCAAGTATGGCATTCTGCGTCAATATGGTCTACTACCTAATTTGTAGGTATTTTAAAATATAAATGATTACAGTTTTGGAACTGTAGCCGAATTTTAAAGACCGAATTACATTTTATCAATAGATGATGATTGATATTATGATTTAGCGATTGATTTAAAATTCATAGTAAATTGATGGTGACGCGAGCGCTTTATAATTAGTTCCTATACTTATTTAGTTGAAGGTCTACCCGTGACATCTGTCAAACTTGACACATGACATATGTCACATTTGACAGATGACACGAATAGTTCACTATAAGCTGTTTCTTGCCGCAGTGGCCACGTGGAAATAATCAGTATTTAAAAAAAGTAATTTAGGTACTTATATTGGCTCATATTTATAGGTTAAGTCAATTTAACTGAAGCAATACCGCCCCCTCGCGGGACACATCAAAGAGAACGCATTTTTTATTAAAAAAAAAAGTTTATTATAAGACGAAGATCTCAGATAATTTAGTTGAGAAAACGATTTTTTTCTTATTTTGTCTCTGATTTTATTTGTAGAATAGTGCACGTATGTACGCAATATTGGTACTTATATTTATATTAAGGAGTGTATCTTATTAATATTTCGGCAGCTGTATTTTTTTAAATAATTTAAAAGGGCGCGTAAAGCCGCGTGACGCCATCTTGGATGTTCCGTTCCGTTTCACGCGAAATACGTAATTTTCGACAGTATTAGAATGTTGGTGCCATTTTTTTTATTGAATGTGCCAAATCGCGCTTTTTGGGTCTGAAAGCATGCCAATTTTAAGAAGCAGGTCTTCTATATTATTTTTTTCCTAATAGTCTTTAGAGATAGACATTTTTTGTTGAAATATTATGTTTATTTATTTATACGTAAGGCATTGGAGCCATTTTCGTTTTCTTTGGCATGCGGACAGATCTGTTATTCGTTTTAAATATGACTTGTAGTCCTCTAAGGGCCGATTCTCACCTAGCTTCTTCTGAAATTGCTCATGCTATAGGGTTAAATTTAATTAAGTACAAATACTTTTAGGGCGTGTACACACAAAACTGAACAACTTGTTAGAAACTTTTTATCGAAATAACAAAAATAAAAAATGGGACCTCATACTAAGTGACGAACGTTTTTATCATGTTTGTATGGGAGGTCTGTATTTTTTGTATTTAAAGAAAAGTTTCTGATAAAAGTTGTTTACTTTTGTAAGTAGAACACTGTCTATAAATTTTTGTACCTAATTAAATGTAACCTTATACAAATATCGCTAGATCTGAGTCGGTCCTAATACGTACCTTTTTTTTACAATGTCGTCACGCGGCTCCGCCTGTTCAATACTCTCCATACATATCTAACTGATGAAAGCAATCTCATTACATAGTCTATGTATGATTATATTTACTTACTTATGTAGTTATTTTAGTATCACACTCGGTTGGTTGAAGAAGTTTTCAAAGGCAAACCTGTCAGTATAAGATTTTTGTGTCAGGTAAATTAGGTTATCCTTGCCAGGGGCATGATTTCTGTAATGCTTGAAACAAAACTATAATAAACTGCAAATAACTCAAGACACTGAACTGCTTTGACCATGGAACCTGGGTTGAAATATGAAAGAAAAACTGGGACGTCCATCTTTTTTTTTCAGTTCTACCCATGTTTGATGAGGAAAGTTGTTCAGTTTCACAAATACCTTGATCTGTCTTTGTATTGTTTTATCCTTTTCGTTACATGAATATTTGACTAGATCATCATCATCAATATTAGACTAGATATTCTTATAAGAAATGCATTTCCATTCTTCTGCAACCACCGAGTGCTTAGTGTATTTGATTACTTATAGTTTAGTTGAAGGGAATGCGAACTAACACCCAGCCAGTGTGACAATAAGTAATAAGAGCCGTAGTGTCGTCATCCCGCCTGACTTTGCCTGGTATCGCGTTGCATTCGACGACATTGTGATTTCTACCACATTTTTTACATATTCGTCCTTAGACAGACAGTATTTCTCGTCGTGACCATTTTTACCACAGTTGATACATTATCAAACATGTGATTTTTAATACAACATTTTTCACAATAATTGTCTAACAACATTATTTTCGTTGCGACCCGGTTTAACACAATTGCATCATTTAAAATTATCAATAGGTAACTGTCTGTTGTGATGAGTGATTAACATTGTGATTTCTAGTACATTTATTACAATAATTGTCTAACGAAATTATTTCTCAAATGATCCGGTTTTCCACAATTAATGCAATATTTTACATTGTGACCATTAAAAAAAAGTTTTTGCCAAATTAACTAAGACGCGAGACTTATGTTAAAAAGGCTTTGAGTATTGATTATGATTCCTAAATAAACCTAATTATAGCTATTATATTTAGTTAAATATCCATATTTGAAAAATTCTACAAACGCGGCTAAAATCTTAGATTGTAACAAGAATACTTAAAATTATAATTATCGTACTTAATAAATACGAATCTCAAGAATAATCTCGCTTGTTAGTACTTAAAAACCAAAATTAGAGTAGACTTCGGAAAGCAATATTTGAAATTTTTATATTCTGTGATTGAAAAAGTATTACATAGTTTTAGATTCGCGGCCAATATAAATACTCGACATTTTTACGTTTACTTAATAGTATGATTTAGGATTATTATATTTTATTATATATTTTCCGTCCTCTTGGTTCTTTACCAATTACATTCGGGACATTGAATTACAGTGGTAACTGAATTAGTATCTTTTTTCTTCATTATTGTTTAAAAATTTGCGGGCAAGCAAAGTGTAGGATAATTTATAAAACATAGTTCTATTCTATTGTATTTCATTTACTTGAAATATTTATTATAAATATAAAAAAACCGTGAAAATGTCAACAAGAGTTTTAAGAGTATTAATAAAAGACGTTTAGGTTGTGTTCGTGCAATTTCTAGGTTAAGATGAAAATTTCGTAAATTTTGGACGTAGTCCGTTCAGTATTAAAAAAATAACTTATATTTATCAGTCTTAAATAGTTAATCTAGACGTAAAACTTTGGCTTCTAACTTAAAAGGGATTACTCAGACAAGTTATAAAACCTTGTAGGTGCCGTAAATGGCAGCAAAGAAAATGAAAAGTTGTCAATATACCTACTTAAATTTTATACAGGTTTTCTTCCTTGTCGCTAAAGAGTTAATTAATAAATATCCTCTTAAAATCTAACTTCATTAAAAATAATATTAAAAACAGCACGAATATAACAAAAACTACTTGGAAATTTGTAAATAACGAAACTGGGAAATCTAAACGTCGTAACGAAAATTTTAAACTCATGATAAATGATGAAATAAAAAACACCAATTCGGAAGTAGCTCAGGCTTTTGAAAACTTTTTTACTGATATTCCAGTTTCGACTACCAAATCGTTAAACTCTTGTCCCGATCTCGCTGAATCAGTACTGAAGGAAAATGTAAGCCATTGTGATAAATATTTTAGATTTTGTCACATTAGTGACGTTGAAATTATAAAAATATTTAAAACTTTACAAATGAAAAAGACTTCAGATCTTCACGGCCTCTCTGTCAAAATTATAAGTTCTATAATCGATTGTATTGCTCCATGTCTAGCATTTATTTTTAATCAATGTGTTGACAGTGGCGAGTTTCCTGACTTGATGAAGCATAGCAAAGTTATCCCGCTGTTTAAAGCCGGTAGTACAACTGACCCCACTAATTTTAGACCTATATCAATATTACCCACACTCAGTAAAATTTTTGAAAAAATTATCCTAATTCAATTGCAAGGTCATTTTTATCGTAATAACCTAATGCACTTACAGCAATTTGGTTTCACACGGGTCGTTCTACTACTCATGCAGGTCTTGACCTCATCAACCATATAATGGATGCCTGGGAGGAATCTCATGACGCCATAGGTGTATTTTGTGATTTGTCCAAGGCATTTGATTGTGTCCATCATGAAACTCTAGTCAGAAAGCTATGTCATTACGGCATAAAGGACCAGGCTCTAAGCCTTTTGGAATCATATCTGAATAATAGAATCCAAAGGTTGATATCAATGGTGAAAGATCATCTGGATCTAATTTAACCATGGGCGTTCCACAAGGTTCGATTCTTGGTCCTTTCCTGTTTCTTGTATACATTAATGATCTACCGTATCTTGTTAAAGACAAATATGATATAGTATTGTTCGCCGACGATACCTCATTGCTTTTAAAGTAAAGAGGCATCAACTCGACTATGACGACGTGAACAATACTATAATCGATGTAGTAAAATGGTTTACAGTAAATAATCTCCTATTAAATGAAAAGAAAACTAAATGTATAAAATTTGCATTGCCAAATGTTAAACCGAGCACTACAATTATTAAGGTAAAGGATGAACAGTTGAACCTTGCAGATTCAACAGTATTTTTAGGTATAACTTTGGACGCCACGCTCCAATGGGGCCTCATATTGAGAAATTGTCGAAGAGACTGAGTTCAGCAGCATACGCAGTTAAAAAATAAGATATCTCACGGATGTAGATACTGCTAGACTAGTTTACTTTAGTTACTTCCATAGCTTAATGTCTTATGGCTTATTATTGTGGGGCCACGCTGCGGATGTAAAGAACATTTTTGTTCTGCAGAAACGGGCTGTTCGTGCAATTTATAAATTAGGGCCTCGTGTCTCCTTAAGGAAAAATTTAAAGAAATCAATATATTAACATTTGTGTCACAATATATATACGAAAATTTGATTTACGTCAAATCTAATATTAATACTTTTGAGAAAAATTGTGATATACATAATTTCAACACTAGAAATAAGGACAAACTTGTAGCACACAAGAGCAGGCTTAGTAAAGTAAGCAAATCCTTTAAGGAAATTGTATACGCTTTTATAATAAGCTTCCAAAAAATATCCAAGATTTACCCTTAAATAAATTTAAAGAAGTAATAAAACATAAATTGTGCAAGAAAGGCTATTATGAAATATCCGATTATATGCAAGATAAATCTTCATGGGAGTAGTTTTACATGTTTGTTTATATACAGTATTTTTAAGACGATACAGTTAGAATATTCTACTGTAATTTTTTATTTTATTTTTACTTATTTTTAATTTTGTGTTGAGCCGTTTTTTGGCTATTACTATTCTTGTTTTTTTCAATCTTAGCTAGGGTAGCTTAGGGCCTACAAAGATTGTAATCTTTAGAATAGGAGCACTTCTGGGCAGGTTTTGGGGTTTTCCTGTCCAGGAGGTCCGACTAACTATACACATGTAACACCTTTTTAAAATCTTGATCGAATTTAGTTTCGCTTACTGGTCGTTAAGGCATAAAGTTACATGACGTGTGGTTAGCCTGGCCAGCCCCGAGGCAGTGCCTTTATTTTTATTTTTTTATCCCGCCCGAGCCGCGTTTATAGTAGGAATAAAAATTGTTATAAAAAAGAGAAAATTGTGCTTTGCAAATTTCTCTTTTTTACAATGCCTAATCCATTTCTGCGTAATGTAATGACTATCAATAAGTGATATTTTAATATCCTATTTTGAATAAAAAACTTTCACTTTCACTTTCACTTTCACTTTCACTTTGACAATAAGATCTTTTTAAGCTTAACAATATATCGGCAGCTTATGGTGAAAGTAAATCTGGCAGAGCCGTATGTGCCGTACGCACCGGAATGCTGACCATTTATTTGGCAGCTTTTTAAATCCGGGTTATCGAAAATTTAAAAGCAAAAATTATTCTGATCATTTTGCCTTTAAATCGGCCAAAAAACCGGTAATAAAATTTAAACACTGCTAAATAAATGTTCATACCATCAGAAATTCGTCCGATGCGGCGCGTACGGCCCTGGCATGTATATTTTCAACTTTAGACGATTTGCTTTTTTAAATATAATCTCCAGGCAAAGTCAGGCGGCCCGTAGAGCCCAGTGCATGCGGTAGCTTAGCCGGCTCGACCCCGCGGCCGGCGCACTATTTATGTAACCCTGGTGTGTGGAAACCAACGACAAACAATTTGAGAACATTATAACTTGGGCCTTTGAAGGCAAGAGTGAATAGGCACTGCCTAGGCAAGCATGCTCCAATATCGTTATTACTTACTAACAGGTGAGATAGCAAAAAAAAATTGCGACACTGAGTCGACGAACGTCCCGATAAACCCTAAGCTGAAGCTCCACTGGGGCGACGTGTGACGTGACGCGTGGGATGATATGCGTGTGTACCAGTGATTTTGAATCTGACTCCCCTCGCCTCATTTAAAGTTCAAAACCTTTCAAAAAAGAAAACCATAGAATATTGGGTGTCCTTGGGCCTAAAAAATCCGTAATTACTAATTATAACTCTTGCCCAATAGATAGCAGTACCTAGAAAATAAAATTCTTATAATGTCGGACACTCAGTCAACAAATGTCCCGTTAAAAGCCAGAGGTAATTTAAAAAAACCGAAAAAAAACTCACTCTAAAATACCCTACTTTCAGTTAAAATAACAAAAAGGCAGCTCGTTTTATTAAGTTCCTTGTCCAAAAGATGGCAGCAGTTACGCGTGAGATCTTTGACGAATCATAACAATGAGACCGTTGACAGCTGTGCTCTGATTGGTTAAACATGATTTTCGTAATAACGCCATCTATTGAGCAGGTTTCTTTCATCTTATTGTAAAGTGCTACTAAATGAACGTGAGGTTGAAAAAGAACAGTCAATCCCATATACAGGGTGTTAGGGACGGTGTACCGAAAACTTTGCAGACATGATCAGACCATCAAACTGAACAACTTTTTCTATGGAGCCAATGGTGGGATACGAAAAAAAATTTCCAACCTCCCATACAAAATTCACGATCAGCTGACTGACTTTGTATGGGAGGTCCGATTTTTTTTTTCGTTTCCCACCATTGGCCCCATAGTAAAAGTTGTTCAGTTTCATGGTCTGAGCACGCCTGCAAAGTTTTCGTTACACCGTCCCTAACACCCCGTATTAGTACCCCAATCAATAGTCAGGGTGTTTTGTAAAAGGCGACGTAAAGTTTTTAAAATCGGCTGAATATCTGTCGCCTATAGTCAACCGCATGTTGGCGGTGATACCACCTGCAATAGCATTCCCAAAGAGGGTTGACGTCAGGAATATTTAAAGAAATATTTTCCGTTTCCACACGCCAGGGCTACCGAATGCTATGACACATGTCATGTATACACCTCCTTTAATTATAGCGTTAGAGTAAGTAGGTTAGATCCTTGAGATTAGGTGGTCGGGTGGTATGAATATATTTTTTATTATTTACATGCATTTCAAAACAAAATTTGCTCCATTCCATTCTCTTTCACCGCGAATCATTTATCTAATTTTATTCGTTACATGTATTAATATCCAAACTTAACCAGTTATTCTTTAAAATAGAATACTCTTGTCTTCTTAGTTTCCACTTGTACGTATTTTTTTTTTTGACTATACGTAATACCTAGTTAATATACCGTACTCCTATACACCGTGTTTTGATGGAAATGCGTGAAATTAGACATAATGAGCATGAGCAGGTTCGTAAACATTTTTTATGGTATCAATACTGGAAAAAGAGAAAAAAGTCAGGTTCCCATACAAAGTCAGTCAGCAAATAATATTTTCATGGGTAGTTGATTTTTTCATGTCTTTCACCATTGGTTACATTATTAAATTTATCATTACAATGCCGTAACCACTAAAATACATGTCATTTCATAAAAAATTGCTATTAAACAAGTACCTGTAGCTGTCTACAAACAGCTATAGGTATATTTTGACATTAATTTTCCCATATGGAGTCCTTGTGTAGTTGAACGTGTCCAATTTTTACGCATTTCTTCCAAAACACGGCGTATGCAACTCAAAACTACATTTTCAGTTTGCACTTATATCAAGAACCTATTATATTCAACTGTCGACCACCCTCCACCCGATATTACACCTTTTGTACATTAGTATTTCCTGAATTCTCAGTATTAGTGTTGACGATGTGATGTGCATTAACTCGCGCTTCGTAACTTGCCACGCCAAAACTGAAGCGCGGCTTTTAGTTAACTTATGTACTTAATTTTTTATATTTTATATGTATTTTAGTCGTTGCCTGCTCTACAGTCACTTTCTTGCCAAATAATTTTGCCACCCTTATATCTTTAATGGGTTGAACTACGAAGTCTAATAAAACCAAAAGTAGTGGTCAAAATTGACTGTAGGACAGGCCACGACGTTAACAGTATTTATATTTTTTCCATAATTCACTTACCTTGTACTAGTTACACTGGTAATTTGGTTTGGCCGTCCACCGTTGCCCATAGAAGACCTATTTGAGTACTACGGCGGACGGCAAGTAGGTTAGTCGTAGTTTATATCTAGTGGACTTAGTGTTTGCCCGTAATGTATGCACTAGAAATACCCAATGTGTCATTACATGGATAATATTAGAACAATAAATTGTGTGTTTTATTTCGTAGCTCAAGTGGGGTAGATCCTTTTGCTGGGTTGTGGTTTGTTTCCTACACTATTTTTTTCTTCAATAGATAGTTTGCACGTTATTTTGAAGTAGCGTTTTGAGTGTGAAATGGAACGCAAAAAAGTTTGCCCCACGTCGGGCGCCAATCCTTTTGTAAGTATGAGGGGGGGAGGGGCTTGTCGCCTCGAGATTGGTAAGTCGGTATGTAGGATGTAATTTGTCTAGTGACCGATAGCAAAAACTCTGATTCGGCTGGTGATAAGGAACAACTTTTCTCAAGGAAAATGGTCTATGGGGAAAGTTTTTCCTTATCACCAGCTGGTTCTGAGTTTTCGCTATCGGTCACTTGTCAAATTTCACCCAGTAGAGCTGAGGCATGTAATATAATGTAGACTTGCGACTTTCTCGTGACTAACAAACACCCAAACTCGAACTGTAGGCATAAGGCATGGTTGGCATGAACTTATTCATACGTAAATATTTAAAGTATTCTTCCATTCTCACTGTCAATTCCCAAAAAGGCGTTAGCCACACGTTGGTTGTGAAACGTGCTATTAAAATATTTCTTTTAAAGTGAAAAGGAACGCTTTGATTTTAAAAGAAATATTACTTCGTAGTCACGTAGTGTAGAACCATGTAGTGACGCTTCGCTTGAGGCCTACACAGTCTTCCTGGTTTTCTAAAAACTGTAATTGATTTGCCAAAACTTCAGGCCAAAAATATTACGCCAAATCTTACAATTCTTTGCTCAATTACTTACACTGCTAGGTTCCACTATAATAAACCAGGAGAGAAAATAATAAATGAGATAGTCAATTTGCCGCCATTTTGTTTCTTGTATTGACAGGATGGCGGATTCATGGGCTTGAAGCAATGCTAAAGAATAGAACAAAACACTTTGCCAAAATAGGCCCGAATAGCATAAGGTTGAGACAATAATCTGAAGAGACAATGCCAACTGAGACGCTAAAACGTATTTATAAATCTTCTTCGTTGCCATAAACGACACATTCCTCTCTAGTCATTTTGTAATTATTAGTTTCTTTTATGGTTATATGATTTGGCGGGAAGTACGATAGTGTAAACTTGCTCAATTCTTGCCTAGTAGTTGTTGATTTGACAGCTTAACATGCAGTAGATGTGCCATACACGAAACACGCTGTATTACAACCGTTTTACTTGGCTACTCCAGATTACACTGGACCAATATAAAACTTGTATTCTTAAGGTTAATAAGGTAAACTTGGATTAAAATATACAACTTTTGGATTCGTATAATATAAAGTACCTATGTTAATTAAATTACGGAAATAAATTTATGTTGTGTGTTTTAAATGTGCGGCAGACGCTAGAGTAGTGGTAGTGTAGTAATTTTGAAGTTTTACATACTATATATTAATTAAATATAAGTATGACTAACCGAAAGCAATAAAATTATTAAGTATAAAACAGCACGCGCGCGCTGCGGCTAATATAACAAAACAAATAAAGTTACAGTGCACTTAAATATTTTAAACTAAGTGAAGCATTGCTAAATATTAGAAGGATTAAAATTGATCTTTATATTAGGTCGATTAAAGACTCTAATTTTGGGACAATCAATGTCTGAGCGTCCCCAAAGTCGAGTCGTTGATCGACTAAAAGAGTGTGTTTTAGTAATTGTAATATTTAGTTAGAAAGCACGATTCGATATAAGTTGGACACACGAATGAGCAGTGAGCACGGCAGCGCGCGCAATGTTAGATTTATTATTATACACACATGCATACAATATAAAATATTACAATATTTTTGTATAATAAGATTGGTGTATTCAGTAGCGAGTTGGTAATTGTATTTTAAAAGTTATTAATCGTGATAATCAGTGCGAACACTTGTTGATAAGTGGAAGTTTGTGATTTACTTATTTATCGTGTAGGACGTGAGGTCACGTCAGCTTTTTGGTGTACGGCGCGATCTTCCAAAATGTTGGAAGTGTTTGAAAATGGGGCATTTATTTAGATATTGCTCGTGTCTGTAGAAATTTGAATTGAGCCGCAAGGCTGCATTGACATTCCTTTTTGTTTAGGTATTATTGGAACCGCCTCTTTTGTAGTTTTTAATCTATAGACATTCATCATTAAAATAGAAATGGGCTGTTTAGTTGTCATTTACACATTGTACCGCTATAGTAATTATATTGTGCAATATTTAATGGACTATGTATATTATTGTTTGGATCCGTAGTTAAAGGGACGGGTTGGTAGAAAGTAGTTGTCTGTTTTTGAAAATGTATGTCCCAAAGCATAGACGAGACGTTTTTTATTTCGCTATTTATTAAGTCTATGCGTATGGGAGCTTAAATTATAATGAATGTTTCAGTACTGGGTATAAGATCGTCTATGTAGTTGTTTGTATTATATCCACCGCTCTTTTTAGTTGAAATTCGCCTAAAACACTCTTTAGTCCTACTATTTACCAAAGTAAAGGTATAAAGAATAAACTTTTCTAAACTCTGTTCGCTTCTTTGTATCTGAGCATTTTAGCATTAGTAGGTACTATTGAGTTTCTAAAACTAAAAAGGGCGAGAATAGACAATCTATAGACCACAGTTTTCGGTCTAGCTAGCGTTTTCAGTCGTAGCGTCGGCCGTGCCGTGCGCCACCTTCGCTCCAATGAATATATAATCTATGGTTCATCTTCACTTAGATATCTTAGAAATAAATGGTAACAAACACAGCTGATCTTTCATTTCTCGCTTTTTATTTCATACCTGTTAGTTTAGACGAGGATTTTCAGTATTTTTGATATTGACGTAGCTTAGAGCTTCGGGTCCCAGTCTGGGCGCCAAGTAAATATAGTTAGACCCCATTTGGTAGTTGGAGAAGACCTCCTTGCATGGATTGCGGAGCGTAGCAGTGGTGCATGAGTTGGTGTCGACAGCAGCAGCGGCCGCGCGGACTACACTAAGCAACTGCAGCAGTATTTACTTTATCTAGATTATACTGAAGGGATAATTCAAGTTTACTGTCAAAACTACAGCAGAAACATAACAAGTCTACATATCAGTTTATCTTACTTAGACTGCAAGTTTTGACAATAAACTAAGGTAAAAAGAAGTACTTTAGAATTTACTCGTAATACTTATTATCAAAGGCATGGTTTTCATTATACATACTTATCTACTTAGCTTCTAAAAATCCATTTATACAGTTGTGGAGTTCGTAACTAAAGTGTTGTCTTCAGCTGTCTATTTGCGCTTAGTTTATTTTTGATTTGATAATAAAACGTTTAAACATTAGACCAGATTAGGCATTGAAAAGTTAGTGCTTGTGTTGTGGTTAAACTGGACATTTACTTTGTGAATGTCAGACTGCCCGGTTGATGTTTCATGTGCAAATATAGTCACAAAATAAGTAATTGCCTAAAAATATGTGGACCACAAGCATTACCTTTTAGGCCCTTTTGATCTGATACACGGTATAAAATATTTTTATTTTAGACCTTATTTATCGTACAGTATTTTAATACCCATCTCCAGTAAAGTGCATCCCAGTAATTTATAGTAACGTAGCTTAGATCCGGTGCTGGGTTCAAGTAGATTAGTTTGAATGACCGAATTTCCTTTATAGAATTCATAAAATGTGATGATAAAAATATACAAATCCCTTTTTGGGGACCGCTTTAAAAACTTTTTAATTTTTCAACGTTTTTTGTAGCGTAGTCTCAAGTAGTTTGAATTAGAGAAAAAAAATGTTGTGCATATCTAACGAGAGACCCGTTGACACAATCGTGTGCCTTAATTTTAGTTTGGAAACAAAATTGTCAGAAACATTTAAGAAATGACGTAGATTACGGACCAAAAAATTAGTTTTGAATGAATAATATTTTTTACATATTTATTTCTTGAGAATTATTGCTAAGTTTTCATGTAACGTAGATTTTTAGAATTAAAATGTGATTGGATAGTAACAATAAACGAAATCTTAGGACCCCATTTTGTAGTAGTACAAAACTTGAAATGTAATTTTACCTTATTGTAATATCACTTGTTAAAGTATCACGTCTTCCTATTTAATAATATGAATAGACTGAGAGTAGTGACCCGTTTTTTGTAAAACCTGATTTCTCTATCCCATTTTGGCTGGGATGCACTAGTATTCCGTTTTTATGAAATTGTGTAAAAGCACTTATTTAGATGACTCTCTAAATCTCAAATCATTACCTACCTTCTAGTTTGAACCTACATCAACTAAAATAAAAATATGACTCTTAAGAATAAAATTAATAGTTTTTTTTGGTTCACTTAAAACTTCAGGTGTACCTATAGTCTCGAAACACATTCTATTTTCTACGTAACCAAGTATGGTGGTTGGTTGTGCATTCAAATAAATCTTGACACACCTTTTAATGGCTGTAGATTTTATCATAATAAAAGCAGGTCTAAAGAAGTGCTTTTTGTTAAAATTTAAGGTTGAGTAGTTGAAATACAGTGTTCAGTAGATATATAAAACCCCAGTACAAGTGAATTAAGTACGCAGAGTGCCTAAATGTACGACAATATGTACAATCACATTATTTTTAGTACCTGCATTTTATTAGAGTTATAAGTTTTTTTTTAAACATAGCGGCCATTTAATTGACCGCACTAACTAGACAACTGCCAAACGTGAAAACATTTGCACAAAAAGTTAGTAACTGACAAAGACAGCGCTTTTTCGAAAGACAAATATGAAAAGTTTGAAAGATGTCTCTATTGTTGTGACTTAAATAAACTTATTTTCTTTCTTATTTCTTTCTATAAGTTCAGACTGTTTTAAACGGGATATTATAAATTGCATATCAAATAAATAATCGCCTATCAATACATTTTCATCATTTATATTTTTTTTTACATCAAATATCTCACTTCACTACAAATAAACTAAATGTTTAACAAAACATAAACTGCAGATAATTCGAAATTTTACATCAATATGACATAGCTTTTTTCCTCGTAATGCAATACAGATAAATTTATTTTTGTACAAAAATACTACATACATAGCATGAATACTGACTGCACAGCAAATTTTCCATATTTCATAGCAAAATAACTATCCCAGGCGATGTGCCAGCAACGACACGCTATGCGCGTCATCAATTTAAAATAAGATTATCGATGTGTATGATTAACGATGATGGTTCATCTCTAATAAAAACTGCTGTAAATAATATAAAAATAGAAGCTATATTTAAAAGAAAAAGAGTTAACAGGTATAATGTGCATTAAGATTATTAGCTGTGCATTGATGAAAAAGCTTTTGCTTTAGGAAAAATCGCTGTACGCTGCGAAAATAAATTGTAGTGTGTTTAGTGATATTTTGAGTTGAATATTATGCTGTGTAATCAGTAATTTTGATGGGAATTTGGAATCTTATTGCATAGAAAAAGGATATTTTTTGATTCGCGTTTAAATACTACCCGTTTTAAACTGTATCACAGAATACGAATTGCCGCAAGGTGGACGCATTATTGCCACCGGCATTCATATACCATGCGGATGTCATCACATTTGACAGTTGTCTATTTAGTACGGTGAAGTAGTAATGGTCGTTATTTTTGCGTTTGAATAAAATAGTCTAGTCATTCGTGATTTGAATTTAGGAATTAATTAATTATTGATCTTTTTTAATGATAGTTGAAACCTTTAGTGTCAATTCTGACTAATATACACTAACGCATTACATAATAGTTGTTTACTTTATCATGTAAATAGGTAAATTTGTAAGGAATTGTTAAAAATAATATATTGTGTGTGTATTTTATCATGTAACTTATTGGAGTTATAATTATCAGTATTTACGGTGATTTTTAGAATTAGATAATTAATTAATTACTTATCTACTAACCTCTTTCATCTCATTTGATCTTTTTGGAATTACAAAAATAAATAGTTTTTCTATCGATTTTGATGTAGTATTCTCTTGTGATTATTCTCTGTTATTAATAAACTGTATCTTTGCATCCAAAAAAAACTGTTGTTAAGTTCCCATACAACATATATTTTTTTCATTATACGGGTGTTCATTTAAATGCGTTCCATTCCATAGCTTCAGGGTAGGCTTAGTATCGATATAAGACGCCGTAAAAAATATTGAAAAATTCCTGGTCATAATAGATATCTGTTACTAAGTATTGATTTTTTTTTATTTTTTGTGGGTTAAATTAACTTTTTTTGGTTTTGTACTTTAGAGAGTGCCAATACAGTCACTTTCCTCTAATCAACTTTGAGTTTGAAGGAATCTTAGCTGAGATATAGGCAAATGATAAAATTTCGGCTAAATAAAAAAGAATTGTTTAGGAATTCAATATTTTTTACAGCAACTTTTGTCGATAATACTTAACGTACCCTGAAGCTTTCACGCATTCAAATTAACACTCTGAATATCTTTGATACATTTTGTTAATAAAATACATAACTTTCAGGCCTCTTATTTTCAGACTGAAACATATACTAAAGCTAAATAAAATAGTATTCATTGAAAGTAGGCCTGGAAAAATGACTGAGGCTTGAAAATGTTTGTTTCTTTGCACTGTCGCAAATTTGGCCACTATGCTGTATGTTGTAAACGGCATAGTATTTGCTCTTTTTGTATTTAAAACATCAAAGTAGGGAGGTGCGTAAAAAGGGTTTATAGCATGATATAAATAATTCAATAACATCATTATTTTGTAGGCTCCTTTGTACTACTTAAACATTTACGTTAGTGTGATAGTCAGTAACTAATGTAGGTAATACATATTTACTTAGTGATTTTTTCTAGGTAATAACACGCTATGGGTATTTAGCTTTTTACCTTATTTTGTAGGTTTCGGTTGTATAATTTGAAGTATGTAATTATTAGTAAATTTAGGTAGGTAGGGTAGTCACTTTTGTACCCCTTTTGGTGTAACTGGTAGAAGTGTAAAAAGAACAGCATTTACTATGCCGCTGTATCGACTAGTATGATGGCCACTTTGCAGTACAGAAGTTCAATAGGAAGTGCCCCTTAATTAATAGGTAAAGGTACCTACATACTTTACTATAGTATAGTCGGTTTCCACAAGTATATGCTGCATAGCATATGATTGATTTTAGGTAACTTCCCATCCCACATCCTAGAGAGGCCCTGCTGTAAACGATTTTGCGCCTGGTGCCAGTCACATCACACACCCCCTTCCCTCCTCCCCTTTTTTCATTCAAGAACAGAACTAAAAGTGAATCATTAGCGTCAAGATGGCGGGACCAGATCTCAAATATTAAATTAAAATATTGTCCGATTTAGTACCTAATTTGTACTATTTTGTACCTCAAGTAAAAAAATTTGTATCTCTCAGCATCAAAAGATATTTGAAAAAAACTCTGGTCCCGCCATTATGACGTCAAGATGGCGGGACCAAATACAATGGTGGATCTGAATAGATATTCAGTCATAAGTATATTTAGTACCTTTTTTGTACCTAAAGAAAACGTTATTTGATTCTGATTATTTCAAAGGTAGTCTGAGAAATAGTCGAAAAATGCTGGTCCCGCAATTATGACGATTTCAAAAATTACAAGAAAAAGTACTTGTGTTTTAGATTTTCAATCTTTGACCCTGTACATATTTAGTACCTAATTTGTACCTGTAGGAAATAGGTACTATTTTTTTCACAGTTGGTTGTATTAATTTTAAGTTATTTACAAAAAACTGTTTTCGGTGAAGTTATTTTGGAAAAAGTAAAGGTGACAGCACCACTGACAGCACCATTATGTGTGGTCAGCTTAGGATATTTTTTGCTTCAGGTTACTTATCATAGTATGAAAACAAATAATCATTTGCAAAACATTTTTTTTATTCGAAAGTATCTGCAACCTCCGCCGCCGGCATTAACTATTATTCCAAGCTAGCAACGTTTTCTCGTAATTTATTTTTTATTGATTTTTAAAACACTTTTGAATCTTCTTCTTCTTCTTCTTCTTTTCGTATCAAAAAAATGTTTTGCAAATGATTATTTGTTTTCTTACTAGGATAAATTACGTGAAGTATAAAATATCTGAAACTGACCACAGAACATGGTGCTGTCACGTTAACTTTTTCCAACTCTATTTTCACCAAAAACTTTTTTTTGTAAATAATTTAAATTTAATACAACCAACTGTGAAAAAAATAGTATTTCCTATAGGTACAAATTAGGTACTAAATATGTACAGGGTCAAAGTTTGAAAATCTAAAACACAAGTACTTTTTCTTGTAATTTTTGAAATCGTCATAATGGCGGGACCAGTATTTTTCGACTTTTTCTTAGACTTCCTTTGAAATAATCAGAATCAAATAACGTTTTCTTTAAGGTACCTACTAAATATACATATAAATAACCATCTTGACGTCAAAATGGCGGGATCAGAGTTTTTTTCAAATATCTTTTGATACTGAGAGGTACACATTTTTTTACTTGAGGTACAAAATAGTAAAAATTAGGTACGAAATCGGACAATATTTTAATTTAATATTTGAGATATTGTCCCGCCATCTTGACGCTAATAAGTGAATCTTGTCTAGTTTAGCCTTAGCTTACCTAAGAAGACACCCGTAATACCTACATACCTACACACTAAACCAGTACCTACCATCACTAAATTACCACTAACCATCACTAAATTACCACTAACCACAAAATTAATTCAACTCTTAAACGTATCCTAGGTATCCAGAGATTTTGGTGTTTATACCCCGCTTGTGACTAACGGGGTTCGCCGTGCCATACACTTGCGCGTCTTATTCTTCATTTTATATGTTTTTTTTATTTAGATACTTATTTCATCAAATAAAATGGATAAGAATTAAGATTTTGTTTCAATTCGATAACCTGCTTCTTTCCTTTATACCTACACAAGGAGTAACAGAAAGGGTAGGTATCACAAGCCGAAAGGAGGTCAAGGTACTCATGAAACTGAACAACTTTCCCCTCGAAATATGAAAAAAAAATTGACCTCCCATACAAAATCGCTGATCAGCCAATTGATTTACCTACTATGGGACGACCAAATTTTTTTTTCATATTTCGACCCATTTTCCATGGGGAAGTTGTTCAGTTTCATGAGTATGTCGTACTATACACAGATGTGAAAAACATAAATGTGAAAATTGGTAGCCAAGTTCAATGTTCTGCCGAAAAAAGTATTGATATGAACATGGTCGCCAAGTTCAGTAAATATTCCTGAAATTAATTTCTTTATAAGGTCGCCTAAGATTCTTTACTAAAATAAAAAAAAACACCTTAAAATCTAGAGCATCTCACAGTTTTGCTTGGCTAGTTTTTAATAGGACTTCAAATATTGATTAGAGTAGATAATAAACAAGATATTAAGCAATTAGGAAATTGTGAAAACTAGCCCAGTCAAACTGTGAGGTGCTCTAGATTTTAAGGTGTTTGTTTTATTTTAGTAAAGAATCTTAGGCGACCTTATAAAGAAATTAATTTCAGGAATATTTACTGAACTTGGCGACCATGTTCATATCAATACTTTTTTCGGCAGAACATTGAACTTGGCTACCAATTTTCACATTTATGTTTTTGGTGGGATATCATTACTTTTTGTTAGTGCTAAAGACGATACAAAGACTTTTAAAACATTTGACTTTTCTGCGGTTCTGTTAATTTTCTTGGACTTTTGACACACTTGAACGCATTGCCCATTCATTATCACTAACATTTTTTTTGCGTTTTCTGTTTATTGTTAAACTTTCTAAATCAGGGCGGTAAAGAGTTCGCAGGCGATTGTACTCTATTATAGAAGTATCTTGCGCTTTAATTTGGATTTTAACATCCTACATACATCCACTTTTAACACCCTGTATATAGCCACTTTTTACACCCTGTAAATAGCCACTTTTAACACCCTGTATACATTCACTATTAACACCTTGTATACATCCATGATACTTTTAGCACCCTGTATACATACATGTTACTCTAAACACCCTGTATACATCCACATTTAACATCCTGTACACATCCACTTTTGGCACCCTGCATACGTCCACTTTTAACACCCTGTATACATCCATGATACTTTTAACACCCTGCCCTGTATACATCCACTTTTAACACCCTGTACACATCCACTTTTGGCACCCTGTATATACATCCACTTTTAACATCATGTATACATCCACTTTTAACACCCTGTATATATCCACTCTTAACACCCTGTACACATCCACTTTCAACACCCTACACACATTTTGAACACCTTGTATACCCATGATATTTTAAACACCCTGTATACATCAACTAATAACACCCTATATACATCCACTCTAGAACCAACCTGCTGAGTAGCTCTACTCTACGTTATTATCTACAGTTCATCAAAATAAATATTCATTCAAATCTTACTCGGTCGGTACTAAAGACCAATTTATCTTTGCCGCTGCGAAAATAAAATCCCATACATTGTATATGGGAGTTTCAGAAGTTTAGCTGCAAATATAAGTTTGTAATCACCCTGAAATCACAAATTCGTAATTTTTTTTGTGATAAAAGTGAAAAATTATAGATTTTTGATTTTTTCCTGTGTATTCACATAGTTATCTAGGTGTGTGCGAAATTTTAAGTCTCTAGGTCATCTAGAAGTGGGTTAGGTTTTTGATCTATATATATGTCAGTGAATGATAAAAATGCCGATTTTTGATCGTCAATATTTTCATAACCGTTCAACCTATGTTTATGAAATTTTGTATACTAGGTCATCTCGGAGGTCTGAACACGTATACTAAATTTGGTGTGCCTATCTTTAATAGATTTAGAGTTATGAGGGGGTAAAAAGTGGCTCTAAATGGTTCGTGTAAATATACACACGGCCCGGTCCGCCAGTTCTTTGCTTGAACTTGGCTGGACACGCTGCCGCGTGTCTTGATCGAAAGAGAAATATGCCAAAAAAATGTACCTAAATTGTACCTCCCAAATACCTATTCTCACAAATCTAGCTAAATGGATAGTCCATAAAAAATGATCACAAACTTTCCCATACACCAAATTTTCCTTTGGAAAAGCCGTAGAGCCGTGACCAGTCTAAGAGGGAGGTCAAGTTACGCTCAGGTCGCAATATTCAGACAGTACGCGACCAGCATAACTTGACCACATGCTTAGGCTGGCCATGTTACTATGATAGCGAGGACCTATTTAATAAGATTTCAATGAACAAGTATGTATGAGTTGGAGTAGAGGTCCCATTGGTCGAAAATGATAAAATGGCGATTTCAAAAATCCCCGACGCGGGCGTTATTCCTGATCCTGATGACAACTGTCAAACTTACAACTAGATTATCTCAGAAACCACGCGTGCTTTAGTACTACTTTCTTAGGGGAAGTTATAGGAAATGATGAGAGCCACATTTCGGATGACAGCTGTCAAACTTACAACTCGACTATCTCGGAAACTACACGTGCTGGAGTACTACTTTCTTAGGGAAAGTTGTAGGAAATGATGAGAGCTACATTTCGGATGACAGCTGTCAAACTTACAAGTAGATTATCTCGGAAACTACGCGTGCTGGAGTTCTACTTTCTTACGGGAACTTATAGGAAATGATGAGAGCCACATTTCGGATGACAGCTGTCAAACTTACAACTTGATTATTTCGGAAACTACGCGTGCTGGAGTTCTACTTTCTTAGGGGAAGTTATAGGAAATGATGAAAGCTACATTTTGGATAACAGCTGTCAAACTTACAACTTGATTGTGGCTCTGGAACTTTGCATGCTACACTACTAGTTTCGTTGGAAAAGTTGTAGGTCTTGCCAAGATCTACATTTTAAGTGACAGCTGTCAAACTTTAAACTCGTTTATCTCGTTAAGTGTGAATGCTACAGTATTGGTTTCTTTGGGAAAGTTGTAGGCCTTAACGAGATCTACATGACAGGTGTCAGGTGTCATACTAAAAAGTCGTTTATATCGGAAATAATGCGTGCTAGACTATTGGTTTCTTTAGGAAAGTTGTAGGCCTTAACGAGATCTACATGACATGTGTCAGCTGTCATACTAAAAAGTCGTTTATATCGGAAACTATGCGTGCTAGACTATTGGTTTCTTTGGAAAAGTTGTAGGCCTTAACGAGTTTAAAGTTTGACAGCTGTCACTTAAAATGTAGATCTTGGCAAGACCTACAACTTTTCCAACGAAACTAGTAGTGTAGCATGCACAGTTTCAGAGCCACAACCAAGTTGTAAGTTTGACAGCTGTCATCCGAAATGTAGCTTTCATCATTTCCTATAACTTCCCCTAAGAAAGTAGAACTCCAGCACGCGTAGTTTCCGAGATAATCTACTTGTAAGTTTGACAGCTGTCATCCGAAATGTAGCTTTCATCATTTCCTATAACTTCCCCTAAGAAAGTCATCGAACTAATATGAACTTACGTCCTAGAAGCGCTGGTACTAACAAAAGCCGGAGCAGCAAGCGGGGGGAAGTTATGAAACAAAGATTCGACGTCACCGTCATAGACGCGACACTTCGTTTATATTTTTCCTTCTGTAGGTTTAGTACAAGTTTAATACCTACGGTGACGTTGTAAAATAAATTAAATTATGCTTGTTATTCATCGATACCTAATAATTCTTATACCGGATGTAAGAGATGGTGCACCAAAAACTTTAGGACCTTTATTCGGGATTTATTCTTTCGAGTTTCATTCAACTGAATGGGAATATATATTTTACCTACAGTAGATCTTTTTCATTTACCTAGTAATACCGCTTACATATAAAAAGTAGTTGTTTTATAGCAGAATTTTTAGTACACTGTCTCTTACGTCCCATCATACCTTAAAACAAAATAAGCATTCCCAACAAAAATCGCAGTTTTCGTCATCTTTACTGAAGATTTTCTTTGTTACAGAAGACAATAATTTTCTAATCTAAATAGTGTAGGTATATTAATATTACATTTCGCTATGAAAGGAAATATCAACTTACACTACCTACGTAGGTACATTTTGTTGCGTAGGTACACAATGAAACTTCTGAATATTTCATCTATGACAAATGACGCAACATGGCGTCTACGCTAAATATTATTTTCGAATAAAGTTTTCAAATGATTTTCTAGCTACTCATCGATAAAAACTTATTCCTCTGCACTTAGAAGTGTTCTTTGCATTATTATTGCAATATCGTAATACGCACGACGGCATTTTCAGAAAGATTTCGTGAGATTTTGTATAAAAATCAGCTCAAAACAAACGAGACCAACAAGCTTCAAGGCTAGCAACAAACTGAGTGTGCTGGGCCTACTTGGATCCAGTGGATTGAAACTCCGTGGTAGAGATTGGTGTCCGCTCTATAGTAATAGACCTCGTTGAAGAAAGTAGTACTCCAGCACGCGTAGTTTCCGAGATAATCGTTGTAAGTTTGACAGCTGTCATCCGAAATGTAGCTCTCATCATTTCCTACAACTTTCCCTAAGAAAGTAGTACTCCAGCACGTGTAGTTTCCGAGATAGTCGAGTTGTAAGTTTGACAGCTGTCATCCGAAATGTGGCTCTCATCATTTCCTATAACTTCCCCTAAGAAAGTAGTACTAAAGCACGCGTGGTTTCTGAGATAATCTAGTTGTAAGTTTGACAGTTGTCATCAGGATCAGGAATAACGCCCGCGTCATAAGTAACGGGCAGGGGATTTTTGAAATCGCCATTTTATCATTTTCGACCAATGGGACCTCTACTCCAACTCATACATACTTGTTCATTGAAATCTTATTAAATAGGTCCTCGCTATCATAGTAACATGGCCAGCCTAAGCATGAGGTCAAGTTATGCTGGTCGCGTACTGTCTGAATATTGCGACCTGAGCGTAACTTGACCTCCCTCTTAGACTGGTCACGGCTCTACGGCTTTTCCAAAGAAAAAATTTGGTGTATGGGAAAGTTTGTGATAATTTTTTATGGACTATCCATTTAGCTAGATTTGTGAGAATAGGTATTTGGGAGGTACAATTTAGGTACATTTTTTTGGCATATCTCGCTTTTGATAATATCTAAACATTCGTGAGATATGAGCGTGGCCGCGCCAGGAAGGATGCTTCCAGGCGCGGCCACATAAAGTATCAATATCTCAATAAATTGAGAGGTACAATTTTTTTCTCTTGAGGTACTAAATAGTACAATTTAGGTACAATTATTCTACAAAATTTGGACCCGATCCGTGACCGTGGCCGCGCTGTGTAGTACCGGACGATAATTATAGTTGTAAGTTTGACAGTTGTCATCAGGATCAGGAATAACGCCCGCGTCATAAGTGGCGGGCAGGGGTTTTTATTTTCGCTATGGCAGTTGAGTGTATTTTGAAATCGCCATTTTGTCATTTTCGACCAATGGGACCTCTACTCCAACTCATACATACTTGTTCATTGAAATCTTATTAAATAGGTCCTCGCTATCCTAGTAACATGGCCAGCCTAAGCATGAGGTCAAGTTATGCTGGTCGCGTACTGTCTGAATATTGCGACCTGAGCGTAACTTGACCTCCCTCTTAGACTAGTCACGGCTCTACGGCTTTTCCAAAGGAAAATTTCCTTTCTTCCTTGGTGTATGGGAAAGTTTGAGGTCATTTTTTATGGACTATCCATTTAGCTAGATTTGTGAGATTAGGTATTTGGGAGGTACAATTTAGGTACATTTTTTCGGCATATCTCGCTTTCAATAATATCTAAACATTCGTGAGATATGAGCGTGGCCGCGCCAGGAAGGATGCTTCCAGGCGCAGCCACATAAAGTATCAATATCTCAATAAATTGAGTGGTACAATTTTTTTCTCTTGAGTTACTAAATAGTACAATTTAGGTACAATTATTCTACAAAATTTTGACCCGATCCGTGACCGTGGCCGCGCTGTGTAGTACGACATGCCAAAGTCATTTAAATATTACCATAATTTAGTACCTATTTAGTACTATTTGGTACCTATGCTTAAATATTTAGTACCTAATTAATAAAAAAGATATTGAATAAATAAAGTGGTTAGTCATACTAATGTCTGAATGACTGGCCACATTTATGATTTCAATAATAACGACTTTATAATTTAGTACCTATCAAGTACTATTTGGTACCTATGCTTAAATATTTAGTACCTAATTAATCGTTCTGATGTCTGAATGACTGACCGGGTTATTTATTCAATATCTTTTTTATTAATAAGGTACTAAATATTTAAGCATAGGTACCAAATAGTACTAAATAATTCACAGATAAATGCATTATTATAAAGCCGTTATTATGGAAATCATTAATGTGGCAAGTCATTGAGACATCAGTATGACTGACCACTTTGTTTATTCAATATCTTTTTTATTAATTAGGTACTAAATATTTAAGCATAGGTACCAAATAGTTCTAAATAGGTACTAAATAATTCACAGATAAATACATTGTTATAAAGCCGTTATTATGGAAATCATAAATGTGGCCAGTCATTCAGACATCAGTATGACTGACCACTTTTATATTAAATATATTTTTTATTAATTAGGTACTAAATATTTAAGCATAGGTACCAAATAGTACTAAATAGGTACTAAATAATTCACAGATAAATGCATTTTTATAAAGCCGTTATTATGGAAATCATAAATGTGTCCAGTCATTCAGACATCAGAATGACTGACCACTTTATTTATTCAATATCTTTTTTACTACTTAGGTACTAAATATTTAAGCATAGGTACCAAATAGTACTTAGTAGGTACTAAATTATGATAATATTTAAATGTCTAGGGGAAACTGGGGACACTTGATCCCTGTGGGAGACATGGTACTTTTAATTTCCAGAAAATCTACCAGAGCTATGTGTATTAATGCTAGCAAAACTTTTTGTCTACTTTACGGGCAAACTTTTTTTTGCAGTCATATGTGTCAACTATTTCATGTTTCAAAATGACAGGTCTTTATACACTTCCCATCACAAAAATCGAAACACCTCGGTTTTTCTTGTTTTTGGCCGAATTAAACACCAAAAAGTATTGTTTGCATTAAAAAAATTATATGACTGTGTAGCTGGCAGTTTTGTCTTTTCAGTGTGTATAAAAAAATTCAAAATTCAAAATTGGAACTCCACCTGTTTGTTCTGTAAATGAGATCAATGACTGAGATACGTTTGCAGTTTGCGCCTTTTAACGATTCATAACATTTTCAACATTAAATTGAGAGCTTGTCTTAGCTTATCTTAAAACTTTTGCGTTTTTAATTGTTTACTGGGACTTTGGATCGCCTGAAAAAAGTAAGATTTTATCTGAGTCATGGGTATTTTGGCCGTAGAAGCCGCCCAAGTGGTGACATTGCCAAATTTCGGACTTGGTCATCGTCTTGTGGCTGAAAGTTTGCATTTAAGCCTCACCTCTGTTCATAAAGCTTACAAACGCTATCAGAAGACTGGTTTGTTTACGCGACGTTCAGAATCCCCGTCTCCCCGCGCCCCCCGCGCGAATAGATCGTTTGTGACACGGTTCCGCTAATTTAATTCACTACATTGTTAAAAATGTCCAAATCAACCATTGAAGCTATCGAAAAGGTGCTACTGAAGATTGTTCAACCACTGGAGATAAAAATCACGAAAATTTACGAGAGACTTGATGAAATTCAAGCCCAAATCCGAAACCAAAAAACATCACTTTACAAGGATGAAGGTATGCAAACTCAAAGTACTAGTACTCAGGAGCAAAAAGCACCCGCACTTCTGTCAAAAGTGACGCAGAACCGCAAATCAACAGCAGGTACGTCATCATCACAGAAAGAGACGACACCAGCAACCAGCACACGAATGAGCGCGAAGAACCAACCTGCGAAGAAAAACATCGGAGTCGATCGTGACTCTTCGCTACCCAATCGCTTAACGAATGGTAAAACATCAACCAACGCTAACGATAGTAGGGTGACCCCAAAATCCGCAGGACATCCGCATGAAAATAAGCAGGTTCGGGGAGATGACTCACGTAATTGTGAGGAGGTATCCATACAGCAACGCTGCGAAAACAACTCGCAAGATGACGACGACAACAGTCAAAAATGGAAGACAGTTGTTTCAAAGTACCACCGCAAGAAACAACAAAAGACCATATTAGTAGGTGAAAGCTTGCAAGATAATACTCTGAAAGCGGTAGATCGACTAAAGTATTTACAAGCATGGTCCTTTAAACCTAGCACCACAGTCGAGGAAATTACTCGGCACATGAACAGCATCTCAGTATCGCCTGACTACTACGTTGAAAAACGTAAAATTAACTCGAAACTGCACGCCTCATTCATACTAGGTATACCAGAGAGTATGTTCGACCAGTTTTACTCACCGACAGTGTGGCCACAAGGCGTCCGTGTAGCGATCTGGTTTCTACGACGCCCCCGCGGAGAGCGGGGAGCCGAACGAGTTGAGCGCTCATACACCGACGCCGAGTAACCAGCCGCAGCGCTACAGTCGTCGAGCAGTGCCCGCACAGCAAACTACAGAAACTCGTCATCAGAAAAAACGCCCGCCATCTAAATCTGTCGTATGCCGTCAAAATGTGCAGTTCATCAATAATACCTTCACGATAATACACCAAAACGTAAGATCGATTACCAGCAAAATTGCTCTGCTAAATATACTTACGGAAGAACACGATCCTGATGTGTTAGCTGTGTCTGAAACATGGTGTAAGCCCGGAGAAATAGAACGTGTCCGTTTGACAGGGTACGAACTCGCCGCGAGCTACTGTCGCAAAACAATAGCGCATGGGGGTACTGCACTGTACGTACGAAACAACATAGCATACACTACTAGGAGCGACCTGCAAGCACATGCGGTCGAGTATCACTGTGACCTTGCTGCAATTGAGATACCAAAACATAAGTTAGTAATATTAGTATTTTATAGAACTGGAGCAGGAAATTATGAGATATTTTTAAGTAAAATTGGTTTAATCTTAAACAAAATTCATGACGAAAACAAGAGGTATTTGGTAGCTGGCGACATAAATGTACACTATGAACATCCAAACTCACTACAGAGTAAATTAGAATGCGTGCTTTTATCAAGCGGCTCTAAAAACATAGTCGATTTCCTCACTCGAGTGACGAATGAAAGCACATCATCCATAGATTGCGGAATTATTTCCGTTACAGATGAAAAAGAAATAATCGCAACTCCTATACCAACACCTATTAGCGACCATAGTGCCCAAAAATTTAATATAAATCTGAAACTTAACAATTGTAATAGATTTCAGGAGAGACGAATATATACAAACGATGCAATAATGTCGTTTTACAATGACATTTCAAATTATAATTGGTTATTTACAAAAGATTTATCAATAGATATAGATACTAAATTCCAAAAACTAGTAACATTATTTTCGCATTTCATAAATATTCATTTCCCAATTAGAAAAATCAAAATAAAAAAGAACTACACGCCATGGATGACAGACGAAATTAAAACACACATTAAACATTTTAATGATCTCAATTGTTTAAGACAACAATTCACAGATAATGATTTAGTTTTCAACAAAATTAAAACATTAGGTGACTTAATTAAAAATGAAAGTTTTAAGGCCCGACGAAATTATAATGACAATAGAATAAAAACCAGTAAAAACCCATCTAAAATTACGTGGAAAATTGTAAATGAAGATATTTCAACAAAATATAAATCTCAACAATGTCACATCTTAAATAAAAATAATACAGAGGTACAACCAAGCAAAATTCCTGACATATTTAATAACCATTTTTTGACATTAGCATCTTCATATAAAATTGACATTAATAATGAAATTTCCTTAAATAATCTTGACAATTATATTAAAACAATAAACCCCCCCGAATTAAATAATTTCCCAAAAATAACTATAAAATGTTTAAATGAAGCCCTGAAACGAATGATTAAGTCTTCAAACACCTTAGATATATACGACATGTCCGTTAATATATTATTAATAGCATGGCCTATTATTGCAGATATTCTCGTAGATCTGATAAATGAAATATTTAGTACAGGAGTATATCCAGACGTACTTAAATGTACTCGGGTGTGCCCTATTTTCAAATGTAAGGGAGAAAAGACAAGCGTTGACAATTACAGACCGATAACAATAGTTCCTGTAATTTCCAAAATTATAGAGGGCATTATATCGCGTAGGTTAATGAATCACTTCGAGCCTAACGGTCTTCTGACTGATAGACAATATGCCTACAGGCAAAATATGTCAACAACAAGTGCCGCGCACCAATTAGTAGATAGTGTTATAATGGCCTTGGATAACAAAAATAAAACCGCCGGTATATTTTGTGATTTGTCTAAGGCCTTTGACGTAATAAATAATAATTTGCTCTTAAATAAACTAAAACGATACGGAATAGTCGGAAAACCACTAGACTTACTCAAATCTTTTCTAATCGGACGAAAACAAACAGTAGAGGTTGCCTTAGACGGCATAAAACACCGTTCAAATGCTGGCGAAGTAAAAATAGGTATCCCGCAAGGTTCGGCCTTGGGTAATACTCTGTTTTTGGCTTTTTTGAACGATTTGCCGTTCTATTTGAATGAAAAACACATCATTTTATTCGCCGACGACACTACGTTGGTATTACAGGCAAATAGTTACGAACAACTTAATATAAAAATTCAAACTGCTTATAAAGAACTGAATAGTTGGTTTTCCGCAAATGGTCTGATACTTAACGCCTCAAAATCAAATGTGATGTTATTTTCCGGCAGGGCCATTCAAACCCCCCTCGCAATAAACAGCCCCATACCACTGTGCGACAAGTGCAAATTCCTAGGACTTGAGTTAGATTCTACCCTAAGCTGGAAAACACACATAGATAAACTATGCGGGAAGCTATCAAGTGCGACTTACGCCCTTAGAAAACTAAGGCCACTCGTGACTCAAAAAGTACTAAGACAGACTTACTTTGCTTATTTCCATTCTTTAATGTCGTACTCAACAATCCTATGGGCGGATTCGGCGGATTCCAATAGGGTTTTAGTAGCACAAAAGAAAGCACTGAGAACACTAGCTGGCATAAAACCCCGGGAAAGTTGCAAAGCCATTTTTCCCCGGTATGGCGTACTAACGGTGTACTCGTTATACTTGTATGAAGTAATTATGTATACAAGACGTAACATAGAATCATACACGCGTTACGGGGAGAGGACTAGGCAAGCCGGCCGCCTGTGTCCCGTCCCGCATAGAACTGCACTTGCAAACAAAAATGCACGTGTTATCGGACCGGTTTTCTATGAACATCTTCCGTGTGCGATTAAGAATGAAGTTTGCGATAAGTCATTTATGGGCCAGCTCAAAAACCTCTTGTTGAACAAAGCATATTATTCTGTTAAAGAATACCTGAATGATAAGTTTTAATTCATTTATTAATTTGTATGAATTTTGCTATTAAATTTAGTCTTAGTGACATTATTATTTACAATTATTTTATGATTACTTATAGATTATAAGTGATATTTTTACCTATTGAAATTTTTAATCTGTTTTTGTGACGATCTCAATACATACTTTTATTTTTATGACATATTATATTAAATTGTATTATATATAATTATATTAATTATAAAAATTGTATTTCGAGAAATAAACTAATCTGAATCTGAATCTGAATCTGTCGGAAATCGGGTCAGTTCTGACCGACATGATCGAATTAATGTTATGAGTTCTTTGCAAAATCGACGCCTTAGCGCTTTTTAACTGCGCCAAAAGCTATCAAATGTACAAAAGGTGGCTAAAAGTGGCTCTACAATCAGAAGAAGGTTAAAGGAACGTAGACTGGTACCGCAATAGGCAGAAAACGGGCCCAAATCAACTGCAGACACGAAGACAAACTCTGTCATGCCGTCGGCGCTGATTCCTTCCCAGACCGTTCACGAACTGTCACCATAACTGACCTTTTTATCAATGCAGCATAGTGTAAAGCATTTTTAATCCCTTCTGTAAGCCATAGTGCTTCCGTGGTTGCCATTCAGCGTAATTCTACACTCAGCAGAAAAGAGGAATTTTGATTCACTGGGTATACGACCAGTTTAGGTGCTCACTTGCAAAGTTAAGGCGCGCTATTTAATTGTCTTCAGTTGATTTGGACCCGTTTCCTGGCTATTGCGGTACCAGTCTACGTTTCTTTAACCTTCTTCTGATTGTAGAGCCACTTTTAGCCACCTTTTGTACATTTGATAGCTTTTGGCGCAGTTAAAAAGCGCTAAGGCGTCGATTTTGCAAAGAACTCATAACATTAATTCGATCATGTCGTTCAGAACTGACCCGATTTCCGACAGATTCTGAACGTCGCGTAAACAAACCAGTCTTCTGATAGCGTTTGTAAGCTTTATGAACAGAGGTGAGGCTTAAATGCAAACTTTCAGGCACAAGACGATGACCAAGTCCAAAATTTGGCAATGTCACCACTTGAGCGGCTTCTACGGGCAAAATACCCATGATTCAGATAAAATCTCACTTTTTTCAGGCGATCCAAAGTCCCAGTAAACAATTAAAAAACAAAAGTTTTAAGATAAGCTAAGACAAGCTCTAAATTTTAATGCTGAAAATGTTATGAATCGTTAAAAGGCGCAAACTGCAAACGTGTCTCAGTCATTCATCTCATTTACAGAACAAACAGGTGGAGTTCCAATTTTGAATTTTGAATTTTTTTATACACACTGAAAAGACAAAACTGCCAGCTACACAGTCATATAATTTTTTTAATGCAAACAATACTTTTTGGTGTTTAATTCGGCCAAAAATAAGAAAAACCGAGGTGTTTCGATTTTTGTGATGGGAAGTGTATATTCATTGATAATACTGTTGTGCAGAGTATGAGAGATGATGCAACAGCCACGTGAAACCAACAGGACACAGTTTTCGGAGCTTGAATGAAATATATAGTTTCTTCAATGTAACTTGTATTTATTTTAATAAATACACTCACATTTACAACGATGCGGGCACAAATATTATACAATAACAAGATTTAGTTATTTAAGACGAAATTACGGGGCCGCAGCCATGACAGGAACACAGATAAGAAAAGAAAACAGTGTTGCCAACAAAAACGGCTCATTCAGTGTTGCCCATGCAAAACATGCATATGTACAAGCATACCAATTATTCTAACACTCCTCCTTATGCTTTACATTTGCTTAACTCTATATCTACTACAATCCAGAAAATAGCTCTACATTTCAAAATGTCTCTACATATCAAGATGGCTCTACATTTCATATGACTCTACAATATTGAATGACTCTACAATTCAACAAGCTCTACATGATAATAGACTACAATTGAATAGACTCTACATAATATTGTTATCATATTAGTTACATATCAAAGCATATTCAATAATCCCTTACTTTACAACTTTAATACATAACAAGTAGTAGGTATTTATCTTTATAATGCTACGTAGGAGAAGTGTACATAACACAAACATTACATTCATACAAATACATTTAAACCACACATTTTAAGTTCAGGTCAGTCACAAAATTAAAATGTTTTTCTGTACATAACGGCTTCGTTAACACATCCGCAAGCATTTTACCTGTAGGTAAGTACTTTACATTAATTTGCCCTTTCTGTATTAAATCTTTTACATAGTGATAGCGCAAGTCAATACGTTTTGTTCTCTTATGAGAGTATTCCTTTACAAGTAGCAATTTTTGAGCACTTTGATTATCATTATACACAGTGATATTGAAAGTTTTGTCTATAATTTCCGACAAGAAATTTTTAACAAAACATATATCCTTGCAAACGTCACTAATAGCTAAATACTCAGCTTCAGTGGAGCTCAAAGCGGTGCTACGCTGTTTTCTGGCCTCCCAATTAATAACATTTTTACCTAGCTTTATAACAAAACCAGTATAAGATTTACGGTCTGATAAGTCATTAGCCCAGTCTGCATCAGCAAATGCCTCTAAATTGAAATTACTATCCTTTACAAAGAATATACCAAAATCAATAGTTCCTTTTAGGTATCTAAGAATACGCTTAGCAGCTTGCCAATGACTCTTATCAAAACAAGTTAGGTATTGACTTAATTGACTACACGCATAAGCAATATCAGGGCGTGTACAGACACTTAGATACATGAGAGAGCCTAAAAGTTGTCTGTACTGATATGTTTCATCTGACAAACATTTTTCAGATTTTTCAAGCTTGCAATTTATAGGTAATGGAGTAGCAACAGGCTTACAATCATTCATGTTGAATTTACTAAGTAAACGCTTTACATACTCTGATTGATCAAGGATGGTCATGCCCGACTTTCTAGTGACATTCATTCCTAGACAATTCTTAAGTTCGCCCAAGTGACGAATTTCAAAGTTAGCCTTTAACAGTGCAACAACACTATCAATACAGCCATTATGAAAAACATAAAAATCATCAACATACAATGCCAAAATAACATAATCATCCTTGGTCTTCTTTACATAAACGCAAGGTTCACATTTACTTTGTATAAAACCGTTATTACATAAAACAGTATTTATTTTTAAGTTCCAATTACGGCTTGCTTGTTTCAAGCCATACAAACCTCTTTTTAATAAACAAACCTTATTTTTGTCAACATTAAAACCTACCGGCTGTTCCATAGGTATATATACATTCATTGCCGCTACACTTCCACCTCTCCGATGATGCTGTCGCAGGAGCTCTCGATGTTTGTCGAATGCTGCCTTGAGAACTTCGTCATTGTCATCGAACCAATCTTCACTACGCCGGTCTTTTGTACCTAAAGTAGCGGTAGCGGCTTCTATGAGATAACATGAAAAATTTCGCCAAGCAGCATTGACATCAACTGTCTCATTTGTTGGCAACAGATTTTCGGATAAGGTTTCAGCATACTTTTCTCTCATCTCGCGATCTTGCAGCCTATCCACGTTCAAAGACGCAGGCTTTTTTATCATAGATCTACGAGGTCGACGAAGGCGGAGTCGTAGTTTTGTGACAATAAGTCGGTGGTCAGTCCAGCAGTGAGCACCGCGCATGACGCGGGTGACTTGGACTTGACTGATGTCTCTTTGCCGCATAATAGCATAATCGATCAAATGCCAGTGTTTGGATCGCGGGTGCATCCACGTCGTCTTGTGCTTAGCGGCAAGTCTGAACATAGTGTTCGATATCGCTAGATCGTATTGAGCACAGAGACTGAGTAGCAACTGACCATTGCTGTTCATGTTGCCGACTCCGTGTCGCCCCAGAACTCCAGGCCAAGCCTCATAGTCCCGACCAACTCTAGCATTGAAATCGCCCAGCAATAGTATCTGCTCTCTGGCGTTTATGCTGTCAAGGCATTGAGATAGTTCCTCATAGAATTTGTCCTTAATGTCATCAGACTTGTCAAAGAAAGTGACCAAGAATTACGTAGGCTGTCTCGGCAAATAAAAGACAAGTGGTGGCAGGAAAAAGCTTGTCAGATGCAGTGGCTTGCCGATACAAACCAGCTTGGGGAGTTCTACTGCGAGGTGCGTAAACTGACAGGTACGCCCCATAGAGCAAAAGTGCCTTTGAGGTCTCTGGATGGCTCGCAACTCTTGACCAGCACAGAGGATGTGCTCAAACGGTGGGCTGAACATTTTAACGATCTGCTTAACGTAGATCGATCAGCTAACCTGCATCACATCAGTTTATTACCTCAACTCCCCCTAGCCACCGAGCTGGACGAGCCCCTGTCGTGTGATGAGGTTGTTACTGCCATCAGACAGCAGCATAATAAACGGGCGGTTGGCATTGACCTTATACCAGGCGAAATACTTAAATATGGCGGTGCGGAGCTGCACTCGATGGTATGGAAACTTTTTGTTCGAATGTGGGAGGAGGAGCGAGTCCCGGACGATTTTAAAGTGTCTCGCATTAGTGCCCTCTACAAGAACAAAGGTGACCGTTCTGACTGCAACTCGTACCGCGGTATTTCGTTATTATCGGTCCCCGGAAAGGCATTTGCAAGAGTCCTATTAAACCGCTTGAAGGACTTATCAGAAAAGATTCTGCCCGAAACCCAGTTTGGCTTCCGACCTGACCGAGGCACATGTGAAGCTATTTTCTCGGTACGTCAACTGCAGGAAAAAAGCAGAGAACAAGGTCGTCAGTTGTACCTCTGCTTTGTTGACCTGGAGAAAGCGTTCGACAGTGTGCCTCGTGAGGCTCTCTGGATGGTGCTAGGAAAACTGGGGTGCACGGAGAAGTTTGTGCGCCTCCTGAGACTCCTGCATGACAATATGCAGTGCTGCGTCTCTGTAGACGGTGAACAGTCTGATTTTTTCCCCGTCACCTGTGGGGTGAAACAAGGGTGCGTTCTAGCGCCCACACTGTTTGCCTTATACTTTGCGGTAGTAGTCAAGGAGGTCCTAAATACTGTCTCCGAAGGAGTCCGCATCCGCTTCCGCACTGATGGCAGTCTTTTCAATTTGGCTAGACTTAAGGCGCGCACCAAAGTCTCGCATGCACTTATTACTGAAATTATGTATGCCGATGACTTGTGCTTTCTTGCAGAATCCCCAGAAGGCCTACAACAACTGATGACCGTTTTTCACCAAGCATGCTGTAAATTCGGCCTTAAGATTAGTGTCAAAAAGACGGAAGTGATGTCCCTGGATACACAAGGTCGTGAGACACTGACAATTAAGCTTGGTGAAGATATGTTGAAACAGGTTGACAAGTTCCGATATCTGGGGAACACTATTACAGCTAAGTGTGACCTTGATGCTGAGATCAATAGCAGAATCAGTGCTGCAGCTGCAGCATTTGGGAAGCTGCGTTCCAAGGTTTTCTGCTCGCACGACCTTAAACTAGCCACAAAAATATCTGTATATATGGCGATTGTGCTGCCAAACCTTCTGTACTCTTCCGAGACCTGGTGTGTGTATCGTCACCACATACGCACTTTGGATCGATTCCACCTCAAATGCCTTCGCACCATCATGAAGATCAGATGGTCCGACCGAGTGCGAAACACCGAAGTTCTAAGACGAGCCAATGTTGGTGGCATTGAAGCCTACTTAATGCGTCGACAGCTTCGGTGGTGCGGTCACGTATCCCGGATGGCGGATGAGCGAGTGGCGAAGCGCATCTTCTATTCTGAGCTAGAGGAGGGCAAGCGAAAGCATGGCGGTCAACTCCTCCGATTTAAAGATGTTCAGAAGAGACACATGAAAAGATGCAATATCGAACCCTCTCAATTTGAGGTTTTGGCAGCACAACGGCCAGAATGGCGCGGTCTTGTAAAGAGGCGAATCCGCGACTTCGAGGAGCAGCGTAAAGCAGACCTTGACGCTAAACGCGATGAACTGAAGGCCCGTCCTCCCGCCGCCATTAACTACAATTATATCAATGGCAAACTCACGTGCCCACACTGTGCACGGGAGTTTACTGCCAAAATAGGCTACAATAGCCACCTACGAGCGCATCAGCGCCGACTTGATTAGGAGTAGAAGTGGTCGCCATGGCCGAAACCGGCCGGAAAGATCATCATCATCATACATTCATTAAGTTCACTATTTAAAAATGCAGTGGTAACATCAATGTGATCTATCTTTAAATCTAATTGAGTTGCAATACTAAACAATATTCGTAAGGTAGAGTGCCTAACGACGGGCGAAAATGTTTCGTCATAATCGATACCTTCTTTTTGGCTATAACCACAGGCAACTAGTCTAGCTTTATGCTTACAAAAGTTTCCCATAGCATCAAACTTTTTCTTGAACACCCATTTATTTTTAACAATGTTTACACCATTAGGACGATCAACCAGTTCCCAGACATTGTTTTTAATCAAGGAATCGTACTCACCTTTCATAGCAGTGTACCACTCATCACATTCAGGTGAACTCATAGCCTGTTTATAGGTCAGCGGCTCACCTAGTGAACTAGCATCAGCCAGCATTGAAGTTAAATCATAGTCTTTATATTTAGTAGGTATGTTACCTCTAGTAGTACGTACAGGGCGCGAACTAACCGCGTCAGGGGCATCTGTTGCTCCTCCTTGACGTGAAGGTGCTGGCAGAGAAGACTACGAACTCGGCGACTCATCCTCATCACCAGTGTGGTAGTCATCAGACAGCGGGGACCATACAGGCGTAGGTATCTCTGCATCTGAAATTGACATAGAACCACTTTTATTTTCGGCCTCTTCAGTACTAATTTCATGACTACTTAATTCATTATTAATATTTAATTCATTATTTAATTCAATATTTAATTCATTAACAGTATCATTATTTAAAACTTCATTATTATTTTGTAAACTAATACTATCATTTTTATCACATAATCCATTATTAAAATAAATAGTATCACAGTTTATAAAGCTTTGGTTCCTGTTAGCTGCTGACTCATCATAAAATTTATCCTCCAAGAATACAACATCTCTACTGTAAACAACTTGTTGAGGATTAGACGGATCGACAAGACGGTACCCTTTGCAAGTGTCACCATACCCAACAAAAATATATTTCTTTGCCTTAGGATCGAGCTTACGTCTCTTTTGATCAGGCACATGAGCATAGGCAATACACCCAAAAACGCGCAGGTGACTAAGGTCAATAGTAGACCCGGTCCACTCACACTCAGGAATGCCCTCAGACAACGCGCTGGTAGGAGACCTATTTTTCAAATATATGGCCGTCATTACGGCTTCTCCCCAGAAACGATTACTAAGTCCAGCTTCCTGCAACATTGCTCTAGCCTTTTCAAAAATAGTTCTATTGACACGCTCGGCCACCCCATTTTGCTGAGGGCAATATGGTACGGTCAATTGGTGAACAATGCCTTCCTTTTTTAAATAATTTGACAAATAATTATTACAAAATTCAGTACCATTGTCTGTCCGTAAAACTTTAATTTTTAAACCAGACTGTTTCTCTACCATGCATTTGAAAGTAATAAAATGGGAACTTACTTCTGATTTATTCTTCATAAGGAAACCAAAGGTCTTCCTCGTGTAATCGTCGGTGAACGTTAGCAAGTAGCGTGCTCCGCCCCAGCTGCTCTCTTGCGTCGGGCCACACACGTCCGCATGGATCAGCTCCAGTTGGCAAGCAGCACGTCTCCCTGCCCTGGGAAAAGGTGCCATGTGCATCTTCCCAGTGAGGCATGAAACACAGCTGCGAGTACCATCTTCTTTCTGAAACAAAACACCCATGCACTGTTTCCCTCCACCCAGTATAGACATACCTTTGGAGTTTAGGTGACCTAGACGCTTATGCCAAGTACTCGCTGGTACGCATGTTGCAGCATTAGCTCTCACTGTCCTCTGCCTAGATTGAAGAGGCTTGGAAAGCTCAACATCGGGAACGGGCCGTCCTTGCAACTTACACTTATATAACCCATTTACTTTCTTTGCAAACAAGACTTTTTTGCCTATGATTTTACAGTCATTACTGGTATAAATATCACAACTATCATTATGTAGTCTGAACCTGTCTGAGATCTAGGAAACAAACAAGTGAGATAGGCGTCTCTCTTTCTCTTCGTGTTTTAGGCAAATTAGGGTCATACATATGGCAACACCGACTATTTGGCGCCAAATGTCAGCCGACAGTGGCGCCATCCCTCTTCTATAATAGAGGGTAGGAACGGTTGCAGGATTTCAGTTGGCGTTTTTCTTTCTTCGTGGCAACATGCCTAGACGATCCTACGAATCGTCTAGCGGCAGCGAGGACTCCGGCGACGAGGGCATACCCAAGAGGATGCGTGTCGAGGCGTTCATCGAACCTTTGCCGCCGGCGATTGCAGAGCGTGAAGCGGATCGAGCGACTTCGCCCCAACAGGCCGAAGAAGAGTATTTGGATTTGGACGCTATAGAGGAGGCTCCGGATGATCTTTTTCCACGTGCTGAACGTGATTCTAATATTTCGCGCGCTGAGCGTAGAATTTCGGCAAACCACGTGCCATCGGCGATCGACCACGTGCGTTCGGAGCATGCGGATTCGGGGCAAGGTCAGGTCGGTGTAGACCTCGATGGTATTAAAAATATTATTAGAGGTGAGTTGAGCAATTTTTTACGATTCCGGTCCGACCAAAGATCTGACCCGGTCGAGGGTAGTTCACAAAAAACCTAATCTCAATCATATCGTCGATCTGTCCGATTTTGTTCCTCCCATTCGACAAAATTCGCTCGATCTGGATCAGCTCGCTACTACTATTTCCGAGTCGACCAAGAAATCTGATCCGTCTAGAGTAGAATCTGTTAAAAAGCTACAGAACTTTGATAACCCAGACTGGGCAGGTATACGCTACGCAGATACTCAAAAGAAGTTCCTGGCGAGTCCTGGTTTTACATTTTTGGATTTGAATGAAGAGCTGTTACCTTACGAACAGAAGCCATTCTTTCTGAGGTCACTAGACCAGACTTTTGGTGTGCTCACCAACATGTTACTTGCTCAGCGAGAAGCAGTTCAGGCAGGTGTAAAGACCTCCTGGCTTTGCCCGGTGTACCTGCATCGCTTCATGAAAAACTAATGGATATATTTGCAAGCGGCAGTTTGTTTGCCGATGTCTCCAAAGACCTGTTGCAGGTAGTATGTGGAAGACGCGCCAGTATCATAGAACAGCGGCGAGATGCGGTCCTAAAAGCCGTTCGGGACAAGTACCACCGTGCGATGCTGAATCGCATTCCACCAAGCTGTGGGCACCTGTTTGAAAAGCATGCCTTCTCCGACGCCGTAGCTAAGCTGGGAGGAGGAAGCAAGATTTTCTACAGACCGCTGGACAAGCATCCAAACTCTCCATCACGTACCTCTGTTGGAGTTCCTAATTTTCGCACCCCCGCCATCTCTGGTGCAAGCCGACCAAGAAGCGTCGTGGCCGCCGTTCAGCCAGCTCAAGCTGCTCAAGCACCCGCAAGACGTCCTGACGCGAGTCGCTCCCGCCCTCAGCAGCGTCGACCTCGGATGATGGCCGCTCCGCAAGCGCCATTGACTTCAAGGCTGGCCGACTTCGTCAGTTCGCTCATGCTTGGCGATCTCGGCAAGCCCCCACTCACATCATGAGCATAATTCAAGGTTACCGAATTCCCTTTATTACCACACCACCTCTCAGGAAGATCAGTCGATTGCCACAGTTTCCAGTAGACTCGTCAGCGGAGATGTTGCGGGAAATCGACCGAATGATCGATCAGGGCATCATCGAACCAGCTCCAGATCAGGTAGGCTTCGAATCCCATCTATTTCTGGTGGAGAAGCAAAACGGGTCGTTCCGCCCAGTTCTAAACCTGAAGGGCCTGAACCGTTACTTGGGAAGGAATACTTTCGTCTCACAAGTATGCACAAGGTGCCCAGCTTTCTACAACCTCGAGATTGGATGTGCAAGGTGGACCTTCACCAAGCTTACTTCCACGTTCCGGTGGCGGAATCCCACCGCCGCTTTCTTCGCTTTGCGGCAGTACATCAGGGTCAACTGCGTTACTGGCAGATGACATGTCTCCCTTTCGGTCTGGCCTCTGCTCCAAGGGTCTTCGCCTCCCTTTCAAACTGGGTGGCTCACCAGTTACGCCTGGAAGGTATAAGGCTTCTGGTGTACTTGGACGATTTCCTTTTGGTAAGTCAATGCCCGCACACGCTTCAAAAGCAAGTTCAGCGAGCGGTCAACCTGCTTCAGCACCTAGGCTGGGTAATAAACATGGAGAAATCGTCCACAAATCCGTCGCAATCACTGGAATTTCTAGGAATTCAGTGGGATACTCGACTCAACCAAAAGTCTTTACCCGAAAAGAAGCTCCATGCTCTCGAGCTCTGTTTGCACCGAATGGATCAGACCGTAATCTGGACACCTCTGAGTCTGCAGCAGCTGGTGGGTCGGCTAAACTTTTCAAGTTTCGTGATCCCATTCGGTAGATTCAATCATCGCAACCTGTTGTCCTTGATGCAGATTTCGGTAAGAAACTGTGTGTCGATTCCACCGACGAAAGCGGCGCTGGCGGATCTGCATTGGTGGAAGGAGAACTTTCAGAAAGTGAGCGACATTTGGCCAAACCCAGTATCGCACTTCATCGTGACCGATGCGTCAAACCTGGGCTGGGAGCGTACATAGACGGCGTTCACGTTCAAGGACCCTGGTCGCCCTCACAGAGGAACCTCCCATCCAATGTAAAGGAACTTTTGGCGGTAAGTTTCGTTTTACAAGAGTTCGCTCACCTCTTCGAAAACGAAACAGTCCTAGTCCAGAGCGACAACAAAACCGCTCTTGCCTACCTTCGCAACCAGGAGGAACTCGCTCTGCTGTTCTGATGAGTTTGACCAGAACAATTTTCAGCGTTCTGATGGCACACCATATAAACCTGGTAACGAGCTACATTCCAGGTCCTCTCAACACGATTGCCGACAGCCTGTCGAGATTCAAGCGACTGCCAGAGTGGCATCTGCTGCCGGAAGCTTGCCAGGTAGTGTTCCGCAAATGGGGCCGACCGGTCATAGACCTGTTTGCATCCCAGTCAGCGCACGTGGTTCCCTGTTACGTAACCAGAGACCTAAGGGATCGGAAGGCAGTGTTCTACGATGCCTTCAGCCGGAGGTGGTCGTTCAGCCTTGCATGGGTATTCCCTCCTCCTTCCCTCATGATGCAAGTTCTGAATGCCCTCAATTCAGCAAAAGGCAAGTTTTTGATCATTTGTCCCAAGTGGACGAACGTAGCCTGGAGATCGGACTTGAGAGCGCGAGCGCTGCAGTCACCCTTAGTGATCCCCAACCTACAGAGCGTGTTAGTCGACACATCAACAGGTCTTCCACCTCCTCACCTCCAGTCTCTCATCTTGGAGGCATGGTTAGTACGGGGTGGAACGAACTTCTCCATAGCTGGCCCCCTTCTCTAAGATCTGTAATTGAGTCTAGCTGGCGCGCTTCTACGCTTGGAACTTACAAGAGTGCGTGGAGTAAGTGGACCACCTGGTGCGATTCTCGTTCGATAAACCCTATAGATGGGTCATTCTTCAAAGGGTCGAAAATTTCGGTCACAGGGTTGTAAATGCTAAACTATACAAGTTTGGACATATCGATCGATTGGACATGATTTAACACTTCAATACCTATGTGGAATCGATTAAAAAGTCTTATTTTATATTCACTTAGTATTTCAAAACCCAGTCTGAAAGTTGAAAACGGGAGGATTTTTGGTGTTCTCCGCGTGTCACACCTCGCACTAACTTTTTACAAATTATGATTTTACTACTTTCCTTATGGTTTGTGCTTGTCTATTGTATATCAAAATAATCGTCATAAAGCAATATATTAGGTTAATGATGAAGAAAATATGTAATGCGTGTAATTTTAAAAATTAACCCGAATATCTATCGGTCACACGATTTCGGACAGTTAGCCCAAGCGTGGTAAAATCGGTCATAACTTCTAAGATTATAATCGTATCCAGCTGAGTTTTTCTTCCTCAAATTATTATGATATGCTGCAATAATCAAGCAGAGTGAATGGGCACCTCAGTGCCCAGAACTGAAAATATTTCCAAAAATAAGGGCTGACACAAGTTTTACTACCCTTGCATGTAAGTTACGTGGATTCAAATTTCTTCTAGAATTAATACTCTTAGAGATTTGTCTTTTACAGGGCTGATCTGATTTGTAATATAGTCGGGACTATTGGTCTATAATTTTATTTAGATTCAATAAAAGATGGCCGAGTTATTATCAAAAATACTCTGATTTTGTAATCTGCGTGGAGTAATTTGCGTGGCAAAATACCCACGCAGCTTACAATTCTTCCCACGCAGATTACACAATGGTTCTAAGAGTTAAAAAAAAGGTTAAAATAACCATTTTAAATACTATTATTTTACCTAATATTCATTAATAAATAAAAAATAAAATTGGACATAGAATTTTTACCAATTTTGATGGATTTGAGTGCATGTTATGTCAAAACATACTGGACGTTGGCTCTATTCAACCACCTAACTATGTCTCGCAGCAATTTTGCTTTAATGATGCCAGCGATCGTTGTCTCATAGGTTTGATGTGTATTTTGAGGCCAAAAGTCAAAACTGTAAGGTAGATCCGATAAAATGCCAGCGACTGTATTGAGACATAGTGCTCCTGATTTATCTCTTAACTTGCTTATGTAGGTATGATTGGTTCATAAACAGGGCGATAGCGTTAACTCGATTTACTGTTACGTCATGGTGAGGAAGAAGGTCTCCATCAGAAGCGTGTCATATAAGTCTAATGTGCAGCAAACACCTCCAGCTGACCTGTCTTTCTTGCGGATCCAGCCAGGGAGGCCGAGAGGGTCGCATAGGGCTTAGGCAACCCTGCGTATTCCATTACCGTGTCCTGGGCGACACAATGTCTGTGGAGTTAAATCTACTGCAATTGACGGAGTTAGGCCATGGTGAGTTAACTTGTTAGTTGCCTCTACCAACTACGGCCGTCAATATGACTTTCACCTAAGGCTACTGGGAATCGTTTTGCGTAAGCTTGGGCAAACATGGCAAACTTGCCACTTCGCTTGACATTTCGAAGGCTTTTAGCTGGACAAGGTCTGGCAGAAACCTTGACTTGGCACCTCAGCAAGCTTCTGTTTATGACAACCCAGCTGGTTTTTGTAAGCAATTACAGCTATCTCTCTGACCTCATGGCCATTGATGCCTGTGGTCCTCAAGGTTCTAGTCTCTCAGCGATTTTTTCCTTTAGAACAGCTTTTAACTACTTCAGTTTGGTATTCATAGGTATGCAGAAGACAGTACCGTCACAGAGACATTGTCAAGTCCAAATCGGCAGAGCAGAAATTGCGAAAAGAAAGCCCTGGTCTTTTTCAATGCTACCACGACATAGGAGCTTTATTGCATCTGAAAGTAGTCCTCTCGACTAGACAACTACTTTTCTGAAGTACACTTATTTCTGTCATTGCGAATAGCTTGACTGGGCATTGAGTTGTCATCAATCCTGAACTTCGATTTCACTTCGGAGCCTAAAAATCACTACTTTCTTATAAAACTAAGCTTACAAAGTTTAAGTTACAAAATATAAGTATCACCAATTGTTATTTATTATGTTTGCATTAGAGAATTCATATAAAACTCAACCCTGATCCTGTGTGTAGAAATCCGGCCACCCCTTGGATGACTTAGTCAATAAGTTGCTCTTGATTTGATGGAACTCAATACGACACATATCTGGTCAATACCAATCTACACAGCCTTGCTTTTTGTCGCAAGATGCCCTGACTAGCAGTCTTCATCATATTTTAATTCAAAATTATGCTGAACCAAGACCTCCACGACCTTATTCCGTCAGCTCCTTTCCACCATAGAACACCTGTAAGTATATTTGACGGGATACCATCCATATTTAGTTGGCAATCCACCAATTCGAAAAAATTATAATTAACTGCATCTGTTGATTCCAAAATCATAAAACCTTATAATCTTTTATGGTAGTAGTGAATAAAGACTTATTTTCCATGACCTGTCTCCATCACAGACTCCATCTTTGCCTTATAACCTAGACTTAAGTCAAGAATAATCATGTTTCAAGTAAAACTTATAGAAAACTAATGGAAATACAAAGATAAAATTGGCTATGTAATCTGCGTGGCTTCATTTGTAATCTGCATGGCACACAAAAATCTAAAATTCAATTTCTCGAAAAGTAATTGTGCTAGCAAGGAGCACCAAACTGTTCTGTAATCAGAAAAGTATACAGAATCATATTTCATTGTCATCGTCTTCAAATTGCTTAAATTAAAATTTGCCACGCAGCTTACGCGGAGAATCGAAATCTGAATAATGACCCAGATCCTACTGCTGCGGACATAGCTTTTTATTTGGCTCATTTATTTAGATTTGTCAAGCTTAGCTACAAAACTATTCTGGTACATAAGTCGGTGATTGTAAATTTTTCTAATCCTCTGAAATCAGCTGAGTTAAGCTCTCACGCTTTAGTGCAGCGGGTACTAAAAGGAATCGCAAATGAATCGGCTGCTAAATCCCACATGCCTCCTAAGCCTCCCATCTGGAACCCACAGGTGGTGATTACTTGGCTCATGAATAATGAGTCACGGACTGACAGTCTCTTTGAAGTCTCCAGGAGGTGCGCGTTGATACTTCTCCTAGCATCCGGAAGAAGAGTGCATGACCTGACTCTTCTCTCGATTGCTCCAGGTAATTTTATTATAGAATCTGAAAGTGTTGTGATGTGGCCAGTTTTCGGTTCTAAGACCGATACCTTAAGCCATCGACAGTCAGGCTGGCAGCTTACAGCAGGCGCACATCCTAATGTAAACCCTATACGCTGGATCCGTTTGCTTTTAGAGATATCTGAATCTCGACGTTCTGATGGCTCTATAACAAGTTTGTTTGTTGCTACCAGGGGTTCTCCGCGTCCTGCTTCGCGTGCGGTCATAGCTGGTTGGATCCGAACTCTCCTGCGTGACGCCGGTATCAACGCCCCGGCGGGGTCGGCGCGATCAGCTGTCGCCTCCCTCAACTGGGTGGAACAGTATTCGGTGGACGACATTTTGGCAAGAGGAAACTGGACGTCGATTAATACTCTTGCTAGGTTTTACCGTAAGCCTCTTGCTCAGAATTATTTGTATAATGTTCAATCTTTAGCTTCTACTTTCAATCCTATTTCATAAAAACTGATTTGCTTTTGTTTAAAAATTAGCTTCTATCTGGCTTGTCTGGCAGGCTTATGTTTTGTTCTGTGATTTCATGTTCTAGTGAAAAACATTTCATTGACATATTGTATAATGTTTGTTGATTGATTGATATTATACACGCTTAAACTTTATTTGATGTTTTCATGTTATCATATCCTATATCTTACCTACCTTTCCTTTCATATTCTTAATACTAGGTATTGATCTTTACCTACAATTTCCTGTTTGTAAATAAGTAGTTAGGTCATACATAATGTTGCAACCCGACACCACCATGCGATATTAGACACATCTCACTTGTTTGTTTCCTAGATCTCAGACAGGTTCAGACTACATAATATACGCATTTTTCCTGAAATAAAAATGACTTATTATGTATCTAACCTGTCTGAGATCTAGGAAAATTATTTCTGCATGGTGCGAAAAACGCAACTGAAATCCTGCAACCGTTCCTACCCTCTATTATAGAAGAGGGATGGCGCCACTGTCGGCTGACATTTGGCGCCAAATAGTCGGTGTTGCCATATGTATGACCCTAATTTGCCTAAAACACGAAGAGAAAGAGAGACGCCTATCTCACTTGTTTGTTTCCTAGATCTCAGACAGGTTAGATACATAATAAGTCATTTTTATTTCAGGAAAAATGCGTATATTTTTAAATACAACAACATAACCTTTCTCGGCCATAGTGCCGACTGACAACAAATTATTTGAAAGATCTGGCACTAAAAGAACATTATCTAAAGTTATATCTGGTGAAAGTGAAACCTTACCTATATATTCACAGTCCAGCTTATGGCCATTTGCCACCGAAATCACGCACTTCTTCTTTTGAACGTCCTCGACTAGCTTCTTATCAGAGCACATATGAGAGGAAGCCCCGCTATCAATGATGAATTCATCTGCAGTAGTTGCGGAGTAGGCGGACGCAAACATTGTGTGGTCCTCAGTCTTCTTCTTGCCTTCTTCTCGTTTGCGCTTGAAGCATCTCTTATACAAGTGTCCAGGTCGCTTGCAATAGTTGCATGTTATATTGCGTTTTTTGCGATTAACTGAATAGGCAGCAGGGTGTGTATCTATCTAGCGGGGTCCCCAGAGGTATAATGATGAAATATATAAAAATGAACAGGCATTTCAATGTACTTTACGACTTTGATAATGAAATCCAATGTACCTCATTCCTTTTTGGAAAAAAGCCAAAAAACTACGTGATCTGGCTAGCGGGGTAGGGTCAGGTAGGCTACAGTGACTCGGATTTCTTCAATCAATAAAATTTTATAGAAATCTTTGAAGTATCAAACTGAAATTCATATCTAGGATGCATTGATTATTACTCTTTCGTTTCGCATTATCATTTTTTGCAATAACACGACACTAAAGTCACCAGACATTAATTTCTAGAAAAAAAAATGTGAGTCACTGTGTACTTGTACCTGTCTACAATGACTCAACCCCTGTGGTACACAGTGACTCTAACAGTTTATATGGACTTGGCAACCCTGTCGTGCAAGTATAATATTTATTAAAACTATGCATTATAATCAATTATATTTGTCAAAGTATCCTTTTCATATCATTACTATTGCCTTAAGAAATATTTTACAATTGTCGGTCTATGTTTCTAAAAATAGAGAGATGAGCCAGTACTAAATGTTAGAGTCACTGTGTACCACTTAAATTTGAGCCAGTGTAGACGCCGACGCCATTTTGAAATAATTAGCCTACAAATATTACCAGACTACTCTAAGAGCTAGCAAATCTAGCTGATTACTTAGTATATGAATATCACTTTCGATCATAATAATTACATTTCCCTAAATCTTTCAATCTTAACCGATAAAAATACATGTAGTGTACCTTTAAAAGCATTTTTAGAGGTGCAAAACCAATCGCACATTTTTTCACAATTAAACCGCACTGGAGTGGACGGATAATTGGTTTGTATGTGTTTGGTTGTCAATAGCTACCATTATGTTAAGAATACAGATAAATATAGCTGTCCTATTACGAAATATAAGCGTGAGTCAATGTACCCGCCTGAGTCACCGATCCCTACCTGACCCTACTTTTTCATTTCAAAACAAATATAAATTATAATTATACAGTTTGATTCGCCTTCCAATGTACCCCCCAAAACAGGTTTTAAATCTTAAAAAAGTTTGTTATTTTATGCGAAATACCACAACAAAAGATTTCTCTATCCAGCGGGCTACTTTTTATATTTACCACGTACAGACTTGTGAAATATACCATTTGGTTGCATTTTCAATGTACCCCTCAGTTTTGCTAAGTTTTATTTATAAAAGCATTGAATAATTGTAAAATATCTAAAAACAGATCTGTAAGATCAGCAAAAAACATTCAATGTTTATTTATTCATTTATTATTTTATAATATCGACTTTTACCCATCTTGGGTAATTCTGCCAGTGTCAGTAATCAACGTATTACAAAACAACCAATGAATGTCTCATACAAAATGGAGTTAATTTTGTATGGGAGGTCCAATTTTTTTTTCATATTTCGACCCATATTCCATGGGGAAAGTTGTTCAGTTTTACGAGTAGGTACCTTGACCTACATTAAGCTTTATTGGTTGTTTTGTGTGTGATGCCGGCTTAGAATAGCATCACCCCATTTCTACCCGTGGGTGTCGTAAAAAGCGACTAAGGGATAATTATCCAGGGAATGGGCAGCAGCGTTCCCTGTGAATTAAACATCTTGCACTGCGCTCGCAATACCCCCCTATACGGGGGAGGCCCATGTCCAGCAGTGGACTGTTGTGGCTGTTAAGGTAAGGTAAGGTTGTTTTGTAACACGCAGTATAAGATTCCAGCGCTGCTGCGCCGGACGAGTGATGGCTCCAGCAGGGAGATAATAGTGTCTTCTGCAGGCGCTAGGAACATCCTCTTGATCTATCCGGAAATGTCTTGTTAACTCTTTAATTGAAATTCTTAATTCAATGTTTACACTTAGAGTCCAGCAAAAAATAGTAGAAATTACATAAAATGGAACTACAAAATTTTCATACTAAATATTGTTACCATTCATAGCCAATGTTGCCATTTAATTTTTAAATTTCATACATAATGGCGCCCTCATTTTTTGTCTACTCTTTTTTGCTGCACTGTAGGGTAGGTACTTCACTGCTTTTAATACAATTTAAGTTAATCATTGAATATCCAAATAACAATAAAATAAACAATTTTATTTGAAAATACGTCTGCCATTGACGGATAAAAGAAAATGTTTATGAGAAGTAAAAGAAAAATACCAGTGCAATGGTTAGGGTTGCCGCTTTTTTTTTTCATGGTGGTCCATTCAGGACAGGCGACGATGAAAGACTATACTGCCTTGCCTAGCTTTACAAAAACTTTTGTTAAACATAAAACGGAAGAAATTATAAAAAAACTGTAAAAGATGAAGGAAGTCTAGGTCAAAGCGCAGAGATTAGACTTAAATCTGAAACTGAGCATCGACATAGATGTTAGCATTAAAGTTAGGGATAAAATCAGAAAATAGTTAAGTGTTATTATAAAAATACTAGCTTTTTACCCATGGCTTCACCCGCGTGCTCGTAGGGGATTAACAAAGTATTTTGTTTGAGCAGCAAGTGTACCAGCTGCATTGTGATGTAAGTATTTCTCTCTCCCTCTACCTACGTCTTATTCCGATGTTATCCCAGGGCGTCCAACGACTCCAGAGTATACGACGCTATCCCGCTCCCTCAAGGTCATCCGTTACCTCCAGGGCGTACGACGCTACACTAGGGCATCCACCTAGTCCCCCCTGCCCCACCTAGCTTTTTTGTTAACTATGTCAGCTCATTTATTTATTCGGTTAGTTAGTAGTAGTAGCAGTTTTAGGGTCAACCGACCTAATAATATTTTCGTTTGAACCCTTGTAACCTCTAACTTGAACATTGGCAAAATTGTCCTTTCCTGACAGAGGCCACTTTTAACAACAACACTGCAACTTTTTTGCAAGCCATACCGACATGCCTCAGAGTTTTTTAGTACAGGGGGTTACATCTACAAGCATGATAAAAAATATTGTAAATCAGGTAGTAAATCAGTTAGGTGATCATTGATATGGTAAATTTGTGTGAAAGTCAACTATGTTTCTCACTTTCATTTCAAATTCCTTGCTAAAATTGGTTGACATTTGAACACACACATAACCATAATGGAGTTTTACGTTTGTACAGCATCCTGTATAAGGCATTATCGTTTTTTCAAAATATTTTTGCATTAGGATATTATCTCACATCAAACTTAGCAAAACTGAGGGGTACATTGAAAATGCAACCAAATGGTATATTTCACAAGTCTGTACGTGGTAAATATAAAAAGTAGCCCGCTGGATAGAGAAATCTTTTGTTGTGGTATTTCGCATAAAATAACAAACTTTTTTAAGATTTAAAACCTGTTTTGGGGGGGTACATTGGAAGGCGAATCAAACTGTATAATTATAATTTATATTTATTTTGAAATGAAAAAGTAGCCCGCTAGCCAGATCACGTAGTTTTTTGAGTTTTTTTCAAAAAGGAGTGAGGTACATTGGATTTCATTATCAAAGTCGTGAAGTACATTGAAAAGCCTATTCATTTTCATATATTTCATCATTATACCTCTGGGGACCCCGCTAGATAGACACGGCAGCAGGTGTGTCACCATTCTTACACATTTGGTCATTTCTTCTGTCATCTTCTTGCAGTAACCGCGTTCTTACCAGCTCAGTAGATAGTTTACTTGTAAGACATGCTGTTTCCAGGATTGATACTAAAATGTCGAACTCCTGTGGTAGACCGGAAAGCATAATCTCTGCCACCTCCTCGTCATCGATTTTCCTGCCGATGTCTTCCAATTGGTGTACTATTTTCATGACACCATTAATATACTCGGGCATTGAAGAAAACTGCCCGTATTCGACGCGGTGCAGCTGGCGCAGCAACAGGACCTTCCTGTAGAGCCCCTTGCCCTCAAAGGTGTCCGCAAGCCGCTTCCAAGCATCACATGCACTCGTCGCATCACGTACATATTGGTATAATGTCGGCTCGAGTGACAGGCATATGCGCGCTAGTGCGCGGGTGTCGCGAGCAGCATCAACTGTGGCATCTTCTGCCACTTGTACACAGTCCCACAGTCCTTCAAGCGTGAGTGCCATACGCATGGCAAACTTCCAGTTTACAAAATTGTTGCCATTTAACTTGTCTAAGGTTATGTTGTAATGGTGGGCTCCCGTATTTCCAGTGCCCGAACCTCCATTTTCCGTTTCTTGAGGCATACCTTATTTTATTGTAGTGATCAGTGGCTTCTCTTTCCAAACGTGTCCTGGTTCTCTGGTCCCAGAACCTGATAATACTGTTGTGCAGAGTATGAGAGATGATGCAACAGCCACGTGAAACCAACAGGACACAGTTTTCGGAGCTTGAATGAAATATATAGTTTCTTCAATGTAACTTGTATTTATTTTAATAAATACACTCACATTTACAACGATGCGGGCACAAATATTATACAATAACAAGATTTAGTTATTTAAGACGAAATTACGGGGCCGCAGCCATGACAGGAACACAGATAAGAAAAGAAAACAGTGTTGCCAACAAAAACGGCTCATTCAGTGTTGCCCATGCAAAACATGCATATGTACAAGCATACCAATTATTCTAACATTCATTAGCGGCGCAAGATCATTTTGGCGAGTATTTGCAGGCTTTTATTTATTACAAAAAAGTGAAAATTAGCAAGAGAAACAGTTTCATTATTAGGGATATTTCATTAGCAGTGAGTTTTTATTAAAGAATAACGTTTATATAAAGTAAAAAAAAACTTTTGTTATTATTCCTGGCCACATACTACAAGGGAGACTTGGTACATTTTTTTAAAGGAGACTTGATCCTAGGATCAAGTGTCCCTTATGGGAAACAGTTACTAAGAAAATTGTAATCAGGACTGATTGATTAAATTTTGTGTATATTCAGGCTGTATGGACCATTTTTAAATGATATTTTAATTTGATAGCATTTTATCACTAATGTATTTTTCCTATGGGAGACATGATCTAAGACTGCTACAAAAGTTCATTTTTTTTTTCGTTATATTATCGATTATAAACGGTTATTCATTAAATTAAGTGTACTTGTAAATTTTTAGACTACATTTGGGAGATAAAACAAAACTAAACTTGATAAAATAGTCATTTACTTTTACGTAATGTCCCACGTGTCCCTGACTATGGAACACATGATCCTCACCTATTTAATTAACAAAACCATGTCTCCCATACTATGGGAGACTTGATCCGGGGCGGATCAAGTCATCCAACCAGGTGGATCATTTCTCCCTTATATACGGGACACATGGTGCAAACCTGTTTTACCAGTTTTCTTTAAATAACTTTTACAACTATGGTACAATCCTAACTACACATACACAAATGGTAGTTGATTAAATTATGCATCGTTTAGTTTAAATACGGTTTATACAACCTGTTACATAACTAAGCAAAAAAAATAATATTTTTCATTATCATCAGTCGATGAAATAATCACATCACTAGTCTAGGTCAGGTGCTACACTACCTGGCGAACAAAGTCCCCTTCGGCATACATTGCTGGTTGACTTTGTTTTTTGCATTGATGTCATACATGTAATAGCCAGCAATGTAGGCCGAACTGCGTTTCGCCGCGTCAGTAACTTCATTTGAACTTTGAGCTGTCAAAATTAGTGATGCGATGCCACGATTAAAAATAAGTGTAATTTAATATAAAAATATTTTTTTCGTAGTTTTCAAAAACGATACTTCGGCTCTAATTTTTTGTTAATTGACTCTTTGCAACGGACCTTTCCTTCCCCTTTCAGCTTTATTGGTTGTTTTGTAACACGTTGTATATGTTAAAAAATGTATTCATGAGATCACAAAATCAAAGTGGGGGATCAAGTGTCCCCAGTCTCCCCTATTTATTACTTTGGCCAGTCATTCTGATGGACACTACTCCCGGTACCTACACCCCGTATGTATAAGTTGTAAAAAAATTAACTGCAAACATTTTAAGGGGTGAACCAGCAGCCCATGAAACTGAACAACTTTCCCCAAGGAAGATTGGTAGAAATATGAAAAAAAAATCATATTGTGACCTATGTTCCTTAGAGAAAGTTGTTCAGTTGGGCTGGTTCACCCCTTAAAATATTTGCACTTGATTTTTTTACATTCTGTATATCTACTTATCAAAGAAACGAAATCAATACTACGATGTAGGTGTTAGAGGGTAGTGCTAGTACAGGGATGGGGAAATACATTTTGGAAAGGGCCATATCAAAGAATCACAACTTGTAAGCGGGCCTAAGTTCTTTAATTACTAAAAAAGTACAAGAAATTAAGTTTGTTTTGATGTGATTGGTCGATAAGATAAATGAAAGGCGACTGGGCGAACTTGGGCTATGGCCATAATTTGAGTTCCTTTGATTCAATACAAACGTGGTCACTGTAGTTATGTTATGTAACCTCGTCGTAATAAATATTAAGAATAAAAAAAAATATCCGTCCCGGGAGAGTCGAGAAAAAAATTTTTTTTTTCTAGTATTCGGTTTTTTAAAAACATGGTCACCCTAACTCTGACGTGTTGCTTCTCCTTTATACATAATTAGGATAAAATAAAGATCTGCCGTGGCAATTTTGAGAAAAAGCTCAATAACATTTTTCATTGGGATATGGCCTAACTTTTTTTTTCTTTGATTCAATTCAAACGTGGTCACCCTAGTTCAGATAGGTGATCTATTAGCTATACATGTTTGAGAGAAAACAAAATTCTGACCCGGCAGTTCCGAGAAAATAAGTAAAAATATTTTTTCTTTAACTCAATACAAACGTGGTCACCCTAGTTAAGATAGGTGACCTATTTGCTATACATGTGTAAGAAAAAATAAAAATCCAACCCGGCAGTTTTGAGAAAAGTATTAAAAAAAAAATTTCTTACATTCAATACAAACGTGGTCACCCTAGTTAAAATAGGTTACCTATGTGCTATACATGTGTAAGAGAAAATAAAAATCCAACCCGGCAGTTTTGAGAAAAAAAATAAAAATATTTTTTCTTATATTCAATACAAACGTGGTTGTTAAGGTAGTTAATTTAGGTGACTTATCTGCTATACATGTTTAAGAGAAAATAAAAATCTAACCCGGCAATTTTGAGAAAAAAATAAAAACATGGTCACCCTAACTCTGACGTGTTGCTTCTCCTTTATACATAATTAGGATTTTCTTTTTTTTTTTTTGCGGGTAGCAAGTCAAACAAGCAACAAGTGGCTCCTCATATTGTTATTTAATTAAAATTAAAATCAGCACTTAAGTTTATAAATTGCAATATATTTTATATGCTAAAGGTTACATAAACAAGCACAAGTGTTATCAGACCTTTATGTGAGCATTATCAAGGATTATTACCTTCTGGCCAGTTTGTTCAACACATCTACCCACAGTAAACACACATCACTATCCCACAATGGCTGAAAAGGACATCCAGACTCTCTTGGACACCCAGCACCGTCTGGAGAAATCACTGATGGAGAAGATGCAGGCCTTTGATGACAGCCTGAAGCAGGCAGTAGCGGCAGCGAACAAGGACACTGTAGCCAAGTTGAGACTAGACTTCAGCAGTTTCAAGGAGATTGTCTTCGGTGTCCTGGATATGTTGCGGACACAGGTTTCCAGCTTGCACAACTCCATGGAGGCAATGGAGCAGCGTCAGCGCAGAAAGTGCCTCATTTTCAATGGTGTTGCCGAGGAAGGGAACAAGGAGAATACTCAAGCGCTGGTCCTCAACATCATAAACAATCAGCTGGAGCTTAAAACTGTAACTTCTGGCTCTTTCAAGGCGTGCCATAGACTTGGTGGACTAAGACAGGATGGTGCTCGGCCTATTCTCGTGAGATTCAATGAAGTGTCCATGAAGGCGGCTGTCTGGAAGTCTAAAACGAAGCTTAAAGGCACCAAGTTTTCCATGGCCGAGTTTTTAACTCAGACGAGACAGCACTTGTTTATCAAGACTCGGAAGCACTTCGGGATCAAACAGTGCTGGTCAATGGACGGCAACATCAACGTCAAGTTGCCAGACGGCAAAAAGTGCATCATCCGCTCCTTGGACGAGTTAGACGCTCTCATTATGAAGTTCCCATCGCCGCAGTCTGGAGCCAGAGCCTCTGGAGGCACCCGCCTCTAGGTCTACAACATCAGTGTCGTTGTAAATCTTTAGAACTTCGCGGTAGACTGAATTAATTAATGTTTTTTTTCACATTCACTGTTTTTGTGTTAAATTTTAGGTTAACTCGTGTCGTGAAAGGAACGACCAATACGTCAGTGTCAGGTGCGTATGCGGTCCGTTTCTTGCAGTTTCACTCTCAATGTCAGTTTCTCGATTGCGTTCCGTACGACGCATTTAATTTTGTTGTTGTGTGTTTTTCTGTACCTGTTTTGTTTTTATAATTTTTAAGAATTATGTGTAAACGGCTGGCCGGCGGGATAAATGGATAGAATATTTATTTATTATCCCACATCCCACCTTTATTTGGAGTAACTTATTTACTTCAGACTTTATATAGGTTTATCGGTAATTTATATTTTATTTATTTATTATATTTTATTATACTCTTTTATTAATATGGATATTGGATCTGATGATGATGACTCATTCCTATCTGCTCTTTCCGACAGTGACTCCAGCTCATCTTTTGATTCATGTGATAGTTATACTTCCCTCGGTAATGAACTGCATAAAATATTTACTGGTTACAAAAACAATTTAAACCTTTGTCATATTAATGCACAAAGCATTCCCAAACATCATGCTGACCTAATTGAGACATTTTCATCCTCTCATATTCATGGAGTGCTTGTATCGGAAACTTTCTTAAAACCGTGTCTCGACTCAAATGTATTCTCTCTTCCAGGATTTGTATTAGTACGAAATGATCGTACGGGTAAGGCATGCGGTGGAGTAGGAATATATCTGCGCAATGATCTCACATTTAAAGTCGTAGCACAATCACTTTCTGCATACCACCACTCTGCTGAATACTGCTTCATTGAAATAAATCTAAACAGTGCCCGTACCTTACTTGGAGTGGTTTACAGTCCTCCCACTATCGATTACTTTGATGAACTTGAAGCTGTGCTTCTCTCTCTGGTGCCAGAATATTCACACCATATTATAATGGGTGATTTAAATACAGACCTTCTTATAAATAGCTCAAGAGCATCAAATCTTGAATCTCTTCTATTCACTTCTAATTTAAGGTATCTACCCCTGTCTGCTACTCACCATACTGCAACTACCTCTACTTTCATAGACTTAATTTTAACTTCTTCACCTCATCTAGTAGTCTCTCATGGTCAAAAGTCTGCTCCAGCTTTTTCCCATCATGATCTTCTTTATTTGTCGTACAAAATAAAGCCTCCAAAGCAGAAACCTGTAGTCATGTACTTGAGGAGCTTTGCAGGTATGGATGTGGGGAGACTTAGGGATGATGCTTCTGCCATTGACTGGACACCAGTGTATGAGTCGGTCGATATTGATGAGAAGGTTCGGCTGGTTAATAAAATGGTCACTCACCTCTACGACAGGCATGCTCCAATTAAAGCAATCAGAGTGAAACGGCCACCTGCCCCGTGGATCACCGAGGGTTTTCGGATGGCGATGAGAAGACGAGACCGTGCATTCCGCAGGTATAAGAAGGTTCGTTCTGAGGAGAACTGGTCTTTGTTCAAAACAGCCCGAAACCGTTGTAATCAGATGGTAAGAGTGGCAAAGCGCCGTTATTTCTCCGACAATATTATAAATTGTTCACCTGCTGATGTTTGGAAGTTTCTCAATACATTGGGGTTAGGCAAGGGTTCATCCTCAAATAATTCTTTTAGTGACTTTCCTCTGTCAGATCTGAATCAGCACTTTGCTACTGTCCCAATTTTCAATGTTAGTACTAAAACTGCCACAATTGCTGATATCACTTCTAGGGTCCCTCTTTCCCATTATTGGGAAGCTCCCGGCAGCTTGCTGATGTCGATTTAACTGTAATGGCTGATGTGACATATGACAGTGTTAAAATTGATATTTGCTCCCATGTCAGGGATCTAGGACTCATTCTGGATAGCACACTGAGCTGGACGAATCAGGTTAACAACATAAGTCGCAGAGTTATTTACACGCTTCGCTTACTTTATCGTTTCAAAAATTTTCTCCCCACAGATACTAAGCGAATGCTAGTGCAAGCTCTGTGTCTCCCTATTATTGACTATGCGGATGTGTGCTATTTAGATCTGTCATGTGATCTGCTTGATAAACTGGATCGACTTCTGAACCGCTGCATCAGATACATTTTCAATTTGCGGAAGTACGATCATGTATCGGCTTTCCGGGAACAGCTGGGATGGCTTCCTATACGCGAGCGGAGACAAGTCAGAGTTCTCACCATGTTGTACACTGTTTTAAACGATAAATTTGCTCCAGATTACTTGAGGTCTCAATTTAGCTTCCTCTGCGACACTCACAGCCGTCAACTCCGCTCAACACATAACCTTGCACTTGCTATACCCCTCAGCAGGTCGGCCTTTTTCGGCAACTCCTTCACGGTCGAAGCAGCACGTCTCTGGAACGCACTACCACCCGAACTCCGGAAAGCTCCTGATCGGGTAGCTTTTAAGAAGGCTGTGTATGATCACCTCGTTCGGCTTCTCCGTCGGAAGCAATGTAGGAAGTAAAACTCTTGGCTTTTTCATGTAACTAGTCTCAACTTTTGTTTATTGGAGGTATATGACAGAAAATATATGCCACGTTCGAACCACGTTACAACTTCTAGATTTAGGTTAGAGCACAGATCACTAATATATATCGTCGGTGTTTTGTAGAAAGGGCGAATAAGCCGCACTTTTGTATGGCGGATTCGCCCTTTCTACAAAACACCGACGATATGTCCTAGTTAGAGTTGGGTCAGCTGTCTAAAGAGATAAATTGGTTCACTGCTACTGCCATCTACGGTAATTTGAACGCAAAAACTTATTCGTATAACGAAACTAGATGGCGCTGGCAGTATTTTCAGTCTTGGTATTAAGTATTTATTTCTGATTACAATAGAGTATTATATTATATATATATATATATTATATATAGGTATTTATGTAAGTTTATTTTAAGAAGTATTTGTGTAGGTTTATTCTAGAAACTAATATGTAGGTATGTATGGTATTTAGGTATGTATTTGTCTTAGGCATAATTTGTTTTTTTTCTTTATTTTGATGTTTTCACACCCGAGTGCACCCGTATCTTTTTCTCTCTGTTCACCCTCTGGTTGGCCGGTAGAGAATGCCGCGTGGCATTAGGCCCGCCTTTTGTACTATGTGCAATAAAGTATAAAAATAAAATAAAAAAAATAAAATAGGATAAAATAAAGATCTGCCGTGGCAATTTTGAGAAAAAGCTCAATAACATTTTTCATTGGGATATGGCCTAACTTTTTTTTTCTTCGATTCAATACAAACGTGGTCACCCTAGTTATGATAGGTGATCCATGTGCTATACATGTGTAAGAGAAAATAAAAATCTAACCGGGCAGTATTGAGAAAAAATGTTTTTTCTTTGATTCAATACAAGCGTGGTCACCCTAGTTATAGTTATAGGTGATCATCTATTAGCTATGTTAAAAGAAAATAAAAATTAAAACTCGCAGTTCTGAGAAAAGATTTTTTCTTTTCTGATGTAATACAGACGTAGTCACCCTTAAAAGGATTGGTAACCTCTTAACTATACACGCTTCAGAAAAAATAAAAATCTGACCCTTCAGTAATACAGAAAAAAAAATCTTTCATTCAATACAAATGTGGTCACTTTGGGAAAAATAGGTGATTTCTTATCTATAAATGCTTAAGAGAAAATAAAAATCTGACCCGGTGGTTCCAAGATATTTTTTTTCCTTGATTCAATAGAAATGTGATCATCTAGTTACTATAGGTGACCTCCAATCTATACATGCTCAAGAGGAAATATAAATAAAATCTGGCAGTTTTGAGAATAAAAATATGTATTCCTTGATGTTACTTGTAACGTGGTCACCCTAGTTTGGATATGTCACTGTCTTTTTCTTTATACAATATGTTGAGAATATAAAAGCCAGCCATGATAAATAAAAAAATTATAGCTCATTATCAAAACAAAAGTTCACAAGTGATTTTCTCAATACTCACTGAATTGATTTTGATGCGGTTTTACACGAAAGCATAGATGAAATATCGAAATCTAAATAACATAACATTATCGATATATCGTCATAGCCCAAGTTCCATACTACCGCCGCCCTGTCTCCTTTATCTTATCGACCAATCACATCAAAACAAACTTAATTTCTTGTACTTTTTTAGTAATTAAAGAACTTAGGCCCGCTTACAAGTTGTGATTCTTTGATATGGCCCTTTCCAAAATGTATTTCCCCATCCCTGACCTAGGTATATCTTTAAATTAGTGAGTGCCTGGTACCAAATCCTTTGCAAAGAAGCCAAAATGAAGCACAAAAATATCGTAAATAAAAACTTAAAACTTATATGGCGGTCTGGTCTGCCAGTGACATCCGCCATTTTCCGGATGACGACTTTTGGCGGGAAAAATTGTGCAATTGTCAAAAACAAAAATGGGACCGGAACGCGGAGAGAAGGCAATCGTGCGTGCGTTGTACTTAGGTACCTAAGTTGAAGCAGCCCGAAAGCTGGTACATATTTTTATATTATGAATCGCCTCGTTCTTCAATGTGTGAAGGTTGGTATCTGATAGGGAGTCGCCGAACGATCCGAACCCGAGGGTTCTGATCCTTAACGTGTGTGCCTTTGTCAGTAGGTAGGTACTGTAGGTACTTTTTCATACATTTTGTATGGAAAAGATTTCAAGCGTCAAGCGTCAACGCCCTTCGTCCTATGTCCTCTCTGTGGAGCTTGGGACTTAGGCAATACCTAGGTACTTATCGAGCCTCTATTCCCACTAGTGCATTGATAGTTGGTTCGCCACTAGTGGCGAATTGTACGAAAAAATCCCAGTCAACCCTAGTGATGTAGGTACGGGAAATCGAGGTGCCTGCTGCATGTGCGTTAGGACCGCGGGTGTACAAGTTAGGATTGAGCTGCTTATCTACAGGATGGTAGTACCTGCAGTGTACCTCAGTGTACCTCCAATGAAATCCAGTGTAGGTACCTCTTTAGATAAAAAGTTATTCGATGAAATATGCACACCCGCCATTCTAACGTTAGGATGGCGGGTGTACATTTTTATTTCGGTCTGTAGATACTTATTTTGCTTTTATTCTTTTGTACTTTTGTGTACCTGTACATAAAAATATAAAATAACCAAAATGTTGACAAATACCAGTAAAAAACGTGTAAAAACGATATAGGGGAAACTGGGGGCACTTGAGCCCTAGGGGAGACTTTGTAAACGTTATTTCCAGAAAAGCAGAAGACTTAGAGAGCTACTTTCCTACAGGATGGTGGTACTTACAGTGTACCTTAGTGTACCTTCAATGAAATCCAGTGTACCTCTTTAGATAAAAAGTTATTTGATGAAATATGCTCACCCGCCATTCTTACGTTAGGATGGCGGGTGTACATTTTTATTTCGGTCTGTAGATAGATACATATTTCGATTTTCGTTTATAGTAATTTGGTGCACCTGTAGTATACCTGTACATAAAATTATAAAATAATCAAAATGATGACAAATACCAGTAAAAACGTGTAAAAACGGCATAGGGGAAACTGGGGGCACTTGAGCCCTAGGGGAGACTTTGTAAACGTTATTTCCAGAAAAGCAGAAGATTTAGAGAGCTACTTTCCTACAGGATGGTGGTACCTGCAGTGTACCTTAGTGTACCTTCAATGAAATCCAGTGTACCTCTTTAGATAAAAAGTTAGAATGGCGGGTGTACATATTTAATCCAATAACTTTTTATTAACTGAGGTACACTAGATTTCATTGCAGGTATACTGAGGTACATTGCAGGTACCACCATCCTATCATGAACACCTGTGGTCCTAACGCAACTTTTTCGTGTATGTTAGGACCACACCACGGGTATTCATGATAAGATTGAGCTACTTTTATAGAGGGTGGTAGGTAGTTCCTGCAGTGTACTTCAGTGTACCTGCAATGAAATCTAGTGTACCTCAGTTAATAAAAAGTTATTTGATAAAAATATTTACACCCGCCATTCTAACTTTTTATTCAAAGAAGTACACTGGATTTTAATATAACTATACAAAGGTACACTGCAGGTACCACCATCCTGTAGTAAAGTAGCTCTCTAAGTCTTCTGCTTTTCTGGAAATAACGTTCACCAAGTCTCCCCTAGGGCTCAAGTGCCCCCAGTTTCCCCTATATCGTTTTTACACGTTTTTTACTGGTATTTGTCAACATTTTGATTATTTTATATTTTTATGTACAAGTACACTGCAGGTACACAAAAGTACAAAAGAATAAAAGCAAAATAAGTATCTACAGACCGAAATAAAAATGTACACCCGCCATCCTAACGTTAGAATGGCGGGTGTGCATATTTCATCGAATAACTTTTTATCTAAAGAGGTACACTGGATTTCATTGGAGGTACACTGAGGTACACTGCAGGTACTACCATCTTGTAGATAAGCAGCTCAATCCTAACTTGTACACCCGCGGTCCTAGCCTGCTGCTACTTCTAGTAGGCTATTGTTAATCTGTCACCATGGTCCTTCGAGTCGTTGGACGACTCTGTCCCACACGAAGAGGCCATTGCGCTAATTTACGCTGCCTCTTACCTACATAAACGTACCTACATACCTGCACATATCCAGTGCATAATATCACGCCTTTATCTGTTTAAAAACCAGCCATTTACACCGACTAACCCGTCTAAAAAAAGTTCAAGATTAATTCTGTAGATTGCTTGTAGATTGTGTTTAGGTACTACCTATTTAGTAACACTTTGTCAACCTGTCAATTGCAATACGCTTTAACTATCAAATCCCTAAGTCGCTTCTTTCTACACACACGGGAAAGATATGGGGTAATGCTATTGTAAGCCGGCACTACACGGCTACATCCCATAATTCACCGTTGGGCAGGTGGTCTGTCCGTCAGTTCGTGCATTAATTAGCACTAACAAATCTCGCGGCTTTACCTGTGTGATGGATTGTGGGGGGCGATGGCCCGAGATTAGTGTAGCTCCGCTTGTAGAAGTTTTTATGAATAATTACCTAATTAGGTATGATACTTTTACTTAGTAGGGTAGTAGGTATTAGGCTTTATTCATCGTGGTGATTTTTTTAAGGAGTAGGCAAGTATTGAAAATAATATCCGTTTTACAGTCATTTACGCTCTGCCTATCACGCAAAGGATATAGGCGTGATACTTATATGTATCGATGGGTGAAAACGAAAAGGTCGTATCTCGAAGAAGGTCGTAACTAGACTAATAGCACGCCCCTAATCAGCTGATTTTTCTCTATCGAACGGTCCGGGTCTCGTTTCTCTAAGACGATTTTTTTTTCAAAAATGGTATATTTTTTGAAAAGTTTCCAGAATTTTTTTGTCGTAAGTCGGTCTAAAACCAGTGTTTTTGGGGCTTTTCGACTTACGCTAAATCAAAGTTCGGTATTTCTAAACTACGCTTAGTTACACCCTTCTTGTGGTATGAGACTTTGTCCATACTCTCAGTTACGCCGTTTTTGCGGTCAGCAATTTTTACAATACTCGTAGTTACACCATTCTTGCGGTTAGTGAAATTTAATCATATATCTAGTTACGCGCTTCTGTAAGACAGTAAAATTATAGTTCGATAAGTTACATCCTTTTTATGGTAAGCTAATCCATATCATCATATCAGCCATAGGACGCCCACTGCTGAACATAGGCCTCCCCTAAATATTTCCTTCTTGTCCGATTAGAACCGGCCTGCATCCAGCATTTCCTCGCGGACTTGACCAGATCGTCTGTCCATCTCGCGGAGGCCGTCCTACGCTGCGCCTGCCGGTACGTGGTCTTCTCGAGAACTCTCCTGCTCCACCGATTATCAGTTCTTCGAGCAATGTGGTCTGCCCATTGCCACTTCAGCTTACTGACTCTTTCAGATAGATAGATAGATGATGAACACTTTATTGCTTACAAACAATACAACATGTAAAACAACATTAAAGAAAAACTTAGAGCTAGAAGTAAGCAAAGGCGGCCTTATCGCTTGCAGCGATCTCTTCCAGGCAACCTTTTACCTTTTTTAGCTATGTCGGTTACTTTGATTCGTCTACGGATCTCCTCGTTGCTGATTCGATCACGTAGAGACACACCAAGCATAGCTCTGTCCATAGCTGAATGACTCCTAGTCAATTTAGGAGGCCGACAGTTAGAGACCAGGCCTCGGCACCGTAGGTCATCACTGGCATGACACACTGTTCAAACACTTTCGTCTTGAAACACCGAGGAATTCTGGACGTGAAGACGCTGCGTAGCTTCCCGAATGTTGCCCAGCCGAGCTGGATTCGCCGAGAGACCTCTTTCTCAATGTTAGATCTTCCTAGTTGGAATGTTTGTCCTAGATAGACGTATTTGTCCACCGCTTCGAGTATCGAGTTCCCTACTGACATGAGGGCGCTACATGAGAGTTGGCCATGACTTTCATCTTGTCCATATTCATCTTGAGGCCCACTTGTTGGGAAACCCGATTGAGGTCCTGTAGCGTTTTGCTGACGTTTACGAATGACTCTACCGTGACAACGATATCGTCGGCAAACCAAATGTGATTGAACTATTCGCTCGCCATTGATATTGAGCCAAGTTCTTCCCATTCCAGGAGCTTGAAGGCATCTTCCATCGCATTGGTGAAGAGTTTCGGAGATAATACATCTCTTTGTCTTACACCCCTTTACAATGTAATTGCCGCCGTGGTCTGATCTTGTATCCGAACTGATATTGTGGCGTTTCTATACAAACACTTTAACACTTCGATATACCTGCAGTCAATGTGGCACCGCTGCGGTGCTGCCCACGTCTCGATAGAATCAAAGGCCTTCTCAATTCTCATAGTCCACAAACGCTAAGCATAGTGGCAAATTGTACTCCTCGGTTTTCTGTACAATCTGCCGCAACGTAAAATGTGATCTATGGTACTGTACCCTTTTCGGAAGCCGGTTTGTTCGGGAGGCTGGAAGTCGTCAAACCTGCGAGCTAGGCGATCCGTAATAACCCTCGAAAACAGTTTGTAAACATGACTCAGAAGCCAGATAGGCCTATAATTCTTAAGAAGAGTCTTATCACCTTTCTTAAAGAAAAGCACCACCGCGCTTCTGTTCTATGCTTCTGGCGTCACACCTTCGAACAAGACAGAATTAAAGAGCTTCTGAAGGACTTCAAGTACTGGTGTTTCAACCGCTTTCAGTAACTCTGATGTGATTCTGTCCTCGCCCAGCGCCTTGTTGTTTTTGAACTGTTTAAGGGCCATCCTAATCTCATACAAGCTTATGTCCGGTCCAGGATATCCTCGGTATAGTGTCGGGTAAGCTTTGTTCTAGGGTCTGTTGAGCTATTAACAGGTTTTGCAGCTGAAGTATACAGCTGTCCATAGAACCGTTCGATCTCCCTCAGTACCTCCTCTGGCCTCGTGGACGATACCCTGCCGTCCTCCGTCTTCAGATTTGTCAGCTGGTTCTGCCCAATAGGCAGGTCCGTGGCGAAAACTTTGAGCTCAATCGTTTCTATAATATTTTTAGTATTAAAGTTTCGAATATTGCTCCGCAAGGACTGGCATATCTGTCTGTTGAGCCGCCAATATGACTCTGTGTCATCAGAGGATTGCAGCGTCACAGAACGCCATTCAGCCATGAGGTTCAGAGTTCAATCAGTTAGTTTTTGAGGTCCATTTTTACGACAGGGCTAAAAGAACTTGGAGCCCACTTTGTGAACAGTTTTCATTAAACTGTTATTGATACCGTCCACGGTATCGCAATCTAGGTAACCTCTAGGCTTCTGCAAAGGCAAAATCTAGGGTTCTGAATATGGGTGCAAATTTATTTCTATAATCTGTACTTTTAACGCTTGCTTATCGTTCTTCAGTTACTTAAAATATAGAGGTGAAGATGCCTGAAACGGACTGCAAATGTCAGAATATTAATTGCGTTCCGGAGGACGCATTTCAAATTCAGTTTTTAGGTGGAATTTAAAATTTTGTTTTATTTACTTGTATTATTTATTAAGATGATAATGTAAACGGCTGGCCGGCGGGATAAATATGGTAGTTACTTATTGTCCCACCTTGATATTATAGTACCTAATTATTAGGAATCTATAACCTATTATTTATTATATTATTATTATAAACCTATTTATTTATTAAAGCTTATATATTTTATTAATGGATAGTGCATCTGATGATGATTCATTTGTATCTGCTCTTAATGATAGTAGCTCATGCTCAGATTCATCTTTTAATTCCTGCAACAGTTTTGATGGCTCTTTAGGTAATCAATTAAATAAAATATTCATATCATTTAAAAATAATTTTAATATTTGCCATATAAATGCTCAAAGTGTTCCCAAGCATCATGCTGACTTAATTGAGACTTTCTCATCACCTCATATTCATGGAGTACTCATCTCTGAAACTTTCCTGAAGCCTTGTCTGGATTCAAATGCCTTCGCTCTTCCTGGCTTTGATCTGGTACGCAATGATCGAACTGGCAAAGGATGCGGTGGGGTGGGTATATACTTGCGGAGTGATTTATCATATAAAGTGTTAGTACAATCACCTTCTACATACAGTCGGTCCGCTGAATATAGCTTTCTTGAAGTAAATGTGTCCGTACCTTGCTTGGAGTGGTTTACAGTCCTCCTACAATTGATTAATTTTCAGACCTTGAGGCTGTGCTACTTTCTCTGGTGCCAGAATATTCACACCATATAATAATGGGTGATCTTAATACTGACCTTTTAGTTAATAGCACAAGATCTTCAGACTTCAATCAATTCTTTTTGCCACTAATTTGAATTACCTCCCTCTCTCAGCCACACACCACACTGCAACTTCTTCGACCTTAATTGATTTAATTTTAACATCTTCGCCTGATCTTGCAGTTTCTCATGGTCAAATGAGTGCTCCAGCTTTCTCAAAACATGATCTTCTCTACTTGTCATATAAAATAAAAACTCCAAAACAAAAGCCTGTAGTACTGCATTTGAGAAGCTTTGCGGGTATGAATGTGGAGAATCTGAGAGTAGATGCCTCCTCCGTTGATTGGACACCAGTTTATGAGGCTGCCAATATTGACGATAAGGTCCTGCTGCTGAATAAAATGATCACCAGCCTCTATGACAAGCATGCACCAGTCAAAGCTATCAAAGTCAAACGGCCACCTGCCCCATGGATCACGGAGGGTGTTCGGATGGCAATGAGGAGACGAGACCGTGCTTTCCGTAGGTATAAGAAGGATCGGTCAGAGGAGAACTGGTCTTTATTTAAAACTGCCCGTAATCGGTGTAACCAGATGGTGAGAGTAGCAAAGCGCCGTTATTTCTCAGACAATGTTACAAATTGCTCTCCTGCTGATGTCTGGAAGTTCCTCAATACCCTTGGGTTAGGTAAGGGTTCCTCTTCTAACAGCTCTAAAATTGATTTTCCCCTGAACGATCTGAATAAGCACTTTGCCACTGTTCCAGCATTCGATCCTAACACTAAAACTGCTACTATTGCTGATGTCAGATCCAGGGTCCCACTTTCTCACCCATTCTTCTCTTTTAGTCCGGCTTCCGAAGAGATGGTAAGGAAAACTATCATTAGTATCAAATCAAAGGCAACTGGGTTTGATGATGTGAGTCGCACAATGATAGTCACAATAGTTGATGAGTTACTGCCTGTCATAACCCATGTCATAAACTTCTCTCTCTTTTCTGGTTGCTTTCCATCTCTTTGGAAAAAGGCTTATGTTCGCCCTCTTCCTAAAATCTCTACCCCCACGTTGCCCAATCATTTTCGACCTATATCTATCTTACCTTTTCTATCAAAAATTCTTGAGGCTATTGCTCATAAACAGATTTCTTCATTTTTATTCTCACACCATCTTCTCAACCCTTACCAATCCGGTTTCCGTCCAGGACATAGCACAGCCACCGCTCTTCTGAAGGTAACAGACGATATTCGAGCTGGAATGGAAAGAACCATGGTTACATTACTTGTGTTAATAGATTTTTCTAATGCTTTTAACAATGTCGACCATGATGTACTATTAGCAATTCTCTCCTACCTGAATGTCCAGTCTGAGGCCTTATTGTGGTTTTCATCATATCTTCGAGGTCGCCAGCAAGCTGTACGTGTCAACCAGTCAATTTCTGATTGGTGTGACCTGACTGCAGGCGTTCCTCAAGGTGGAATTTTATCGCCCTTGCTATTCTCCATCTTCATCAATGAAATCTCCAAAACGCTTTGCTGCTCATACCACCTTTATGCTGATGACCTTCAGCTATATGCACAGTGTCATTTTAGTGATATCGATGAGGCAGTATTGCTTGTAAACAGGGATTTGGCAAGTATTCATCAGTGGTCCTCAAAATTTGGTATCACCGTCAACCCAAGCAAATGTCAGGCCATTTTATTGGGAAGTTCTCGTCAGCTTGCCAATATTCAGCTGTCCGCTATGTCTGATGTTACCTATGACTGTGCCAAAATTGATATATGCTCTCATGTCAAAGATCTGGGACTCATTCTGGATAGCACGCTGAGCTGGGGTAATCAGGTAGCCAATATCACTCGTAGAGTAATTTACACGCTTCGACTACTTTATCGTTTTAAAAATTTTCTCCCAACTAATACCAAGCGAATGCTAGTACAAGCTCTATGTCTCCCGATCATCGACTACGCTGATGTGTGCTATCTAGATCTCTCGTCTGACCTGCTTGACAAGCTTGACCGACTGCTGAACCGCTGCATACGATATATTTTCAATCTTCGAAAGTATGATCATGTATCGGCTTTTCGTCATCAGCTAGGATGGCTCCCTATACGTGAGCGGAGACAAGTCAGGGTTCTCACTACTTTGTACACCGTGTTGAACGATAAATTTGCTCCAGACTATCTGAGGTCTCAATTTAGTTTTCTCTGTGACACTCACGGCCGACAGCTCCGTTCATCTCACAACCTTGCGCTTGAAATACCACTCAGTAGGTCAGCCTTCTTTAGTAACTCCTTTACGGTTGAGGCAGCCCGCCTTTGGAACACATTGGCGCCTGAAATCCGGAAAGCACCCAATCGTGTAGCTTTCAAGAAGTTGGTGTACGAGCACTTTGTTCGGCTACTCCGACTGCATCGCAAGTAAAACTCTTGCATTTTTTATCACTTATCAAATCTCCACTTTTGTGCAGGTATATGACAGAAAATCTTTGCCACGTTTTAATTTTTATAACTTTTGGTTAGAGTTGAGCAAGAGTTGAGTGAGTCAGCTGTCGAATCGAACGCACAGATCACTAATAAACAAGTATTTGAATCAATTTGAACGCAAGAGCTATTTCGCACATTTGAATCTAGATGGCGCTAGCAGTATTTCCGTCTTAGTATATCAGAGCATTATTTATTTCTGTTTACAATAGAGTATATATATATTATAAGTTTATGTAAGTCTATTTAGGCAGTATTTATGTAGGTATATTCTAAGAGTGATTATGTATGCATGGTTTCTATGTATGTATTTGTATTATTAGGCATTTTTTGTTTTCTGAATGTTCTCACAACCAAATGCACCCGTATCTTTTTGTCTCTGTTTACCCTCTGGTTGGCCGGTAGAGAATGCCGCGTGGCATTAGGCCCGCCTTTTGTACTATGTGCAATAAAGTATAAAATAAATAAATAAATAAATGGTCGGAGCGTAGACTTCACTAGGCGAAACCGTTCTAGTTTGACGGTCAATGTGCCTCTGACCGTTCGGTGATCGGTTTCGGTTTTTACCCTGTGGATCACGGTGACATAATTGAAAATTCGTTTCTTTGTGGCCATAATGAAGTCTATCTAATTTCTGGTAGAACCGTCGGGGCTCATCTAGGTTTATTTCCTAAGAGGCGGCTTTCTGAAGAACGAGTTCATCATGTAGAGTTCCTCCTTTTCCAGGAACTCATCCAGCTTCTGGCCCTTCAGATTCCAATGCCTATATCCAAATGGCCCCAACCTCAACTCATCACCGCTTCTCTCGTCCAGCTTTGCGTTGCAGTCCCCCAATACGACACTATTGTGCGACTTTGAAGCGTATATGGCTTGTGTTGTGAGATGTCATCATACAAAACTTCTATTTGTGTCGTGTGTAGTTCGGTGCGTAAAGCTGTATGACCTTCAGCGAATATCTTTTAGATATTCTGAGTATCAGGTACGCCACCCTGCTTGATATGCTTGTGATAGAGATTATGTTGTTGACGAGGGACTTGTGCACGATAAACCCGACACCACCTTGGGACTGTTGATCGCCCTCCCGGTAATAGAACAGGTGACCAGATTTGAGGGTTATCGTGTCCTTCCCCTCTCTTCGGACTTCAGATGACCCTATGATGTCCCAGTTCAGCCTATTTCTTCTTAAAGCTCAGCGAGCTTCTTGTCGGTCCTCAAGTGCGCGTGTATATCATCAGTGATAATCTACGTCGGTTGTCCTTGGGTGCGTTTGATTTGGTCGTTTGACGGAGGAGCGCCGCCCGGGGATTCTTAGCACCCCTGGTTCCAGTGCTTGGCCGGCGCCCGTCAACGCCAGTTCTGCAACTGGAACCGCCGGGAACTTGGGGCCATAGTTTGATTTGTTCTGCCATGTTTATTTAGGGGGGTTGGATCGTCTCCCGCCACGTCGATCCAGTGCTGGTTGGCGGGTCACCATTGCCTCGTCCGTTAACCAGCAGAGTGCACCACGGGCAGGTAAGGTTGGCTTGGGCTCCGAAGGTGTTGGTACATCATCCCTTACATACCTAGGTAAGCTAATAAATGCTTTAAAATGCACAAAAAATAGTTTTAATTATACTTTAGAGACCACACTTATTCTTGTTTACGACAAATACTAAGCACCAACAATTGTCTTTCTTTCACTTACGTCCCTCTATCTAATGTTGTATTTATAAATCATCTTAAATACAACAAATCAAAAGTCTGTAAATGTATAGCTTTTACATCGTGCATACAAATGTGTACACCAGTTACGACCTTTTGTCGGTCTGTAAATTGAAAACTGAAGGTCGTAACTAGACAAAAACCTACTTCCCGTGACTTTATATTGAAAATTGTATTTGCTAATTAAAGATAGTAATAAACTAGAAACATGTTCTATAGAACACTTTTCTAAAGGACGTCTAGTTTTTAAGTTATGATTTTTTTTGTGATTTTTTCTTCGTTTTTTGGCTGTGGTGTAAAGTTGGGTATTTCTAGATACGACCTTTTCGTTTTCACCCATCGGTATGTATTTCGGTGTTGTATTATAAGTGTGAAAAAGGAATCATGATGCATCACCGTCCACGCAGCAGTTTCACCTCTGTCGGATGAACCGCGACAGATAATGACAACCAGTGGTTAGTGAAACCGGGTGTGGGCACGAGCATGAGCGGAGCGGGCAGCGGGATATTTCACCATTAAAATTTGCTAAACCAACATTAGGTAAAAATAAAGACCGAGTGAGGCGGCGTCGTAGTGCGCCGTCTAAAGTAAGGCCAACCAGACGAGATAAAAAGTATAAACAAATCTAAAAGAGACAGCAGACATTTAACCATATGACAGATAAGGACAGATTGTAATAACTGTCACCGCGTCATACAAAAGTTGTTTACATTAACTATCTCGTTTCGTTGGCCCTACTTTACGTGACAGCGCCGTTCATAGTATGGGGTTGCTAGAAAGACCGGGCGGCACGCCGAGGCGCGCCCTTCATATTTCGCGTTGAGACGGGGCGTTACTACGCCGCCACGCTCAGTCTTTATTTGGACCTAATAATAATCATAACTGGATAGTAGGAATACATAGCTGGCAATTCGGCTAATTTAAGGTAAGAATTTTTTTCCCGCATTCCATCACATTGTCACTATATTATAGAGCCGGCAATCAATCAATAATGACTGCTATACAGGGTGTTAACTAACCAGTGGCTTGTGCATGAGCGGAGCGGGGAGTGGGAGTCGGTCGACGAAGTAGGTACCTTACTTACTAAGAAAGACCAATAAACCAATTAGGTTAGGTACTACTGCCGAGTCATAGGTAAGTAGGTAAGCCATCATAACAGTGGCTGCTACCAGTAGTAGGTAGGTGCACAAAGTACCTAAGTATTGGCTAGGTGGTCGAAAAACTATGTGACACCGGGGTCTATCGGGTTGAACGATTTGGTGTCCCTCCAACACGAAAAACGAAGAAGGCAGATACATTTTTAGTAAGTCGATATCTGGCTATCCATAGATACCTACTTGATTATACATACCTACGTACATGTCTGCTAATGTAGCTCTAGGTGTAGGTATACCTACGCTTAAACAAGATCACTTTGTTTGACTTAGGTACCTAATCATGATTGTCCGCAATAACATGTTTGTTTTCTGCCGCTAAAGTTAATCTTCTACTTTTTCGTGTGGGACACCGAGTCATTCAACGACCCGATGAACCCTGGTGTCAAAGTTTTTCAACCGCCTACTACAAGTAGCAGGCCTCTGACATGGTTGTGTAACGACCGCCATCATAGACAGCAACCGGGACCGACGGCTTAACGTGCCCATCCGAAGCACGGAACCATCTTACTTGCGGACAATCAGGTGGGTTCAGCCTCCAATGTCCTAACCAGACTGGGAACAAATTCACAAAGTGATAAATATCAACTTTGTGAGTGTCCCCACCGGGAATTGAACCCGGAACCTTTGCGTGGCAGGCAGGCATACTAACCACTGCGCACATCGGCTGTAGTTAATTGAAAGAAACAATAAAACCCGCTTCCGCTCACACAGTGCGCACACCCTCCCAGTTATCAGTTCACAGGCCATTTCCCGCGCTCAATCGGAAAATGGCGGCGCTAAAATGGCGCGGACGCAAAAACACACCATTTAACTAATAATGTTCCAGATAAGCCCGGAAAAGGGGTTTTCCTGTCCGCCCCGCGTTAATGGTGTTTATTATTTCGTGTAGGGTGCACAATTGAGGGATTGTGCGCCTATGTCCTGTTTCGTTTATATACCTAGTGCAGATTTGCTTAGAGCTTTCATCTTTTACCTACAGGTTTGCTTAGAACAGCTAACAGCAGCATGGTCTCAAATTTTTCCCGGAGACGCAAATTATGTACTACCTACATAATGGCTAAATTCTCTATTTTGTGCCTGAGCACATATAACAAGTTAGGTAGGTATCTAAGGGTAAGTGACTACGATGGAAATTACGCGACGGAATTCGTACATTTCTCTGTCCTCCAGTATTATGCTGTACAATACAATGTCGTAAGATTGTATGATCTCCAACCCACAACCGAAAACTCTGAAAACTGAGGAACGGAATTCAGCCGCCGAATTTAGGTTGCGTAATTTCGGTCGTAATGTGTCTATACACTAAGTGTATCAATTAAGGTCAATAGTTATTTGTACAACACGGAAGAAAGGTTTATATTTGCTACAAGTGCTAATAAAGCAGCGAAGGATACTAAAATTCAAACGTAGTATCCTATGTTCAGTAAGGCCTTCAAAAGCACGAGTAATTAATGAATCTTCTCTTATTTTATTAACTTGCGCAGATAAAGAATGGAACACGAATTTAGCAACATTATTTTTGACATCCTGCTCATGTATTTTATGTATGATAGATATGCAAACAATAATGTTGCTAATTCGGGATTAATTCTCTATCTACGCAAGTTATATCTACATGCCGAGAGATATCCTTTGGGTAAATGATTAGCAGCAGGTGGAATCGATGAAGAGAAAACACTTGTCTGCTACGGGTGTAGAAGTGGGGTGATGCTATTCTAAGCCAGCATCACATGGCTTGTTGTGCAAGGGCTCGTAAATAAACATACCTAATCAAATGAAAAACTGCGTTCATTTTTATTTCAAACTTTATTGTTTTATCATCTTAATTCTACGCGTTATGGAAGACACTCTTAGCTTTCTTCGCCTTTTTCTTCTGCTCCAGTTTTTTCTTCTGCTTCTCCGTGCTTCGGAGCAGCTTTCTGATGGCTTCGGAATCGTCTTCTGTTTCTTTTGCTTCTTCTTCTTGATCAAGGTCTATGGTACTCCCTTCCGCTGAAGGTTTCAATTTCTTTGATGCAGACTCCGAGGTGGCATGTATTTTCCTCTTGGATTTTTCCCTGTGGAAAAGATCAAAGTGTAAAATATTAAAACAATTTATTTCAAGGACTTTTTTCTGGCATGAAATTATTATTTTACTAAATTTTAAAAATAAGTACATGTATTTCAGGCACAAGTTCAAAAAGCGGCCAAGAGCGTGTCAGACACGCTCACAAATAGGGTTTTGTAGTCTACGTTTAAATATCAGGTCTTTCGGCGTTACAAAGTTAATTTTGTTGCTGGTTTGTTTGCAGCTGTATCACAAAATAGAGAGTACCTATACTGAAAGTTCACTCGGCCCTATTTCGGATTTTCGCGATTGGCACTTGTTACATAGCGAGGGTTGCTACTGTCAAAAAGCTCAAAATACAAAAATATCAAAACAGCAAAATCTGACAAAGAACGTCATATGATTCTGAGCCAATTTAAAATCCAAGAAATTTGACGCTCGTGTCAACCACCCAACCACCTTCTAAGTTACCTTGACTTCCCCTGAGATTCCGGTTATTTCCAGTTATATTTAGTAAGCGTCAAAATCGTCGCTAGTACTGAGTGAGCCATCTGGTAAAGGCGCCCGTGCGCCGTTTCCCTAATTTGTGGCTGTATGGTGACCAACCGCAAATTGAAAAACTTTAATATATTCTTAATATTAAGTGGTACAGTATTCGTTATAGTTTTCATGGTAACTTTATAATAAGAACTACACTTGCCATCAGAAAAATCGAGACGCTTTGCAACTTTACATTTTGTACGGATCACATTATCTCAGACATATGTTTATTTTGGAATGAATATATAATGTCGTTTAATAGTGAATATTACGAGGTTTCTAAATCATAATATCAACCTTCTTTATTCAACTTTCAGTTTCATATATTTAAGATTTTGTTCAACTATGAAAACGAAAGTGTCTCGATTTTTTTGATGGGGAGTATATATTCCATATTTTTTTCAAATTTTTAGCATGCGTACTTTAGAAGTTACAGCTGGAACAAATTATGGCACAAAAACGCCCCTTTTAAAAGCAAATATCTCGAGACAGAAACATTTTAGAGACTTTCTTTCAAAGAAACCTCCCCTTAGTTTTTAAAGACCTATTCAACGATACCCTACTCAATATTAGAGGAGAAAAAATAATTTTTTGCCCCCCTTTCACATGTATGGAAAGGGGGTCCAAAAAACAATTAAAATATTTTTTCTCAACATTTCTAAATTTGGGTCAACACGATCTATCTTCATACCAAATTTGATGTCGATAGCTCCAAAAATGACGGAGTTATGAGGGCGCGGCATACAGACAGACAGACAGACAGACAGACAAACAGAAAGACAGACAAACAGACAGACAGACAGACAGACAGACAGACAGACAGATAGACAGACAAACAGACAGACAGACAAACAGACAGACAGACAGACATGACGAAACTATAAGGTTTTCTAGTAGACTACGAAACCCTAAAAATGTGTAAATTCTTTTTCATATTTCGACCTATGTTCTTTGGGGAAAGTTGTTCCTTATCATCAGCTGGTTCTGAGTTTTCGCTATCGATCAACAGGAAAATTTCACCCTATATAAGTGAAACTTAATTTTTGTTTATTCCTAGCTGAATTTGCAAAATAGTTTCGAAGATAGCGCTCAGAATTGAGCAAGATCATTTTGCGTCAATGACATGACATTTTGCGACAAGGACATGACATAAAGCTTCATAAACATGTCATTGTTCGTCAAGAATGGGTTTATGACATGTAATTTTGGGTTAATGACATGACTTTTTGTGTCAAGGAAATTTACATTTTGAGACAAGGTCGTGACATTTTGCGGCAAGAATATGACATTTTGCGGGAAGAATACGACATTTTGCGTCAAGAAATTATATTTTCTGCCAAGGATACGACGTTTTATTTTAAGGACATAACATAACATTTCGAGTTAAAGATATGACACTTTGGATCAAGGGTATGACATTATGCGTCAAGGGCATGACATTTTGCGTTACGGGTATGACATTTTGCCACAAGAGCATGACATATTGCGACAAGAGCGTGTAAGCTTGCGACAAGGCCATAAAATTTTGCGACAGGTATACAGGGTGTTAGGGACGGTGTACCGAAAACTTTGCAAGCATGATCAGACCATCAAACTGAACAACTTTTACTATGGAGCCAATGGTGGGAAACGAAAAAAAAATTCCGACCTCCCATACAAAATTCACGATCAGCTGACTGACTTTGTATGGGAGGTCGGAAAATTTTTTTCGTTTCCCATCATTGGCTCCATAGTAAAAGTTGTTCAGTTTCATGGTCTGAGCACGCCTGCAAAGTTTTTGTTACACCGTCCCTAACACCCCGTATAGGGTGCAATTTTATTAGTGGCGGATCCGTTAAGGGTGTGTTCTGTCAATGAAACTGAACAACTTTCCCCAAGGAACATAGGTCGAAATACAAAAAAAATTTTGGTCGTCCCATACTAAGTGTGTCGGCCGGCCGGGTCAATTTGTATGCGAGGACCAAATTTTTTTTGTATTCCGTCCTATGTTCCTTTGGGAAAGTTGTTCAGTTTCATTGACAGAAGACACCTTTAACGGATCCGCCACTAATAAAATTACACCCCATTTAATATTACGCGTCAAGGATATGACATTCTGCGATAATGGTAGGTATGATATTTTGCGAAAGGACATTACCCAACAGTCTCCATGCCATCGAAGAGTTCATCCATATCATCTTCCTCCTTGACCTGGCTCTCCTCAAGTTCTTCAGCACCTGAAGGTCCAGGGTCTGCCACGTGGAGTAGAGGGGTGGTCGACTTGGTTTGAACCAGCACGCAAGACAGTTTCGAAGTTAGGTATTGCTGGAAGGAAAAAGAAACATTTTATTTTCATTTATTTTATTTTCTGTGAAAATGTGTTTTCAATCAAATAAAATTAAGAAGTACCTCTTCGGGGGAAACCATAAATTACGTCATCGATTTTTTTTCCAAATTTTGACCCAAATCCTATTTTCAAATGACGTAATTTATTGACGGGCTCTTAGTCTTAAACTAAAGTAGATAAAAACTCGTTGTATTTTGGTAAGTAATTCTGAATCTACTGGATCATTTTCAACAATTCTTTCACCATTAGAAAGCCACAGCATTCCTGAGTAATATTTTAGGGGTGAATCAGCTCATGAAACTGAACAATTTCCCCCAGGAACATAGGTCTAAATATAAAAACATTGGACCCACCATACAAAATGTACCAGCCGACCAAGTGGGAGGTTCACATTTATATTCACATTTCGACCAATGGGGAAAGTTTTTCAGTTTCATGAGTACCTTCACCTCCTATCGGCTTCATTTTTTGTTTTCTACCCACCCCGCAAGGGATATAAATTAGAGAGACGGCGCGCGGATATTACCTTGTAAAGTATCTCCTTGGTGTCGTGTCGGTGTACGCGGATGTGCCTGTCCGCACTCGTGCTGACAACCACACGAGTAGATCCCATGTCTGAAACAAACAACTCATACATGTTAGTTATACAGATACAAATCCACGCCTCACGCCGTGTGGTGCCGGCAGAGTAGAATAGCACCACCCCCTCTCTTCCCGTGGGGGTCGTAAGAGGCGACCGAGGGATAAACCCGACCCAAACAGCCAGGGCCAACCGTATGGTGGCGGTTAATGCACCACAAAAGCATTCCCAAGGAGGGTTGACGTCTGGTAGGCGGACGGTTGTAAAATAAGGCCAAATCCTTTGAAACATGATTTTGTGTTCAACAAAACGTGTTGCGCCGACCCCAAGCAGTTGGGATAAGAGCAGGAAGATGATGAAATCCATGCCTCAATCCCTTGTGGGGTAGGCAGAATCAGTTCTGACAATTATTTCAGTATCAATTTCTGAAAATAAGTGATTTATGAAATAACAATTCAACTGCCGTGTGGAAGAAGCGACAGTGATTTGAGGGTTGATGTGTATTGCAATCAATGGCGACAGACAGACAACCTGTCAATATGGTGATACACAGTCTTGTGTGTGAATGAGACTCAAACTTTTGTCAGACGTGGTATAAATGGCCGTATTTACAACCGTTTACGCTATGTGTACCCCGCAACGGATAATATGTATGTATGTTTTCAGATTTAACAGTTATTCCGGTCAAATTTTGGAATAGGTATAGCGCTATCTTGCGAATTAGTTGTTTAAAAAAACGTCCATTCAGTTCTATTTAAAAGCGACAGGTTCTATCGCCTAAGCCCAAATACAAGAGGCGTTGCCGGTACTAAAGGCGATAGGTGTAGGTTCAAATCCTTTTTAATCAAATCGAAAATGCAAGTTTTAAATGTGTAAGTAGTTAACACTGGAAGCATTTTAAAGGGCACCGCACAAAAGCCGTTCGGTCAAAATGGCTGAAATTTTGGGGAAATGTTATTGTAATACCAGCAGATAAATTGATAAACAAAAACCCAACTGAGATAATCTCAAACTTATGTTTTTAAAGTCCGCCATTTTGAATATATGAAATTTTAATATTCTTAGCAGCGCCAGTGTGTTTTTTTTTGTTAAGAGTATGTACCTACAAGCATTTTCACAAAATTTCAGCCAATTTTACCGAACGGCACCTCCGTCCTTTGGTATCGGTCGGCTTGCATTGCAATAGGTAGGTTCTTACCGGCAGTGGCAATGCTAGTTATGGCCCCGACGGCTCCTTTGTACCCCTTGTCGGGTCTCCCGGCGCGGAGGTCCACTTGATGCAGCTGACCGCGACCGAAACCCACCAGGAATAATCTGGAATGCATACAGGGTACTTAGGAAATTTGCAAAATAACCTAACACAGGAAGTGTTTTAAATATTAACTTGGTATGCATACAGGGTACTAAATTTACATACATAAAATATCACGCCTATATCCCTTGCGAGGCAGGCAGAGCGTTAACGGCTGTACAAAACGGTCATTTACACCACAGCTGACAAAAGTTTGAGTCATTCACAAGACTGTGTATCACCATAGACCATAGTGACAGATTGTCAGCCTGTCGCCTAAAATTGCAATTCATAAACTTTCGAATCCCTTAGTCGCTTCTTACGACACCCACGGGAAAGATATGGGGTGATGCTATTCTAAGCCGGCACCATACGGCTATACTCGTTTACCTCTTAGGGTTGGTAGTGGCACAAAATAGAGACTTTACACAAGGTTCATTCGGTCCTATTTCGGAAAATATCAAAGTAGGTTTAAGAATATATAAAAAAAAAGCAAAATTTGATAAAGAACGTCATATGATTATGTACCAATTTTATATCCATGAAATATGACGATCGTATCATCCACCTTCTTAGTTACCTTGACTTCCCCTGAGATTCCGGTTATTTCCAGTTAAAATCAGTACCTAAGCATCAAAATCGTCGCTAGTACTGAGTGAGCCATCTGTATAGGCGCCCCACGCGCCGTTTCCCTAATTTGTGGTAGTGGCACAGAATGTTGCACAGAATACATAATAGTAGTAGTGGTTGAAAACCAGTGCTGCCCTCTTTTGAGTATTTTATGCACCCTTTGCAACGCTGCAGAACACATGTGCGATTAACTGTGTACGAGTGTTTATTTCTAATCAAAAAGAATCATGCCCACTCTAGTATGGATGTTCGTCTATTGCTTGCCTCACTACTTGCAGGCCTCGCATCAAAGTCAAAGTTAAATAATTATAAAGTCTAATTATTGCTTACCATTTTGTAACTGAAACTAATTTAATTATGACAGGAGTTCTGAAGTTATTGAATGTTGAAGTTGGGTTTCAGAAGAGACAAAAGTTCTGAAGTTTGTCTGTATAAATTGTATTTCGTTCTTAAATCGTTATCGTGAGCTATACCGAAGTAAACAGTGCAAAAAAGGTTCACACCACAGTAAAATCTTTGGGAAAAATACCTAACGGTAGAAAGACCTTCTACAGTTAACTTAGTTTCCCTGTTTTGTACAACAATTGCCGTAGCTATTCTTCATTAGAATGAGGGTTATTATTACATATTGCTTTAATTTTCGTTTTGAGGCGAGACAATATCTTAGACCAGAAATGGGCATTCTTCTTTATTATTTTCTTTTTTTTTGTTGAATGTATGTGTGAGTTCAGTGTTGTAATACTGTGCAATAAAGGTTTTATCTATCTAGGTAGGTACCTTTCGTCGAACCCGGGCGCGATGCAGGTGGCCGCCATCTTGGGGAACTCCACGTTCACCACCGGCCGGCGCTGGGCGCGCGTGTCGTACAGTCTGGAATTAACCAAAGTTATGTTATTTTTCATCCCCTCTATTAAAAAAACTACGCTTTGGTCGCACATAAGTGGGATTAAAATAGGTTATTTAATCCCAAGGGATTAAAATTCATTTGAATTTGGAACACAAATATTTGCAGCCAATCAATAGAAAATTTACTACAGATGGGTTTTTTCTCTGCAACACTACCTGTTATCTGCTATTTTAATGATTTTTTTTACACCTAGTATTTTGCTCTTAAAACACCTAATTCCTAGCAAAATTTGAAATTAAAAAGTAATGTGTCAAATTTTATTTTTCTTTTGGCGCGATAACTGGCCAGCAATGGGCAACAACAATATTCAACCTTATAATTATATTGCAATAATATGAAATGAAATGAGTGATAATGTTTTGTAAATATTGGATGTTTATAACGCAATTTATAAGATGTATTGTAAAATAATGGACAATAGCAAGCAATATTTAAAGAACTTCGTAGATTAAGTAAGTATTTATTGTTTTTCTCATAGAGGGGGATGAAAAGTAGTATGTATCACTCGGGTATAAAGTTATTTATTTTCGGGCGACTTACATTGAATCCCTCGCTTCACTCACGATTCTACTTTAAAATCCCTCGCTGCGCTCGGGATTTTACTCTAGAATCCCTCGTTCCGCTCATGATTCAAACTAACGATTTATTTAGGGCGAGGGCGCTATTTTGAATCACGAGCGGAACGAGGGATTCTAGAGTAAAATCCCGAGCAAAGCGAGGGATTTTAAAGTAGAATCCTGAGTGAAGCGAGGGATTCAATGTAAGTCGCCCGAGAATAAATAACTTTATACCCAAGTGATACATACTACTTTTCATCCTCTATGAGAAAAACAATAAATACCTACTTAATCTACGAAGTTCTTTAAATATTGCTTGCTGTTGTCCATTATTTTACAATGCATCTTTTAAATTGCGTTATAAACATCCAATTATTACAAAAACATCACTAATTTCATTTCATAATTGTGAGGATTTATATTGTTGTTGCCCATTGCTGGCCAGTTAACGCGCCAAAAGAAAAATAAAATTTGACACATTACTTTTTAATTTGTAATTTGGCTAGGAATTAGGTCTTTTATGAGCAACATACTAGGTGTAAAATACTCAATAAAATAGCATATAACAGGTTGTGTTGCAGAGAAAAAACCCACCTGTAGCAAATTTTCGATTGATTGGCTGCAAATATTTGTGTTCCAAATACAAATGAATTTTAATCCCTTGGGATTAAATGACCTACTTTAATCCCACTTATGTGCGACCAAAGCGTAGTTTTTTGAATAGAGGGGATGAAAACTACTATTATTGCATACATTCATACATACATAATATACGCAAATATTTTAATTTAAGGGATAAACTAGCCCATGAAACTGAACAACTTTCCCCATGGAACGATACATGTATAACTAAATAACGAAATGGTCGAAATAAGAAAAAAATTTAGACCTCCCATACAAAATGTATCTGCCGACTGAGACAATTGACCTCCTTTTGGACTTGTTGTTTTGTAACACGTTGTATCATCATCATTGCGGGGTAGGCAGAGTGTAAACACCACGTCTTACGAAAGTTTAGGAGTCATTCGGAAGACTGTGTATCACCATAGTGACAGATTGTCAGCCTGCCGCCTAAAATTGCAATACACATCAACTCTCAAATCTATTAGTCGCTTCTTACGACACCCACGGGTAAGATATGGGGTGATGCTATTCTAAGCCGGCACCACACGGCTGAAACCTGAAATTAACATTGATACAAGTTTGAAATTAACATGTTATTTTAGCATTGATACAAGTTTTTTCTTAACTACATACTTTCCCCATGAATGTAGGTATGCTAAGACACTATGAAATGGGGCCCAATGAATGCAAAGCCAACCCACAAAGCATGCTGCTATCCATTCACTTCTATCTATTTCGATTTTTATGCAAGTGCTATATTATTCTCATAGTCATAAATGAAAATAAGAAATTTAAAAAAAAATCACGCATCGTCGCTTGGAGACGAGCATCAAGAGATTGAAATTTTGCAAGCATCGATCGGTGCATCGATAGCACAGTGGCAAAGTAGGGCGTTAATTCATGTGGCCCGGGTTCGAGCCCCGGTCGATGCATGTAATTTTTTCGCATTTTTTTCATTTCCTGCTAGTTTACCTGACATATCCATGTCTGCTGGCAGCTGCCACTATATTCCCCCCTCCCTGAACTCCGAAGGCAAGACCGGAGACCCAGACAGGTCTTCTTAACTGCAACCAGTCGTGAGCCAGGTTCTTGGCTGCAAATATGGGGGTAGGAGTGCCTATTCGCCAGATTTTCAGGTCGTTCTCTTCGCCACCTGCAAGAAATGTCAATCAAATCAACTTTAAGACACATTACGCGGGTAATTTTATTATCTGTCTCCAATATTTTTATGTATAAACTTATCATGATTTTGTGTTCAAACAAAACGTGTTGCGCCGACCCCAAGTAATTGGGATAAGGACAGGAAGATGATGATGATATTCCTCATCAAAAAATCGAGTCCCTTTCGTTTTCATAGTCAAACAAAGATAAAAACATATTATGTCTCAGATAAATGGATCCGTACAAAACGTAAACTTGCTAAGTGTATCGATTTTATACAGGGAGTAACGGAAAAGTTATTAATTTCGGCTTGTTATACAGCCGAAAGGAGGTCAATTTTTTTTCATATTTTGACCCATGTTCCATGGGGAAAGTTGTTCAGTTTCATGAGTAGCTTGACCTCCTTTCGGCTTGTTATACCCTTTCCGTTACTCCCGGTATATATTTTTCCCGCTATTTCTCGCTAATGTACCTACCTACATTGTTTGTAATCAATACAGTTGCATTTAGTGATCAAAATCCGCCATCTTGACTGAGCTAGAGTCACTCGCGTTGCTGAGACGAATCTAACGACACCGCTAATGTATTCTGATTTTTAATGCACTCACAGTGCTACATTATTCTCATAAATTATAATGAGAAAAATTCGATCGGCGGTAGATAGGTAATGATTTTGAAAAATTCATTATCGACCGCCGGGTCTTGAAGCCGGGACTGTAGGGTACCCAAGGGTACCGTCCCACCGCTCTGCCAACTGAGCTACGGGCGCCTGGCGGACACTGGTGAATTTATCAAACTCTCGATGCTCGTCTCGAAGCGACGATTAAGCGACATCTAGTAGTAGTTTTTTTACAACTAAATACTTTGGTTAGTCCATGTTACAGTAAGAATTCATTTTCAACTTATGACACCTATTACGTCAACATCCCCTGAGATATACTCTCGAAAAACATAACCCTTCTTCTGAGGCAGTCGGGTAAAAAGGTGTTTAAATACAACCATAACAGCCACAACAGTCCACTGCTGGACATGGGCCTCCCCCTATCGGGGGGTATTTGCCATACTCGCCACGCTTGGCAGGCGGATTGGCGAGCGCAGTACCAAGATTTTACATTTACAGGGAACGCTGCTGCCCATTCCCTGGACGAACATCCCTTAGCCGCTTCTTACGACACCCACGGGTAGAATTGGGGTGATGCTATTCTAAGCCGGCATCACACGGCATAAATGGCACGGCAATGTTTAAATAGGATAGAAGATAAGTAATAAACTATACTAACCGGTAGCAAACAGTGTTGGCTCATCGGGACACATTTTCATTACATCTAGTTTTCCACCTGTAACAAAAATATACACTGTTTTAGGGTCTATGTTGAATAATACATAGTATAATATGAAATCCCATTTTCGCCTCTGTCTGACGTGGAATTCGCTAACTTCTCCTAATTAGGTACATAACGGATTTTGATGTGGTTTACGAGGTAGGCAGAGCGCCAACGGCCGTAAAAATACGACAAATATTTGATCGTCGTGTATCGCTATAGTGACAGGTTTTCAGCCTGACGCCTAAAATTGCATTAATAAATCGATCTAGATAGGTTTCGTTTTCCAAAAATTTATGCTTCACACTTTTTTTTGTTAATTCTTTTAAAACTAACAACGGCATCTGTTGGTGAGTAAGACAGTATAACCACAGAATATAACCGACTATATAATCGACAAAATCCAAGAGAGCTCAGTCCACCAGTAGCCTATGCAACGAAACTAAGGGCTACAATTCTATAGGTCAAATTTGATGTACACTGCGTAGCCGGTTTGCTAATGGGATAATAATGGCTAACTGACTACTCAATGTACATAAAATTTTACCAGTAGACTTGTAGCCTTTATTGCTTAGGCCACACAGCTGGTGACAATTAAATTTATAATGCCATGCATAGTAACAATAAATACCTGTATCAATAACACAATCCTCCTTCTTCCTCCACAACTTGACGGTACCGCTGGCCACAGCGGCGATCATTCTCCGCTTGTACCGACCGAGACCGACTATGTTACCAGTGCCAAAATCAGCGGTGTATGACTTTTGGAAACCTTGCAGTGTGTCGTATACTTTTATCTGAAAAAGGATTTTACATTTACAATTTCTTTTCATATAGTCACTCATCATTATATATAATAAAACTAAGTTGATAAAATGTACGTGCCGATAAAACTTAAAAAAGATTCCCGGTACGATAAAGGGACTTATATAGTGTGATGGCCCTTTATCCCCCCTAGAACAAGAAAGTTCCCGTTTTAATTTAAAGAACGTATTTTTAAAGATTTAAGGGGTTTTCCAATCCCTCAACAGTAGCGCCATCTGCTGTCGAGTAGTTGAACTCCATTTAGAACAACGATGAACGCACATTTGTCAGTACAGCCCCACCGCACGCGCCGCATTTTGAATTCTTTGTAAGAAGATTGTAACCGAGATAGCTATCATAACAACAAATTAATATGGTCACACTGACTGCGTATATGTGTGCGACCCCTTCAGCATTATTCGGCGCGTACGGCGCGTGCGGTGCGGCTGTACTGACAAATGTGCGTTCATCTTAAGGCATCATTGATTAGCATTTATTTATCTTTTAAGATCCAAATTATTTGATGTGTTTCGAAGGAATTAAACTATAATTTGATTAAAAATAAGAAACTTAAAATTTCTTTGCTAAAATACTGTTTTCTATGGAATTAAAAAAAAAAAAAAAAAAAGCCTTTATTTCTACCAACTTGTTTTTACATTTTAACTTAAATCCAATTTATAAATAAAACACTTAAGTATTTTCACATTCTTTAGTTTTCTTCCTCTATTATGGTAGTCGCCTCTTCGGCGTAGGCCTCCCCCAAAGTCTTCCACAGTTTTCTGTTTCTTGCCTTCTGCATCCAATTTGTTCCTGCTCTTTCTACAAACACATCCATCCACCTTCTCCTTGGCCTTCCTCTACTCCTCTTGCATTCTCTAGGTGTCCACTCTGTGACCCTTTTTGTCCATCTATCATTACTCATCCTACTCACATGTCCTGCCCAATTCCATTTCAACTCCCTGATCCTTTCTATAATGTCTTTTAGTTTTGTCTTCCTTCTGATATCTATGTTTTTGATTTTGTCAATTTGTCTTATTCCTATCATACTCCTTTCCATTTTTCTTTGGCATATTGCCAATTTAAGTTCGTCCTTTTTCCTCAGTGCCCATATCTGGCAGCCGTAAATAAGGCATGGTAGTATAGATGACTCATATGTCCTTTTCTTTATGTGTAGGCCAATTTTTTTTGCTTTTCATGATTTCCTTTAATTGCCAAAATCTTCTCCACGCTATTGCTATTCTTCTATTTATTTCACTTTCGGTCTGGTCTTGAAATGATATTTGCTGTCCTAAATATATATATTCTTTTACAAATTCTATGTTTTCTCCTTCAACCTCTACTTTTCCTATTTCTCCATTTGTAATTATTTTAGTTTTAGAAGCGTTCATATAAAGACCTACTTTTTTACTTTCGTGAGCTAGTTCTTGTACCATATTTTCTAAAGAACTATAACTTTCGGCAAAAACTGCTATGTCATCTGCAAAGCGAAGATGATTCAAGTATTCTCCATCAATCTTTATTCCTTTATCTTCCCAATTTAGTTCTCTGAATATCATTTCCAATACCGCAGTAAACACTTTAGGTGAGATTGGATCTCCTTGTCTCACACCTTTTTGGATAGGGAACTCTTTGCCTTCAGTTTCCATTTTAACTTTTGCCGAACACTTTGTATATATGTTGTGTATCACTTTGATCAGTTCTGGTTGAACACCTTGCTGGCTGAGTGCCTTCCATATGGCTTTATGTTCTAGTGAATCAAAGGCTATTGTGAAGTCTATAAAGCAGATGTATATTGTCTTTCTATATTCCTTGCATTTTTCCACCAGTTGTGCTACTACTTGAATGTGATCTAGAGTTGAGTATTTCTTTCTGAATCCCGCCTGCTCTCTCGGTTGGTTTTCATCTAGGATTTTTGTAATTCTATTTGTTAGTGTTTTGGAGAACGTTTTGTATATGTTAGTCATAAGACTGATAGGTCTGTAGTTCCCCAAGTCATTTCGATCTCCTTTCTTGTATAGAAGGGTAATTGTAGATTTAGACCACTGATCAGGTGCATATCCCTTTTCTAGTATTTCATCGAAGAGTAATTTTAGTGGTGTTACTATAGCTTCCATTAGGCATTTAAGAATTTCGTTGGTGACTTTATCCTCGCCTGGTGTTTTGTCCATTTTTAATGATTTTATTGCTGTTTCTATTTCTGAAGTTAGAAATTCTAAGTCTGTTGTTGGACTGGAGTCGTCGCCTGGTAACTGTGGTAGGTCTATCGAAGATGTGTCTTTTGATGAGTATAGGTTTCTGTAAAAAAGTGTAGCTTCGTTGATTATATCGGGCCTTTTATTTAATAGCTTTCCGCTCTGTCTTTCATACTCACAGCCCATTCTTTCTTTCTATCCAGTTCCTTGAATGCTTTCTTTATGCCTCCTGTTTTCTCTATTATACTAGTAAATACTTTCTCTCTCTGATCTTTCTTGTCTTTCTTTAAGCTTCTGTTTATTTCCTTACTTACTTTGGTTATCTTATCTCTGTTTTCCTTTGTTCTCTTTTCTTTATATAATTGTTTTCTTTTATCTAGTAGTAAGCTCGTATTTAAAGATTCTGATTTGTAGGTAAGGGGCTTTTTGTTTGGCAATTGTTCTATAAATTGTTTTAGCTCTTTCTGTAGACTATCATATTTCTTTTGTAAATTGTCTGTTTTTTCCATTGCTTCTACCATTCTATTTCTGATTTTCCTAGCATCCTCTCCTACTAGCTTAGGTATGTGGAATTACCCATATGATTTTTATTATCTTTAGAATTTATTTCAAACTTTGTGATTAGGCTAAGTTGATAAAATAATTTACTACGTGTTTCAGTATTTTCTTATTTTAAGCCACTAAAGGGGTGAGAAGATTTTATGAAAATTGTGGATTTGAAATGCAATATATTTCAAACTTTTTTATTAAACACGTGTAAATACCGCGAGTGAAACCGCGGGCGAAAAGCTAGTCAAATAATATAATTCTTTATTGCACATATAAAACAAAAAACATGATAATATGTCCAGTGAAAGAAAAGTACAACAAGGCGGCCTATTGCTATTGTAGCAATCTCTACCAGGCAACCTTTGGGTGATAAAATACTGTGTTATAGTAAGCGGGATAGTGCATTTAATAATACATTAACTACTTATAGTATTGTACATACTACTAATACATCCCAACTGCCCATATCTCAAATCAGTTGGGGTCAGTCAGAGAAATGGCAATGTTTAATGACCTGACTGACACCAACACTCTTTGGGAATGCTTTTATAGGTTGTATCACTGCCACCATGCGGTTGACCATAGTTGACATATATTCTTTTTCTTCATCTTTTCACAGTAACAGATATTCAGCCGACGTTTAAAACTCTATGCCTTTCCATAGCAATACTTGTCGTAAATTTTACTCTAACTTAATTCTGACCTGTTGATTTCTCTGTCCGATTATGATTTCTGTCTGCGCCTCGTTCCCCCATTCCATACACGTAATGCAGTCGTCCTTCTCCAAAGACTTTATTGGCACCAAGTTTTCTATACATTTCTTTGAGTTTTTAGCTGTGTCTGTGTGGAATTTTATGTCTGAAAAAAAAAAACATGTTATATAATTTCATTTAGATTTAGATTTAATTTCAAGTTGTGAACATATTTTTTTCATATTTATTCCTGCTCTTTGGAAAATGTTGTTTAATATTTCATTTTTCTTGCCAGAAAAACTGTATATTCATAAGATAACCTACGGATGGTTACAAATATTTTTTTTATTAATTTAGTCAAGAAAGATATGATTAAGTACTTTCAAAATTATCACCGCAGGCAGGATTTAATCCTGCAACTTTCAGAATCAGTACTGCTGACGCCTTTGACTGTAGGTAAGTTGAAAGTCGCAGGTTCAAATCCTGCCAGGAGTGAAAAATTTTCAAGAGTCCCAAAAATTTTATGCCTAATACAGTAGGTTATTAATAGTTTGTTATTCAAAATCGGTGATCTTTAATGTAATAGCTTCATAGAAAGTGCACTTCTGGGTGTAAAATAATGACATCTGTTGTTTAGAGTCTAGTTTACTTGTGGACCACTAAACCAAGTTTCATATGTCAAAAGAAGCTAAAATTTCGGTAAAAATTGGAATAATTGATGCATCATCTGCATCATTAGGAATACTATACAAGAAAACCAGGCCTTATATATAAGATATTCGGAAGATAATTGATTATATTTAGCTAGAAACTAAACATTCGTTCCAAAGCTAAAATAAAAGAAATACTCACGTTTGAATGAACCTATTTTACTAGCGACAAATATGTCGATTTGTTTGTCTTCTGTGAGTAACATTTTGCTTATTTTTAGTTATAATAACTCAGTTTTTTATAATTAAATACACGATGTACAAACACAAGACAACACATGGGATTCTTGACATTTTTATTTTTAAATTATTTTGAAAAGACAAACAAGCATTGCGTTTTGCTTCCTCCTTCCACTCATCCATGTTTACACTCGACAACTTGCAGTGGTGATTAACTCAGAAGAGTGAGTCTTTAGGAGGAGTGATGAGACCAGTAGGTCGAGTGACGACGGAGGAGGGAAAAGGGTTGCAACCCGCCTGGTCAGGGAGTTCAGACCAGGGGAACGACTGTTCCAACCGGACATGTTTGGAAGTTGTATTTATAGCGATCGACGGAAACACTTCGATACCGCGTTTCAGGCTTCGTCTTCTGATTGGCTCATCTTCTCTCACAGTGTGACATAGCTTGTTATACAGTTGCTAGGCAGCTTAGGACTTGGCATGTGGGGCGCATGCGCGCCGCCACATCACTCCCCCCTTTTGGAGTGTCGAAGACGCTGTTCAGCCATTGATGTCTTGAGGCAGAAATGCTTCATCGTGCAGTCAGGCGGTAAGGCTAGCAGGCATGTAGCAGTGGTAGAGCAGGCTGCACGCTGGAGTGTGTCGACAGTCGTGGCTGCTGTAGACCCTGAGATGCTTGAGTGCCGACCGAGGATAGAGCACATGTCGTACTGTAGATCCAATACTGGTACTGCGATGAATGCCGAAGACCAAGTGGCTTGATGATGCGTTGAGGTTAAGCAGTCCAAGTTGCGCTGATGTCCGGTGGAGTGGTGACGTCATGTTTTGCTTGGTGCTGCAGTCTGGCGAAGCGTTGCGGCGAGCAGGTATGCAGAGGCGAGCAGGATACTGGAGTTAATACTCTGACAGTGACAGCTGCTGTAAGCCGTGCAGGTGCTGATGCTGGCTCCAGGTCTTCGATGCGTCGATGACAGGTGGAGGCAGGAATGATGCCGAAGAGGTGCTGGAGAAGATGTGACTGCAGTGGTTGATGATGATGACGTCTGGCTCCGTTGATGAAGGTTGCGATGTCCGTCACGTCGTCGCTGTTGATCACGTCGGGGTCACCAATGTAGGAGGAGTGATGAGACCAGTAGGTCGAGTGACGACGGAGGAGGGAAAAGGGTTGCAACCCACCTGGTCAGGGAGTTCAGACCAGGGGAACGACTGTTCCAACCGGACATGTTTGGAAGTTGTATTTATAGCGATCGACGGAAACACTTCGATACCGCGTTTCAGGCTTCGTCTTCTGATTGGCTCATCTTCTCTCACAGTGTGACGTAGCTTGTTATACAGTTGCTAGGCAGCTTAGGACTTGGCATGTGGGGCGCATGCGCGCCGCCACAAGTCGAACGAATCACAACACTAAAGTAGGGCAGAAGTAGGGCTTTTTTGACAGGCATTATAGACTGAGACCTTCACCTGTCGAGAAAGAGTACGCATAAAAAAATATATATTTTGTTTTGTTTGTGTGTTTTGTATTTTGAAACTGAAAAATGAGCAAGAGATAAATGAAACAGCCAGAATGAACGAATATACTGTGTTTGGGCAATGCCGTTGTTGCCTGAAAACCGGCAACCACAAGAGTTTCACGGATCCATACTCCAGGGACGGCATTCTAGTGGATTTCCGCGAATCGTTTTTGGCCTGCTTCAATTTGATTGTAAGTTAAGTACTGTCTCTTGTGTTGTGGTTTTACAAACGTCTTCCTCATATTATTGTGTCGACAAATCGGCCAATGGCCCCTGTTGTCTGTTCTTTTGCCAACTTTTCTTTTACTCATCAACAACAACAGCTTATTATAATGAAAATAAGAATTAGAAAAAATGTCATACATCGACCGGGAATCGAACCCGGACCGCATGGGTAAACGCCCCACCGCTCTGCCACTGAGCTATTGATGCACCAGTTGATGAATGCCAAATTTTCTATCTCTTGATGCTCGTCTCCAAGCAATGATCCAGTGACATCTGTAGAAAGTATTTAGAACTTACTACATGGTTAGTCCACATTATTAGTAGAATTCTCACAAACGAAAATAAGAAATAGAAAGGGCGTTTACCCATGCGGCCCGGGTTTGATTCCCAGTCGATGTATGAAATTTTTTAATCATATAGCACTGTGAGGGCATTAAAATACCAATAGCTTTGATTTCAGTTATTATCTGACAAAGAAGTAACTGAAAATCTGAACCTGATCTGCTATACTTGCACACAAACATTGAACGAGGCTTGCAAATTCAAGAACATGGTTGTTCATTCGGAGGAATACCTCCGGGGCTTGATCAGCAGAAGGAGAAATGACTTCGGCACTGGTAAGCAAGCCAGGTATTCATTGGGGACAAAATCCCAGATACTTCGTTTATTATAGAATGTATCTGGACAATGTTCGTAATGTGGACGTATTTTGAACAATATTCCCGAACAAAGTTCCCATGTACACATTGGGAAAATTGTTCAGATACATTGTATAATATACAAAGTATTTGTTTTTTTTTTTGCAATGAATACCTGCCTTCAAAACCTGCCCTGCAGTTGCCAATCCGCCTGCCAAGTGTGTAGTCCGGTATGGCCGGCACTATTTGAGGACATAACTTACAAATGTATCATTGTGTTATTTGTGCCTATAAAGCCAGGTATTCATTTGGGACAAAATCCCTGATACATTGTATCATCATAGACAATGTTTATGGACAATGTCCCCAATGTGTACGCAGTTTTTCAGGAACTTTGTTCGGGGACATTGTTCAAAACACGTCCACATTGGGAACATTTGTTGGGAACACAAAGTTCTGGGATTTTGTCCCCAATGAATACCCGCCTTAAAGCTTATTTCATTTTGTGTAATTTCTTACAGATGCGTAAATTTTTGATTCAATGTTTGGGAGCTCATTCAATTTTATTATAATCAGCATTTAAGCTGAAGCAATTAGTGCCAAAGTACCAATGGCAAAAGGTCCCGATTGTTTTTTACCTTTAATTCATATTATCAGGTATGGAATTGTCCAAACAATAACCTTTTAGAATAGGTATCCTATTAATATTATAAAGGCGGATGTTTGTGTGTGTGTTTGTTACGACATCACGCTAAAACGGCTGATTAGATTGACATGAAATTTTGCACAAATGTAAAAGAGTAGGTATTTAGAATAACACAAGCTACTTTTTACCACGGGAAAATGTCTTATTCCTACGGGATCACGCATATTCCAATATTTTTGCAAAGGTGGCGTGCCTGAGCCGATTCTTGTTTTAAACGTTTTCGCCGAAAACTAACAGCGACATCTCTTGGTGAGTAATGCTTTTTTCCCGCGGAATAATAAGTTGCAGAGGTTAAACCGCTGACGGGCAGCTAGTAGTCCATATGGACTTGAATGCAGATCCGCGTAAATGCAGATTATGCAGATAATAACTTTCGATATTCTTTATTTTTGGAATTGTCATCTTGTTTCAGAAATCAAGTTGGGGCTTCATTCAGAGATAGATATAAAAGAAGAAGATGGAGAAATGCTGCTTGACAATGAGCATTGCAGTGTAGAAAGTGATGGTAAAGGTATGCTAAGACCAGACCAGTTTAAATACAGTTTGGACAATTTAAACTTAACCGAGAAATCCAAACAAGAGGACAGCAAGATACAGGCATAATCAGTTGCTCATTTGAAACAAAATCCCTGTGAATACCAAATTTTAAAACACTCCTCGTGTTAGGTATACAATTTTTGGAAAACTTGCAAAATTTTCCACCGCAGGCAGGATTTGAACCTGCGACCTTCGGCATTTGTACTGCCGACGCCACTACTAACCGCGATTCTAATCAAGCCTGCGAATTTTGCAAGTAGGTATATCTTGTCCACTAACGCGTGGATGAGCTCCATCTGATTAGAACTGCGGTAGCCCAGTTGGTAGTGGCGTCGGCAGCACAGTTGCCGAAGGTCGCAGGTTCATATCCTGCCTGTGGTGGAAAATTTTGCAAGTTTTCCAAAAATCCCTGTGACTTTGTAACTGATACAATGTTCCCGAAAAATTCCCAATGCAGATGCATCCTGGGTTGGAACATGGTCCCGCAAAATTGTATAAAAATATCGGAGAACTTTTGTATATAAGCAATATCGCTGACTGTCTGTCCCCGAAATGTTCCCAATGAATACCCGCCTTAAGAATGTCTGAATGATATCCCAGTCATACGCATAATATCTCTCAGCATTACACCCTTTCTCTCGTTTTAGGGTCTGGGTCACTCGATCAAAATGGAACCCTATTACCAGAAACTATGGAAGAGGCGCCTATAGAAAAAGATGACAGTATGGACGAAGTAATGTCTAATTTGAGTTCCAAAAATAAACCGGAAGAAAAACGTGTAGAGACCAAAGCGAAAGCAATCCAAGGTAATAGTCTATTAAACATATTTTTCAAAACCCGGTACCGTGTAGTGCCGGCTTAGTCTATCATCACCCCATATCTTTCCCGTTGGTGTCGTAAGAAGCGACTAAGGGATTTGAGAGTTGATGTGTAGGTATTGCAATTTTCGACGACAGGCTGACAACCTGCCACTATGTTTATACATAGTCATCTGAATGACTTTCAAACTTTAGCCTTTTTTACAGCCGTTTATGTTCTGCCTAGCCCGCAGGGGATCTAGGCGTGGATACTTATGTATGTAGGAGGGCTATGTTTTTCAAGATTATGTATGTATATGGACAAGTTAATTCGTTTTCACGTTCTACAGCCCAGACGACTGGGCGCATCTTGACATGTGAGGTGTCGTTAGATTTGTCTCAGCAGCGCGAGTGACACTAGCTATAAAAAAATTCAAGATAGCGTTTTTTTATCGAAAATTACAACATTGAAAATACCGCAGTCGGGTTTTTGTTTTTTAATACATCTGATTGTTCGTTTTAGGGTCGTGTGCTGGGTCACTCGATCAGAACGGAACCCTATTACCACAAACTATGGAAGACGCATCATTACAAAAACAAGACAATATAGACAAAGTTGTATCAAAGAGTTCCATATATAAACCAAAAGAAAAACAGGTAGAGACCAAAGCGAGAACAAACCAAGGTAATAGTCTAAACAGGTTTTTTAAAACCCGGTGCCATGTGATGCCGGCTTAGACTAGCATCACCCCATATCTTTCCCGTGGGTGCCGTAAGAAGCGACTAGGGGTCGTCCATAAATTACGTCATCGTTTTTTTTTTTCCCGAGTTTAGACCCCCTCAACCTAAAATCATCTGCTTGTCCCGGATACCTATTAATCTAATGGAAATACATTAAGTGTGAGACGTCGTGTAGGCCATCATACCGAATAATTTTTATTATGGGGCCAAGTTATAAAAATATAAATAAAACCGCGTTTTGTTGACATAATATTGACCACAAACTACATAGAAGAATGAACCATCTTTTTTTGCCGTTTGTGTGTATAGGGCGGACGGGCAAAGGTATTAGGTAAATAAAGGTATAATTCATAATAATTCATAATTCAATAATTTATTTCTTAGTAGGAATTTACAAGATTCTCTATATGAAAGTCACATTCTAATTCAAACTTAAAAAAGAGAAAATTTCTAATGCAAAAAAATTTCCCTTTTTTATTACAATTTGTGTTCCTACTCTATACGCGGCTCTATACAGCCTATAGGACCGACCTACGGTGGCGCCATCTACCCTACGCTTTCACCCGCCAACCCCATTGGCAACATTGTTGTGGACATCCTACTCAAATTGTAACATAGTATCTACCTACTATGCCATCACCCACTCATTTTTAGCCATCAACTTCACATTTTTGAATTTCATCGTCTATCGTTCCGTATCACGTCACCACTTTCTTTTTTTTTTCAGGCAAAGAAACTCCAGATTTTCTTAAGTCAGAATGTTGTTTCACCGACTTCCTGTTGAAACGTTCAAAGACGAGTACAAAAGTACTGAGTGATGAACTATTAGCACGTTATGACGCTATAGGCCGCGCCTGTCCCGAATTAAACATCTATCTCAAGAACCAAAGAAGGCGATTTCGTATGGAACTGTACGATAAGTACCCATGGATAACGGGAAGCTGCCAACTCAACGGAATGTTTTGTTTTCCGTGTCTTCTATTCGCGACTTGTTCTTCTTCCGGCGCATGGGACAATGAGGGATATTCAGATTTGCGTAATCTGTACGTTGCCGCTCGCAAGCACTCGCAAAATGTTCGCCATTTGAAAAACGTTTTGATACTCACAAATTTACGTAAACAAGCAACACCTGCTTATATTTGCGTTGAGAAAAACAGGATAGCGAAACGGAACCGCGATCTAATGAAGCGTTTTATTGATACTGTAGTCTTTTTAGCCAAACAGGGTTTATTCGAACACGTTTGTTCAAAAAACAATCACTACGTCGAAACACTGTCGTTTCTACGCGAATACGACGCTCTTCTCGACTTGCATATAGAACAATGTTCGGCGACGGAAAACCCCGAGTTTTCAGGTGTATCCAGCGAAACCCAAAACGATCTTTTCGCGTGCATCGCGCTAGTTGTCAAAGATGCCATTAAAAAAGAAATACGTCAGGCTGATTTCGTTTCAGCTATAATTGAGAAAGAAACGGTCGGCAAGAAAATGCCACTGCTTCTAAGGTATGTTTCGATGAATGGCGTGGAAGAACGGTTGTTAGGATTTTTAGACGCGCCAGACAAATGTGATACGACCGCTCTGACTGAACAGTTGTTGAATGTGCTTGAGCAGTATGAATGCAAAGATAAATTAGTCGGACTATCCTATCCGTTCATACCTGAAGAGAACGCAACTCAAGACAGATTGATGAAGGAATGTCCGATGACGGTATCCGTCCCGTGCCACTCCCATTCCTTAAGCTTACTCTTGACATATTCCTTGGAAAGCATTCTCGAGTACAAATCGTTTTTCGCCGACGTCAACTCTGTCCTGCGGTTTTTCGATAGATTTCCGAATTGCTCGACATTGTTGAAAGAAATAGTTGACCAACGCATTCCGGGGGAGACGTTTTTGTTGCGCTCCGACAATTCGCGTGCTGTCAAAACTGTTTTCGACCATAGGCTAGACATGTTGCAAACTTGCAAAACGATGCTCGGTGATATCGAAAGCCCTGAGTGGGACAGTGAAGCTCTTTTGATAGCCGAGGGTTTAGTAAAAAAATTACAAGACATGCAATTCTGTTTCCTACTTCACGTTTTCGCGGACATTTTCGAAAAAACTTATACTCTTGACGGGTTATTGCAATCTAAAGCAATCGAATTTAAGGACGCAATGAAGGAGATCAACCAGTTTAAAAGCTGGCTGATGGAAACCTTTACAAGGAGATTTTTTATAATTTACGGTACCGTGCAATTCTGTGAATCCACAAGACATTCCCATTTGAATTGTACGGAAAAGAGAGCGCTTTATTACCAGATGTTTGAAGAAATAATTAAAATCGTACAACACCACATCGAATTTACGTACAAAGCGTTTTCACAAATGCCTTTCTTGGACTTGCTCAACAAAATGCATTACATTCGTTTTCATAACATTCACCCCGAAGAAAAGATTCGTGCTCTTTTGAAACAGTTTCCGGACGAATTTGAGTATTCGCCTTTGAGTAACGAATTGAAAGCCTTATACTCTACAAAGTTTCTAGAAAATTTCGACGCGTTACAGCTTTACTTACACCTAACATCATCGGGAATTCGAGAAACGTTTCCAGAGACGATACGCCTTTGCGATCTGTTTCTTACACTGCCCGTGACAAAATCCGAAGAAATATCTTGTACTACGAAACGTCAGCGTCTAAACGTATTTGTTGCGACTGGCCGTGATGAGGGCAGTTTTAACGATTTGGCTTTAATTTATGCGGAGAAAGACTTGATTGCGAGGCTGAAAACCAACACTGTCTTTTATGATAATGTATTAGGATATTTTGTTAAGAGAAATAGCAAAATCACTTTGGTATAGACGTGAAATCAAATCTTTTTAATTTGTGGCCTCCATTAATCACGTGGGGGTAGAAAGGGGGGTTGATTAAAAATTACGATACATCACGAGGAGGTGAAGTTAGCATATCACGTGTATTTGAATGTTTACTATTTTGTAGAATTTTTTCCACAAGATAGTAATATTGAACACTTGGTGTTTTAATCAAACACTAGATATTGATATTAACTTTTTAGCAATTACTGGATCATAATTTCGCCACCTCGGGAAGAGCCTCCGTGGTGTAAAGGCTAGCACGTCTGACCCGGCTTGTCAGAAGACGTGGGTTCAAATCCCATCGGTGGCGTGAATTTTTTCCGCTTGCTTCGTTTCTAACTTTTTAACCAAAAAGTTAATATCACGTGTATTTTTTTTGTCAAACACGCGATTTGAGCCGCAAAAGCGACGTATGCGGTATTTTTATTCAAACGTATAGTACCTATATTTCCTCTATGTAAGATAAAATTTACTATGTAGACTTAAACCTCGCCATGTATCATCAAGAGAGAGGGGGGTTAAAAATTAGCAAAAATAAACATCACGTGGTTAATGGGCGACCCCTTTTTGTGAGAAAATGACGTTGTAGAGTAGAAAACTGTAATTATGTACCTATTTTAGCTGATAATTTGTAAATAGGAAACTAGATATAAGTATTTGTTTTAATAAAAAAACATTTTTACAGCTAGACTTTTATTTTTATTTTACTCCTTGAACCTATTACGGTAGGTCAGACCGCTCAAATAATTCAAAATATATTTTTATTCCCAAAGTATACATTAATGATTTTAACTTTTATAAAATATAGAATTCAACTAACCATTTGAAGCGGTCCTACCTGGGATGCTCTTTTGACCCCGACCGTACCTAGTCAACCAATATGAAAAGTAAATTATATAACCGATTATATTCATTCAGTTACGTGGCTTAAGTACCTATTCAAAGCTACCTATCTCTTAGTTAGACCCTAAGCCTGAGGGTCAATTTTAGGGAATAGTTGGAGGGAATGCAATGACTACTAAAAATTAATTAATAAGTGATATTTTTGTCCTATTTTCAATAAACATTTTTGACTTTTGACTTTTTGACTATCAAAACAGTCTAAATGTGACCTCGTTTTTTTTGGAATGAAATCGGGATTAGGGGGACTTTTGATTGAAAACTTGGATGGGAGAATTGGTGTAAGATTTGAGGAGAACGCGAGAGAGCCATCTGGCAATACTGGCTAATCAGTCTAGCTACTTACAGTAAGTACAGTCATTCGAATAGACCATATTTGACAGCTGTCAAATACAACCGTACTTTAATAACTACGGTTAGAGCGGTTTCGCACTACGTCCGATCAGAACCCGTGAAAATATGGTCCGGAGTAGCCGTAGATAGAACTAATTTTTACGGTTATTAGACTGATTCTTTCAGTTCGTTCAAATCGGACAAATTTCGAAGAATATTTTTTTTGTTCCCGTTTTGACGTAGTTTATTAATTAGAGTAATCGTATACGTCCTAAGAAAATGTTACCGGGAAAGGCGTTCATGGAAAAGCCTTAATTTTCATGGAAAGTGATGGAATGTAATGAGCGCTTGGAAGGTAATGAAATATGGAGAGAGTGTAATGATTAATATTTGGAAGGTAATGAAAAATTGAAATAGTGTAATGATTGTATTTGGAAAGTAATGAAATATACTGAGATTTGATATGGGTTTGTTATGAATTTTTAATATCTGTTAGGGTTTAAAGTGAGAGTTTTTGTTATTTATGTAGTTTTTTGTCATTTAACAGTTCTCACGCGTAACCAACCAATAAAAATCCAGTAGTAAAATGACGTTATACTTTTAATTACATAAGAATAACAATCAACTAATATATTATGGTAATGATAATGGTTATAAGATTGTTTTCCGCAACTAGACGTCAACATGCGCCTATTTTGCGTGAAGGGTGAGGGCTCACTACTCGGGCCATAATAGTTCCCCGTTGAAGATCAGCAACCGCACCAAATCACCGAGTGCTTCGGGGTTTGACTCCAGATGCCCGAGGTACTTTTCCGGGTGTGTTGCCACCTCTTTGCAGTGTAGCACCATTTGGGTAGCTGTTTCTTCTTCTTCCATGCATGCTCTGCACAGAGGACCGTCAGTAACATCTTTGACTGAAAGGTGCTTAATAAAGTGATCGTGACGATGAAGTGATCGTGGCGATGATGCTGGGGTTTCTTCAGTCGGAGCAACTTCTTGGATAGGCGACTGGACAGTGTTGGCATGGCCTCTCTGGCCTGCCTGCAATCTTCTGACCCGGTCCTATATGTGTTGTGCTCGTTTTTAGTACGTTCTCTCAGTAAGGAGCGGAATTTACCTGTTGTAATGGGTAAAATCGGTTCCGACCCATAGGCTATAGGGGATACCGATATATCTGATCCCCTTCTGGCTAGTTTATCCGCTGCATCGTTAACTCAACAGCCGCTGTGTCCCTTGATCCACTGTACGTAGAGTTACGTGGTTGTGTTTACATACCTCCGTCAGACGTTGGTGGCGTTCGTCGATTAGCCCTGATGTCATTGTGTGACTGTTCAGTGCCTGCAGTACTGACGTGCTGTCTGAGATTATACGAATGAAGTGGCCCTTTATTTCCATGGCAGCAATGGCTGTAGTAGCTAGTAAGATGGCCAAACACTCTGCTTGAAAATCTGAGTTATGGTAATAAACTGTTTTGGGATTCTGTCACCTGCAGCTGCGAGTAATGGCAGATCTGTTTGTGCTTCGTTTAAAATGGCGGTGTGTGGGGTATTGTTGGATATTGTTGTTTTGCCAGAGTTTTAAAGAAGTGAGCCTAACTGCAGCCGCAGCCGGCTTCTGCTTGACATACAGGTGAAACGGCGGTAGATCCAGCATGGCTTCTAAGGCTGCAGTTGGAGTCGTCCTCATACCTTCCGTGATCGCCATGCAGGCTAACTTTAGGAACTTTTGTAGTTTGTTGATACCTGTCACGATCTTGCACCTTGTCCACCATATGAGTGCACCGTAGCACACCATCGGGTGCATTACCATCATGTACAGCTACAGAATATTTTTCGGCGAGAGCCCCCATTTCTTGCCGATCATCCTGCGGCACTGCCAGAAAGCAATGCAAGCTTATTTCAGTTTGTTTTAATTTGTGGTCAAGGGTTATCCCTAGATACTTGACCTCGTTAGCGAGTTGTAGTCTCGTCCTGAACAGTTATGGTAGGTAGTAGTTGCCGAAAACCCGTTTCAGCGTGAACATAACTGTTTCAGTTTTTGTGGGATTGACTGAACGGGCGTACCTGGTGCAGCAGGGTTCCACAATGCGTAGCGCCGCTTGAGTGAGGTCGTAAACTGTACTGGTAAACTTACCGGTTATAAGTATGGCCAGGTCGTCAGCGTATCCTATAGTGTAGAAATTGTTTGCGTTGAGTTCCGTGATAAGGCTGTTTATTACCATGTTCCACAGAAGTGGTGAGATAACTCCTCCCTATGGGCAGCGTCTTGTCATTATAGCTGTTTGATTGTTAGCTGCAAATCTGACACTGCGTTTGCGTTTGTTCGTGATCCATTCCGTCAGAAAGTTGTTCACCCCGTGGTTGTAGAGGGCTACGCTGATGATTGTGAAGTACGTTTTGTCGAAGGCCCCTTCACCTCTACCCAAGCACCTCTCAGTCATAGGTGTTACTGACGGTCCTCTGTGCACAGCACAGCCGGCATGGAAGAAGAAGAAAAAGCTGCCCACGTGCTGCTACACTGCAAAGAGGTGGCAACGTACCGGGCAAAGCACCTCGGAAATACGAGGCCAATTCCAGAGGCACTCAGTGATTTGGTAGGGTTGCTGAGCTTCCTCGGGGAACTAGGATGGCTCGAGTAGTGAACCCCCACCCTTCACGCAAAATAGGCGCATGTAGACGGCGAGTTGCGGAAACGGGCTGTTTTCAGACTTTTTATTTTAACCATTACCATTACCAATGGATAAAATGGAAAGAAACTATATGCCAAAAGACCAAAGTAACTTACATAGTTTGAAAGTGCAGCAAATTGAAGTGGCACTGGGCTGAACACATCTGTCGAAGAACCGAAGTGTGCCCAGCGTGTCCTGACACCTACACGTTGGCGGACTTGTGGAACGCTTCCGACGAATCTGTCCGCGTCGCCACATACTGGTCCAAGCACAAAATATTGCCCACAAATATCTGCTGTCGACTCGCCAGAAGAAGAAATGGGTTCTCGAGTGGAAGCCACACCTTGGAAGACGTAACATTGGACGCCCTCCGGGCAGATGGATGGACCAATGACATAAAAATAAGCTGCTGGTTGCAACTGGATGGTGAAAACGGCCCACGTAAATACTAGTTAGGTATTTGCACTATCCCGCTTCCCTTGTCGCACTTTCTTTTTCACCTAAAGGTTGCCTGGTAGAGAATGCTACCTAGCATTAAGGCCGCCTTGTTGTACTGTTTCTTTTGTTTGTGTTTTCTGATTTTGTATTTTCATTGTTTTTAGTGCAATAAAGAATTTTGTTATGTTTTTGTTGTTATGTTCCAAAAAACATTATTACCTTCCAAAACAGCTTCATTCATTTCCGCGTAAAATTTTAAGGAAACGGAAGGTAATGAAACGGAGAGGAATGAAGTATGAGCAGTTTTTCTAAGATATTTTTGTTTCTAGTTTAAAAAAGAAGACAACGAATACAACCTAGCATAACATCCCTGTATACTACAAATTAAAGTGAAAACCTTAATTTTATCTCAAACACTTACTTGTCAAATAATTGGAATATAATGAACACTCACCTGTGACAAACGTCATCTCCGCGCGAAAGAACGTAAATTTTTTGCACTTCTAAATTGTACACGTCCACACTCGGCTCGGCAGTGGGTGCGACTGAAGTGCGCGTGAATAGTGATCGATTTGTTAGTTTACTAATAGGGATTTGAAACCAATTATTTTTAATTTCCATCTTCGCGAAAATGAATGACGTTTTTCGTTTGACAAAACTTTTAAGTCGATTCTTTCTAGGTTGCACGTTATTTAAAAATACTATATAGGATGAATTTTTACTAGTGACCGATAGCGAAAACTCAGAACCGGCTGGTGATAAGGAATAATTTTCCCTAAGGAACATAGGTCGAAATATGAAAAAAAAAATGCCCTCCCATAGTAACTCAAATCAGCTGATCGGAAATTTTGTATGGGAGGTCCAAAAAAAAATTTCGTATTTCGACCTCTGTTCATTGGGGAAAGTTGTTCCTTATCACCAGCCGGTTCTGAGTTTTCGCTATCGGTCACTAGTTAAATTTCACCCTATATTAAATACTGATAATCTACATTCATTTTCAAAGTACTTCACCACAAAAAAATAATCCTTCTGCATTAGGAAAGCCAAGTAATAATTAAAAACTTTTCCGTGGTACCATTTGGACAAGGAGAGTAATGAAGATTTGGGAAGTTCATGTTCAGAACTTTTTTTCATTATTGTATTTAATCCAAATATGATCAATGCATCATTTAGTTTACTCTATATGTAAACATATTCAATCTAAATATTTAGCTCAAAGTCAATATTAGTGCCGAATTTTGATCCGGACACGGATTTGAACGAACTGAAAGAATCACTCATTAACGCACTTCCGTTTATGCCAATAAGAGGTCACCTATTTTTTCTAAGGTGACCACATTTGTATTGAATGAAGGCAAATATATTATTCTAGGATCAGATTTTAATTTTTTCTTAAACGTGTATAGTTAAGAGGTTACCTATCCTTACAAGGGTGACCACGTTTGTATTGCATCAGAAAAATAATATATTTTTTCTCAGAAATGCCGGGTTAGATTTTCATTTTCTCTTAAACATGTATAGATAAGAAGTCACTTATCTTAACTAGGGTAACCACGTTGGTATTGAATCAAAGAAAAAATGTTTTTATGTTTTTTCAAAACTGCCGGGTTAGATTCTTGTTTTCTTTTATACACATACAGCTAATAGGTCACCTATCTTAAGCAGGGTGACCACGTTTGTATTGAGTCAAAGAAAAAATATTCTTATTTTTTTTCTTAAAACTGCCGGGTTAGATTTTTGTTGTCTCTTAAATATGTATAGCTAATAAGTCACCTATTTTAACTAAGGTGACCACATTAGTATTGAATAAAAAAATTTTTTTTTTCTCATAACTGCTGGTTTAGATTTTTGTTTTCTCTTAAATATGTATAGCTAATAAGTCACCTATTTTAACTAGGGTGACCACATTTGTATTGAGTCAAAGAAAAATATTCTTATTTTTTTTCTTATAACTGCCGGGTTAAATTTTTGTTTTCTCTTAAACATGTATAGCTAATAGGTCACCTATCACAATTAAGGTGACCACGTTTGTATTGAATCAAAGGAAAAAAATTAAGCCGTATTTCAATGAAAAATGTTGTATAAAATCAAGGTGACCATGTTTGTATAAAATCAAGGACTGAAAAAAATAATTTATCGACACTACCGGGACGAATTTTTTTTGGTTCTCATTTTTTTTAACGATGAGGTTACATAACATAACTACAGTGACCACGTTTGTATTGAATTAAAGGAACTCAAATTATGGCCATAGCCCAAGTTCGCCCAGTCGCCTTCACTTCCACTTTCCCTTTCACTTTCACTTAGACTTTCACTTTCATTTGAATTTGCATTTTCATTTCAATTAGCATATATACATTTGAATTTCTCATTTGTCCTCATTTTTCATCTGCTATCTTTTTCATAGGCTAAGCCATTTGCATGAATAACATGAAAATGTTATTGGTGGGATTTCTGCTCTCTGCTCTTTTCATAGTGGCTTATTTATTATTTCTTACTTTTTCACCGTGAATAAAAAGGTGATTTAAAAAAATAAAAAATTCTTATACTACCTTTTTTCCCCTATTTTCCATATTATTGCGTGTAATGGAAAGTTCACTGACCTTTATACGAGAACTTTTGCATGAGGGGTCAATTGCCTTATGCATTAGAGGTCAATGACCTCCCCTCCTTACCCGAGGAATTGCGGTGCGAACAAAAATTCACGATTTTCCATATTATGTAATGGAAAGTTCACTGACCTTTAAATTAGAGGTCAATGACCTTTTTCATGAGGGGTCAATGACTTCCCCCCCTCCCCCCAACCCGAGTAAAGTTAGTTCACCTACCTCTTGGCCTGATTCGACCCACTTTCTACCTTCTAAAGTACCCGACACGCTCTTGGCGATCAACGTAATCTGGGTTTTTATCCGACTGCTTCAAAAGGAGGGTGGGTGTATAGTGTGAAATTTTACTAGTGACCGAAAGCGAAAACTCAGAACCAGCTGGTGAAAAGGAACAATTTTCTCCGAGGAACATAGGACGAAATATGAAAAAAAAAATTGGGCCGCCCATAGTAACTAAATCAGCTGGATCTTCAATTTTGTTTTGGAGATTTAAATTTTTTATGCTTATTTCGACCTATGTTAGCAGAAAGTTGTTCCTTATCACCAGCCGGTTCTGTTTCCCCCTATACAATTTCCCCCTATAAATACTATAATTATATACCTACCTATATTCACGGGCTACAGCCCAAACGGCTGGGCGGATCTTGACATGTGAGGAGCGCGAGTTGCACTGGCTATATTGAAAAGTCATAAATAATTGAAAATGGCGGATTTTAAAGGCAAAATATGACTTTGAAATTACCGCAGTCGGGTATTTGTTTTTTAATACATGAACGAGTGAACCATAAGGGTGTGTTGATTAGCTGTTGGTTGTAAGTAATTATGTTTAAATGAAACTCATATGTGTAACTTATTGTTATAATTAAAATCATTACAAAAATATTCTTACTTAATATTATTTTCTTACCTATCTACATACCTACATATAGTGCGTTTTATATGATACATAAGCTGCATTTAAGTTATATTTATTGCATTTAATTGTACTTTTAAAATATGCATTTGGCAGTTTAAATAATGATATCAAGGCCAAGTATCAAGGAGTTAAGGAAACCGGGCTAGCATTCCGGGTAAAAAAAGGCTCTGCGTAATCTCAAAAGATGGCAGGTACAATTTAATCAGTGCTTTGAATATAATATTTATCAAAAACTTAAACCTAATTATAGTCAACAGCGAAATTAAAACTGTAACTAAAAAATGAGTTTGTTTGCATTGAATGTTATTTAAAATAGTATCGACTTTATTTTTGTGTAGGTACTATTAAGATTGCCTTAGAACGACTATCGATAGTATGGATAGTTTTTCGTTAGTCTATCGATAGCTTGATCGAGCGACAACTCTAAACTGTACGTTTGCGTAGTCTATGAGCAGGCGGCTGGTTTGTTGGTAGCTACCCGGCACACGACCTTCTTTAGGTCTGAGAAGGCTTCGTCCTGGATCGCTTGGTCGAATTTCTGCAACAAAAACACATTTTTTAGTCGTGATTAGACCAAAAGTTAGAAAGATAAGCTTAGATTAAGAATAACTGGGAGAAACAGTTGGAGAAACATTCTTTAGGTTACCTATTCGGAATTTATCAAACCAATATTACCGCGTTTCAGGTACTGCGTGCGGATGTAATTTTGTCTTGAGCACCATCTAGCGGATTTGTTGAGGACTTTTAGCGCCTAGAGACGCTACAGGAAAGCGCTACACACACACACACACACACACACACACACACACACACACACACACACACACACCGGGCCGCAGATAGCTCTAAGTGTCTTGATACACCACGAACGAAATTACGCTACGGAATTCGGTGCAATTACGCCAGAAATGTTATTCGCATTACACACTTCAGCCAGAACTCCGTCGCCGAAATTAACACCGCCGAATTTCGGTCCGAAGTTATTCGGCGCTTATAGTGTGTCCTCCCTCCCTACCAACCGAAAACGCCGAAAACTGACGGAACGGAATTCAGCCGCTGAATGTCGGTTGCGTAATTTCGGTCGTAGTGTGTCTACACACTAATAACGACGAAAGATAATAAGATGACCAAAGTAACCTCGTTATTACTTTAGTAGGCGGTTGGGTGTGACCTAATCAATAAATTGATGGTAGTGAATCTTTAGATCCAACTAAGGGCCCAACCAACCAACCGCAAAGGTTTTGAAATTATATTTACAGAGATCGCTGCGAAAACTTTGCTTGCGCGTTTCGGGTACTACGTGCTGATGCAAATTTTATTCAGCGCCATCTAGAAGATATCTTGAGAACTTTTTCACTTACCTCGTTGATTACTATAGTAGGCACGAATCCAAGCGGTCGTTGGACTGAGTCGCTCTTGTCCCCGTAAGATGCTAACAGGTTGTCACCCTGCTCGCCACCCGCGCACCGCTTTAGCTTGTCAGATTCGGAGATCTTTCCTACTTTGGTCAGGCACTGGAACAACAATATTGTATTTAGAGAACCTAATCAAATATCAACTCAAAAACCTAATAAAATAACAGACGATCCTTCAAGATGCACGTTTTGATCTATGTTTGATTCCGAAGCTGATCTTAGCGCAGTGGAAGCAAATTAAAGTTATCTTAAAATCTAAAACTAAATGGTCGATCAGCCTCGGAACAACATTTGACTACGATTCGTAGTGCTCTTTACTATAGCTAAATAAAATAAATTTAATGAGAGAATTTTGTTCCGGAAAGTTTCCGGCCGAGAAATTCTTGTTTCCAAAATCTACTTAAACAGGGCCCAGCAACGAATTGCTTACCGAGCGAACGATGACGCCGTTTCTTTGTGAGTTTAAGTATGACAGGAATCAGGTATTCAGGATATTTGAGGAGCACAGGAATAGGGAATAACCTAAACTCACGGCACCGGAACATCCGCTCGTTCTCGAACTCCTTTCCTCCAATTTGCACTATAGTTCACAGTTCGACATCACATAATGTTTTTTAACACAAAATAACTAAAAGATTTCTCTCCGAATGAGAAATCGGCCCGTTGGCCTCCAATCATTTATAATTAAAATACGTAGCTATCGGCAGCCACGACGCGAGCCAACGAAAAGTGAGGTTATATTTTGCCGGCGGTCGCGTGACTCTCAATCAAAGCGCCGGAACCAAAATCACTTGGTTCACTTCCCCACCGAACAGGAAAACCACACGAGAAAACCGAAAGCACACTAAATTACACCATTTATAATTAAAATTCGCATCAACGATGCGGGCGACGGCAGAGGACGTGACAATGACAGAGCAGTGTTGCCAGCACCGCGCGCCCATTTTATACGAAAACTAAACATTCACCCGCCCCGGACCGACCCATCGGTCCGCTCTATGCATGGCAGGCGTGATAATGTAGCTACTGCTCGCTTAAGGACTGAATCCCCCACCTGAACTTCTGCAACTCGAGGAGTGCCATCACTACCCGGAAACAGGTTGAGAATGCGCCCCGGCGCCAACGCAGTGGCGGTAGGTTGGCATCCTTAACCAGAACGAGATCCCCAATGCAGGGGTTCAGTCCTGTCCGTCCACTTAAGGCGTTGCTGCAGAATGTGCAAGTACTCAAGCGACCAACGCTTCCAAAAGTTTTGAGTCATTTGCTGCAACAACTGATAACGCGACAAACGATTGCTATTCACCTCCGTATAGGGATATTCCGGCAAGGCGTTAAGTGGGCGGCCAATTAAGAAATGCCCTGGCGTCAGGGCCTCTAAATCATTTGGGTCTGAGCTGAGCGGACACAAAGGACGCGAATTGAGTACAGCCTCAATTTTACAAAACACGGTCGCCAGCTCCTCGAAAGTCAAAATTGTTAACCCTACAACGCGCAACAAATGCGTCTTAGCGGACTTTACAACCGCTTCAAAAATACCACCCCAGTGAGGGCACGCTGGTGGATCGAACACCCAGGTAATGCCCTGACGGGAGAGGCCCGTGCTGATGGCTTCTTCGTTCTCCCTTAAGAACGTTACAATTTCCTTCATACACCGATCAGCACCCTTAAAGTTGGTACCACAATCCGACCTGATCAGCGCTGGTCGCCCTCGTCGCGACGTAAATCTCTCCAGCGCTGCCAATAGGCCTCCGTAGATAGGTCGGCCACGAGCTCCAAGTGGACGGCCTTGGTGGCTAGGCACACGAACACGCACAAGTACGCCTTGATAGACTTTGCGTTCCGTAGGCGTGATGCCTTTACCATGAAAGGGCCTGCAAAATCCGTTCCCACACCTGCAAACGTCCAGGCCTCCGTCACCCGGTCCGGTGGGAGATCTCCCATCTGTGGCTGCATTGTGGCTGCCTTCAAGCGGTAACAAGGCAAGCACCTAAACACAACGCTACGTACCGTTCGTCGTCCCGATAAGATCCAGAACTCGCGCTGTAGGATGGCCAATAGCGCATTACAGCCCGCGTGCGAGTTTTTCTCATGACGATCCCTGACTAAGAGCTCAACTAAGGGTCCCCTTTTGGAAGTAACAGTGGATGCCGAGCCGAAAAGGGCAGGCTAGCGTTCCGAAGTCTGCCTCCAACCCTGAGCATACCTTGCTCATCCAGGAATGGGTTGAGGCGCACAATTCCTCCCTTCAGCTTTCCACGTCCATCCCTGAGCAGCCTGACCTCCTCTTCAAAATGTTCCGCCTGGACGACTCTAACCAATGAGCATAGAGCCGCATTCCGCTCCGCAGGCGAGAGGACAGGTGTAAAGTTCCGTTCTGCTTGAGGCTTCCTGCAGTTGTTCACGAACCGCTTGATCCAACCTGTCACCCCAAGAAGTTTGTCGAGGAGCTATACCGTTCCAGCAAGAAAGCTGGGTTAGGCTTCGGTACGAGTTGCCCCACGTTCACTCGCAAACCTCGATCAGGTGGCCCAAGCGGCGCCCTGCACTCGTTGAATGGCCATTCCTGCGGCGACTCAGTCAGCCATTGAGGTCCCCACCACAGTGGGTGACTCACCAAATCAGGTGCCCTGCACCCGCGCGAAGCGCAGTCCGCTGGGTTCCATTCTCCCGGTACGTGCCTCCACACTAACGGAGTTTCCGACCCCGTAATCTGTGACACCCGATTTGCCACGAAAACCTCAAGTGTATGTACCGACGTCTGCAACCAGCACAGAACTATCCAACTGTCAGTCCACGCGTACACCGTTTCATCCAAGTTGATGGTACCACGCAGATTGCAGGTTACATGATTTAGCAAGCGCGCTAGAAGAGCTGCCCCTCACAAACTTGAGCCAATCCTTCAACAACTCTCCGGAGAGTTGGTCGTCCCATCCTAAGTTGGCTAGCCACAACCTTTGTAAAAGCACTTCGCCATGAACGTAACCGGGGCGATCCATCCGCTAGGATCGAACGTTCTAGCGATTGTCGACAGTACCGACCGCTTAGTCCAAGTTTTCTCCAAAGGTCGGGCTCGATCTTGTACGTGAATACGTCATGCGTTGGCCTATATTGCACCCCGAGGATGCCCAACGTGTTTGGATTGTCCGGGTTCTCAAAGAGGTGCGGGTCCTGATGGAACTCGCCTGGCAAACCGGCCAGGAGCTCTGGGCAACTGGACAACCATTTCCGCAACTCGTAACCTCCTGAACCCATGATCGCGATCAACTCGTCTCGTAGAATTAGCGCCTGCTCCACGCTATCAGCACCCGTGCAGATATCGTCCACGTAGACGTCGCGATCCAGTACTGCTGCGGCTCGAGGATATCTTACCCTTTCCTGTGCGGCCAACTCTCGCAGCGTACGTACTGCCAAATACGGACTTGGCTTAAGTCCATACGTCACCGTGTTAAGTTCGTATGTGACCATCGGCTCATCTGGGCTCTCACGCCACAAAATCAGCTGATACCGACGGTCATCCGGATGTATCATGGTTTGGCGAAACATCATTTTGACGTCTGCGACGAACGCTACCTGGTGTAACCGAAAGTCTGTGAGAATGTCCACAATGTCCCGGTTCAATTTAGGACCCGCGTGCAAACATTGGTTCACAGACACACCATTCGAGGTAGGAGCAGAACCGTCAAACACCACCCGTATTTTCGCCTCAGGTGACTTCAAGACAGCCAGGTGTGGAATGTAATAATGCTCGACACACCTCCAATCCAGGCTGGACACCGACATGTGGCCCAATTGAATATATTCCCGCATGAATTCTATATACTTCTGCCGAAGTGCTGGGTCTCGCCTCATCTTCCGCTCCATTCCGAGTAGTCTCCGTTCCGCGAGCTGTCGCGAACTACCTAAAGCGGGGCGGTTTGGGAGAAAAGGTAGCCTGGTCACGAATCTGCCTGACGGGCATCTCGCAGTGTTGTATTGATAGAACAACTCGCACTCGTCATCCTCTGGCTTCCGTCTGTCCGCCGTGGGCGGCTCTTCAGACTCCCAAAACCTCTGCAGCACCTCTGACAGCACACTACCATAGAGGACCGGATCCCCTTCTGGTAGGTCCTGAGGTCTCCAAACTGGGCCGAAAACAACATACCCCTGTGGTATCTACGGCCACCAAACCAGTTTCCTGGAGTACCTTCTTCCTACCGCACCATAATCTCCGAGGACGTCTGACCCGAGAAGTACGTCCACCGTACCAGGAGTATCAAAATCAGGATCAGCTAACTCCAACCCTGTGGTTAACCCTCGTACCGTTGGTGGTAACCTAACCTGAGGGAGTTTCCCAACCACTTCATCCAGCACCACGGCTGAGACTTGATAGCTGACCCTGTACATGTGCTACCTAATGCGAACTCAAAGTTAGTCTGACCCCGAATGTCAGGCACATTTAGGCCCCGATGCCTACAGCTTCATCCTCACTTGGCCGTACATTTAGGCCTAGCCTACTCACCAGCTTACTCGATACAATACATCCCTGAGCCCCTGTATCCAGTAGGGCTCTTACTTGAATGGTCCGGCCACCGTATCCCCATACCCAAATCTTAGCCGTTGGCAAAAGTACCGTGATTGGACGGGAGCCGAAGCTGATGAGTAGGCGGCGATTACCTAGCGGGAATCTAAACGCGGTGAGGCCGCGTCCCGCGGGGTATCCTCACTACCCAAACCTGTGTATGGGTCCCACTCCTGCTGGTAGGGAGGTCTGCCCATAAAGGCCATGGCTGGAGTTCTATAGTACCCCGACGGCAAACGTCCGTACCGAGGTTGCGCCTGTAGCCGCGGGTACTCAGGCATAGGCGGGGGCATGCGTGGGTCTTGAGACCCAACCAGGTGGCTCAAGCCCGCAGAATACTGCATGTACCCTGGTGGCTGCCTAGTGCCCCCTGACACCCGCCCGTTGAATCCCGTACCTGGGATGGGTGTCCTGGCCACGTTCCTGTGCCGCTCTTCCCCAATCCGGCACCTGCTGCCGTGGTGGGGATCGTCCCCACGTCCTTGGGTAAGTGGGCTCCGTCTGTTGACGTCCCCTGCCTGTCCCTGTGACCGACGCGGAGGTGGGCTCCTCCTTGAAGGGGGTGGGGAGCGTTGCTCCCTCCCTTGGTGGGCAGGCTCCCTTCGCTGATCCGATCCAGCGCTGCCCCCGGCGCCTCCGGAGCGATTCATGCAGAGCAGCGGATGGTGTGCACCCTGGCAGTACCTACAGTTGGTGCTTGAAGGGCACTCGCACCTGATGCGGCCCCAGGCACCGAAAACACCAACGCCTCTGCTGTGCCACACCCCGTCTCCTCTGAACCCGCTGCGCAGCAAACTCCTGACACGCTGCCACCCCGTGGCCTGTCTCCCTGCAGTAGGCACACCCTGATTCCAATGCGGTGTTGTACCGCCTGGGTTGCCTACTGTTGCCTCCTCGCGCCGGTGCACCCGGCCGTTCCGGGTGGCGAGGGCAGAGGTCTCCTTGCGTGGGGCTTCACCAGCCTGGACGTCCACTCGCCTGCTTTCGGCCTCGAGGAACGACTTCAGATCCTCGTAGGTCGGGAGGTGGTCCGAGGACTTGCCCCCATGGAGCTGCTCGAATCGAGCGACCATTTCGCTCGGCAGGCGAAGAAGCACTGTGGACCAAGATATAACCGTAGCCCGCCACTGGCAAACCCTGTCGCTCTAGTGCGCTGACCGCGACACTGACTGGGTGGAAGATTTTCTCGCGGAGGTCCGTACCTCGCGTTATGGTTGGTATTGACAGCCACTGGTCTAACAGCCTGTCTACAATCAGGCGCTTGTTTCGATACCGGTCGGTAAGGATCTTCCACGCCACCTCATAATTGCTATCCGAGACAGCCAAATGCGTCAGCAATTCATGAGGCTCTCCATGTAGCCTGGACATCAGCTGAGCCATCTTGTACGCCGGCGTTATGTCCGTCCGTGTGTGGACCACACTGCTATACAGGTCCTCAAACGCCGGCCAGTCGGCGTAATCGCCTGCAAAGACTGGAACCGTAACAGGCGGAAGAGGCACCTGTAATCCTTGTCCCACCTTACCACGGAATGGCTTTTCCTTTCCGTCACGTCGCCTAGATATGTCCGCAGCTGCCTGCGCAATGTCCTGTGCCAGCTCCAAGCACTGGCTTACATCGCCCTCAACCAGCTCCTTATCTTCAGGGTTAGGAGCTTCTTCAAGGAGCATGAGGCACTCTGTGAGGTGTTCCGACACAACCCGAACCCGTTCATCTGCCTGTAGTGCACTTTTCAAGAGCGCGTCCTCCCGGTCCTCGCGGCCGATCATTGCCGCTGTGGTAGTAAACCACCTTAATTCTGTCTTTATAGCAGCCTTATACCTGGCGATCGAGGAGCCATGGTACCAACTTTTACACACTCGACTTAATAAAACGAAAACCAATAAACAAATACCACAAAATAAATGTTAGTTGACTGGCCTAGACCTTACCGATAAGGTACCGTTCACTAGGCAAACAATACAGTCACAAAAAAACCGAAACAATATTTTCCAAAATTAATAAAATATGTGGGTAATATAAAAAACACGCTTAATACTAAATTACGGCTAACTATGTTGCAATAAAGCAACCACGCTCTGCTACCATAAAATGTTTGATTCCGAAGCTGATCTTAGCGCAGTGGAAGCAAATTAAAGTTATCTTAAAATCTAAAACTAAATGGTCGATCAGCCTCGGAACAACATTTGACTACGATTCGTAGTGCTCTTTACTATAGCTAAATAAAATAAATTTAATGAGAGAATTTTGTTCCGGAAAGTTTCCGGCCGAGAAATTCTTGTTTCCAAAATCTACTTAAACAGGGCCCAGCAACGAATTGCTTACCGAGCGAACGATGACGCCGTTTCTTTGTGAGTTTAAGTATGACAGGAATCAGGTATTCAGGATATTTGAGGAGCACAGGAATAGGGAATAACCTAAACTCACGGCACCGGAACATCCGCTCGTTCTCGAACTCCTTTCCTCCAATTTGCACTATAGTTCACAGTTCGACATCACATAATGTTTTTTAACACAAAATAACTAAAAGATTTCTCTCCGAATGAGAAATCGGCCCCGTTGGCCTCCAATCATTTATAATTAAAATACGTAGCTATCGGCAGCCACGACGCGAGCCAACGAAAAGTGAGGTTATATTTTGCCGGCGGTCGCGTGACTCTCAATCAAAGCGCCGGAACCAAAATCACTTGGTTCACTTCCCCACCGAACAGGGAAAACCACACGAGAAAACCGAAAGCACACTAAATTACACCATTTATAATTAAAATTCGCATCAACGATGCGGGCGACGGCAGAGGACGTGACAATGACAGAGCAGTGTTGCCAGCACCGCGCGCCCATTTTATACGAAAACTAAACAATCTATCTAAAAATAATGTGCCGAACTTCGAGCAACGCATCTTCCGTCCCGTTCCGGCCTGCCCGAACAATATTATGCTGGGCATATAATGTCGGGCGTCGGGGATTGCTAGGTCCCTTGGAGTAGTAGTACAATAGTGTCACGCAATATCATGCTAGGCCTTATCCAATGTGTCATGTCATAGAAATGGGTGGATATATACCCAATCTACCCATTTGGATATATAGCTGGGTAATTGGGTATTTACCGGGTAAATACCCGTATGTACCCAAATGGGTGGGTAGATTGAAAAGTTATATTTTTTTCGTAATTCACATTATTTATGATTTTAACCATCGCGGTTACTTGCAAAATATTCATACAATGATTGATAATTTATAGAGGGCGTTGTACCAGCAGACAGAGACAAGTTATAAGGGAGCAAAGAAAAAATTGTATTTTTTCATATTTTGACCTTATGTTCTTTGGCAAAAATTGTTTAATTTTATGGGCTGATAATATCAGCCCATAAAATTGCAAATATTTGAAAGGATTATGATATTATATCCTTTCAAATATTTGCTGTTATTTTTTTTACATTTTTTACGGTGTTTTATGACGGTGTGCCAAAAACTTTGCGGGCATGCTTGGACCATGAAACGGAACAACTTTTTCTATGGAGGCCATGATGGCAAACGAGAATTTTTTTTCAACTTCCCATACATTTTTATCTACCCACCTATTTGGGTACATAAGGGTATTTACCGGGTACGTAGGTATCTCTACGTGCACTGTTGGTTCCCTATAGAAAACAAGGAAAATATCTTCTTTTAACTTTTGGCTTTTGAAATGTTTGAACCAAGCAATTTAGCCAGTGTCTGGTGAAATCGATACCTATGGAGGAAAACGGACTTACGGTGTCAACAGACTTGTCCGGGTGCGCCTCTCCCATCAGACAGATGACCATCTCCATCTTGTCAGTGTCCTGGAGGCTGCGGTCCTTCAGGATGCACGCTTGGATCTGAAATTAGAAGTACATACATACACATACATAACACGCCTGGTCATTCAGACACCGTATAAAGTGTACATAGTGACATGTTGTCAACCAATCGCTTAAATATGCAATCCAAAATTTTACTCATTGCTGGATTTATCAATAGGTCGCATTTTACGACACCCTCAAACAAATGGGATGTTTTTACAGGGTGTCCCGGTTATCGTGGTCCAGAGAAAAAAATCTAGACTCTGGACATCGTAAGCTTCCATAATAACAGAAAAACATGTTCAATATTTAAAGAAAATAAATGGACCTCCTATATTAATTTTGCTGCCTGATAGAGTATTTTATTATGGGAGGTTCAATTGTTTTCTTCAAATATTGAACATATTTTTTTTGCTATTACGGTTGCTTAGGATTTCCAGAGACTAGATTTTTTCTTTGGACCACGATAACCGGGACACCCTGTAAGTGTATGACGGTAAAAAGTTGTAACTACTTTTCAGACTATTATGAAACCTTTACCTTACCTTTACAGCCACAACAGTCCACTGCTGGACATGGGCCTCCCCCGTATTGGGGTATTGCCATACTCACCACGCTTGGCAGGCGGATTGGCGAGCGCAGTGCAAGATGTTTAATTCACAGGGAACGCTGCTGCCCATTCCCTGGATAATTATCCCTTAGTCGCTTCTTACGACACCCACGGGTAGAATTGAGGTGATGCTATTCTAGGCCGGCATCACACGGCATCCATTGTGAAACATTAGTAAGATTTCCTTTAAACAAATGGGAGTGACTGCGGCCAGTTTCAGTTGACACCGGAGGACTACAACCTTCTTCTGTCCTATTCATAAGGCAAAAAATAGGGAAATGGCGCGCGGGGCGCCTTTACAGATGGCGTACTTTACTAGCGACAATTTTTATGTTTACTGACTTTAACTGGAATTTCAGGGGAACTCAAGGTAACTAAGAAGGTGGTTGCCAAGCACTAACTCCGGATTTTCTTAGATAAAAAATTAGCTTAAAATCATATGGCAATCTTCTATCAGATTTTGCTGTTTTGTATATCATCTCATCTCAAATCATCTAATCTCATCTCATCTCATCTCATCTCATCTTATCTTATCTTATCTCACCTTGTTTCCGTAGCACTCGTCGGCGCCATGGTGACAGTTGAACTGCCATTTCCCGTTCACTTTGTCGTGCTGGAACAAATAAAATACTTTTGAAATAGGTATTCATAAACGCAAATCAGGAAATTCCTACCTAACCTTAAAAAACATGCACAGTACCATGGAGGAAATATAGGGGATGGCGGGGCAAGACGGGGACATTAAGGTTTGAAGGCACATAAATAAGTCCCAACACTTTGCAATTAATCATCATATAGTTATTGTATCATCATTGCCCTTATCCCAATTACTTGGGGTCGGCCCAACACGTTTTGTTGAACACAAAATCGTGATGCAAAGGATTTGGCTTAATTTTACGACCAGCCGCCTACCAGACGTCAACCCTCCTTGGGAATGCTTTTGTGGTTGATTAACCGCCACCATACGGTTGGCCCTGGCGGTTTGGGTCGGGTTTATCCCTTGGTCGCCTCTTACTACTCCCACGGGAAGAGAGGGGGTGGTGCTATTCTGCTCTGCCGGCACCACCCAAAGTATTTGATAAGTAAAGGCTATTTTAGGAAAACTTGCAAAATTTTCCACCGTAAGCAGGATTTGAACCTGCGACCTTCGACATCGTAAAGGCTAGGCGCTGAGAACACTCTGCTTGTGCGTTTCAGGTAGTTAGTATTAGTGCGTTTTTTTCCTCAGCGCCATCTAGCGGATGTGTTGAGAACTTATTGAAGAGTTCTTCTTACCGTGGCTTTACCGTAGGGCACCAGTTTGACCTTGACTGCTCCCCTGAGGTCTCTCCACACGGGGGCCAGCTGTGACGTGATAAACTTCTTGCTGTCAGGACATAGCGACTCGTAGTAGACCGCTATCTTTACCTGGAAATGCAAATAAAAAGAGTAAATAAATAAAAAAAAAGTGCGGGCTAAGAATAGCGTCACCCCATATCTTTCCTGTAGGTGTCGTAAGAAGCGACTAAGGAATTTAAAAGGCGAAGAAGCGAGATACGTGTGTCGAGATAGCATTTTCCGAGATATAATAGCGAATATGTGGAGTAGGTAGTCACAGAAGAAAGGGAATATATTTGTTTTATACTATGCTAAAATGGATGCTTACTTTACTATCGTCAGATTTCTTGTTCTTGGCTAGAACGCCGCACAACATTGTCACCAGACAGACCACGAGGAGAGCACGCATCTTGTTCTGGAACATACAAACAAATTGGTTAGCACACCTATCACTGTTAGCACCTTGGAACTTAGGCACAAAGTATGTATTGGCTGGCGCCAATCCACAGAGCGACGTCGTCCTCAAGGAAACGTCACTATGTGTCAAATATGGCCTATTCGAATGACCGTACTATAGTGTGTTACTATCTATTACCTAGTTGGTGGGAAGTGCAGCGACGAGCGATTTGACAGGTGTCAGATAGGTGCTTGATAATGATGACGGACGGGACGGGACGGACGACACACACACACACAGCTGCACAGTGCAGTTCAGCGCTCGCTCACCTGAAATGTATGTAAACGAGAGAGAGAGAGAGAGAGAGAGAGAGAGAGAGAGAGAGAGAGAGAGAGAGAGAGAGAGAGTGAGATGAGAGCGATATATAGACCACTGACCACTGCCTACCCCTTGCCGGGCCGGGCCGGGCGTGAGTTAATACAAGCGACACAATCAACTTGAACACAGTAAATTATTTAATAAAGGAACTTATCATAACATACATATTTCACTTTTCGCGTAGTAGGTAGCGGTAATAATCGAGTATTAAGTTAACTGTATTCGACTGTAAAAGTTATAATATTGCACCATCCATATTGAACCCTGTTAGTTATAATAGTAGGTAGGTATTATTATTAATAAAGTTAACCAACCTTATATATAGAAGACAACGATGTTGAAACTAACACTTGATACATCCTCGCTCGCTCGCTCGCATGCACATTTCACCTCACCTCACCGCACTGCGCCGCTGGAATTTATTAAAAATAAATAATAAGTTGGAGCGATTGTTTTATTGAAATGTATGAGAAGTACAGCTACCTACTAGCTAGATCTACTTGTAAATGTATGCAAAAACCAGTGTAGAGTTTTAGAATTACACCTTTGCCAACATTTGTTAATTAATGCATATAGTAAACATACCCTCTAATCAGAACAAATAATAACATTAGGCCAAAACGTGTCTGTTTTATAGTTAAAAATGAAAAAAACATCTTCCAATATTGGATTGGATGGCACTTGTTTTGATATTTTGAAAAGCTACATTACCAAATCACACGTTAATGATAATAAATAGTGTGTATATAACATAATTCACCTGCCTTATGCATATTATGGTATAAATATTGAATGAAAAGTGATTACCTACTTACCAGCTCGTACCAAGCAAAAGCAAACATCACATTCGCGTTCGCGCCAAGCAAGCAAGAGTGATGTTGTTCCATTCCTAATTCAAAGTATTTTGAATTGTTTCCAGCCTGACTGCAGCACCTGTCCATATTTCATTTCACACGTGCACATGCCTCTAAAATGAAATTGATTTACTGATAAATAAATAAACAAACAAAATGCATGCATCTAGGTTATGTTATAATGTATGAATGAATTATGCTTTTTAGATTAATCACTAAAAAGATAGAGCGAACAAGATAATCATTCAGAAGTAGGAAGTTTGTCTTTTTTCTTCTTTTAATCATATGGCTTTAACTCGAATTGTGCTATATAAACACGATGACGGCCAGTACACTAAGTATGTGTTACAGAGAGACGGCTACAAGGGAACGAGTGTTAACAGCGTTCGGTGCAAATATTTTTCTATTATGTGTTTTAGACAATGTAAGCAACGTACCTAAGAATGTTAAACCCAGGAAGTGCATATTAAACATTCAGAAATCAAAAGAAGCAACCCTAGAATGTAGAGTAGGCATTAAATGATCGGCGAGCTGTCCTTCTGCACATTACATTCTATACTTTTGTGGGCAGTAGTTCCGTTGTACCTACGCATAAATAAAAATTACAAACGTTCCCTGATATCGGTGGAATAAAAATGGAAAATTATGAATACTCTGTAGTTTCTTTTTCAATACTGAATGAGATTATTTTGGCCATATATCAGTGTATTTTAAGTACACAGGACAGTGGTGTAGGTGTATATTTAAAAAAACATAATTTTTGTTCCGTAAACCAGAACGTAATGTCTGCTCGCTGCTCGCTCCATGGATGGATGGTATGGGGCATGGCATGGTCGTGCCCCAGCCAAGACCAGTTCTCGAAGAAAACTTCAAGTAAAGTAAAATCGTGTTGTCTTCTTTAATAAGAATGAATTACATAGTCATTCAAACCATAAGAAAATATTCATGAATGAATTGAGCTTCTCTCATCATGATAAGATGTAGGTAGGTACCTACACACCTTAACTTTATGGTCATATTTAGTTAGTTTGTACTGAAAGAGCCAAATTACCTGAGAAATAGCAAGAAGGCGGATTCCAAGGGAATTTATGGCGTCAAGGCGAAAGTTGAATGTGCAACATGTTAATTGGTGCTAAATGCCATGACGCCTACTTGTTTTTGTGTACATAGCGAGGGTGCTACTTACTGAGTAGGGGTAGATACTAAATTGTGTGTTGTCTTCTTTGGAATTAGAATGAAATGCACTTTATACGTACCTACTTGCCTACAGTAAAGCCTAGGTAGTATGAACTACTTAATATTGTTAGTTAATTGCATAGAAAAAGCCAAATTATAATCCAATTAGAATCAGTGTAATCGTTTAAATGATGCTACAAAAGCCAAATCTTACGGATGCAGACGCAGCCGCGCGCCATGACGCCATGTCACGTCTCTTGGCTCAAATGGTGAATGTGGTTTTAATCAACTAGCTTACACGACAGACACATTTGCGAGCGCAGGCAGAATGCAGACGAGGACGACGTGTTGAACTCCACAAATATTCCGCATTCATTTGTTCGCAGACATTTGTTTGATTCATTACTTCGCTATAATCAGCTGCACACCATTCAAATGTTTTTGAACTCCACAACACTAACATCATTGCAAATTCCGACTTCACACGATCAATTTAAACGAATAATTTACACACTTATATTTATAATTAATCAGTAATATTCTTGTAGAAAGAAACATGCTTGTGTGATCGAAAATCGCTCCTGTCATCGGTCGGCTAGGGTTTACGCGGCATGAGTAGTGACTAGTGAGTGAGTGAGTGAGTGACGTAAAATAAAGCTACCCATTCACATGACGTGTTGTCGCGGCTAAGAGCGAGTCGGGTGTTGGTTTTAATTGCGCGTTTTTAAGGGCTCGACATCTCAACATCGCGTTTTAGGAATCTAACAGCGACATCTAGCGGTGAGCAGGAGCGTCCAATAAGTATGTTTTCTATGCGCCTAGCCTCCCGGAAGCACGTTTTCATTGCACCACGCAAAGAATGCAATCATTAATATGCAAACTCACCAACCTAGGTACTTAGATAATTCCTTACCTGTGAGACCCTAATGTTTACGTGATGCTTAGAATGTAGAAAACATACGACTATTATTCTTTTATTACTTCTGCGGATATATCTAATACCATTAAGCGAGCAAGAATTGTATACTATACGTCGCTTGTAGATACCTACTCGTAACTTAGCTTATTTATTTTTTACCTGGTATCAGTTTGTCTGTCTCTTTGAGATAAAATTTTACGTAATTCCTAACTTGGCTTGTTTTTTACCTTGGTGTTGTTACTTGGTAGTAGTTTGTCTTTTTAAATATAATCGTTATGCGGTTTAGTTAATTGAATCCGGTGTATTGTATGTATTTTGCATGCAATAGATAAGATAGATATTATGCTGTAGTAGGTACAGAAATATAATTACGTACACCCTTTTGGAACGCTCTGGCAACACGCCGCGACGCGACATTTAGAAAGAGTGTTATGTATAACTCGATTTTTATAACTATGCGTTTGGAGCTGTCAAACTTTCTATACGATTTGACACTTGAACTGTCAAAACCCATACAAAGTTTGACAGCTCCAAACGCACAGTTATAAAAATCGAGTTATATGATTTACAGTCGCGTAAGATTTATCACATTTTAATTAATACATACCACTGTAAACATGCAACTAAGCGACTGTTCCAAATGGAAGTGTCTATATAGCGGGGCGCCCCGCTCGATAGTCATTAAGGCTATTCACCGGGGCGCCCTGCTGAATAGCGCTATGTCTATAGATAGGCTATTGAGCGGGGCGCCCTGCTAAATAGCGCTTTGTCTGTGGTTTGGCTATTGACCGGGGCGCCGCTCCGCCGTTATTTCGACTTGTATGTAGGTATCATGCAAGAAGGTTGTAGGTAAAACTGGAGGGAGGACTCGAGATTGACAAGTGAAGTAAGAATATTTGACCGATTTGCAAGAAGAGCAAGGGCCGAGCATTCGTTGTCTCTTTCTAAGCTACCGAGATACCTACCACGAGTTACCCCGAGTGTTTCCGAACTTTTTCCCACCATCACTTTTAGAAAGAGATGGTGGAACCTAGACTACAGGTTTAGAGGTTTAGAGGTCAAATTTCTTGACTGCACTTCTTGTTTCCGAGTGCACCCTCCAGGTTTACCTATAAGCTTCTTGGTATCATGGTAGATTAAGTGCAGGGCAAGTGTACCCACTTTGATTTGATTTAGTAAATCTGGTTTTGTTTGACCTCGCTCGTATAATATACCTACTGTCGAACTAGAAAAAAAAGACGCCAGTAGTCCATACTAATCCTTTCTCATCCATCTCATTACTTCTCACCCATCCTCATTACTTTCACCCATTCTCCTCATCCTCATCATTTCCTCACCCGTCCTCATCACTTTTCACCTATCCTCATCATCATCACTTCCTCAGCCATCTCATCATTTCCTCACCCATCCTTATCACTTCCTCACCCATCTCGCTCATCCTCATCACTTGCTGCCCATCCTCACCAACCTCATCACTTCCTCACCCATCCTGATGAGGATGGATGAGGATTGGTGAGGAAGTGATGAGAATGAGCGAGGTTGAGGAAGTGATGAGGATGGTGGGTGATGAAGGATGAGGCGAGGATGGTTGAGGAAGTGTTGAGCATGGGTGAGGAAGTGATGAGAATGAATGAGGAAGTGATGAAGATGGGTGAGGAAGTGATGAGATTAGTGAGGAAGTGATGTAGATGGGTGAAGAAGTGATGAGGATTAGTGAGGAAGTGAAGAGGATGGATGAGGATTGGTGAGGAAGTGATGCGGATGGGTGAGTATGGGTGAGGAAGTGATGAGGGTAGGTGAGGAAGTGATGAGAATGGGTGAGGAAGTGATGAGGAGGATGGGCGAGGATGGGTGAGGAAGTGATGAAGATCAACGAGGAAGTGATAAGGAGGGTGAGAAAGGGATGAAGATGCGTGAGGAAGTCATGGCGATGGGTGAGAAAGTGATGAGGATGGATGAGAAAGGATTAGTATGGACTACTGGCGTCTTTTTTTTCTAGTTAGACAGTAGGTATATTATACGAGCGAGGTCAAACAAACATAGATTTACTAAATCAAATCAAAGTGGGTACACTTGCCCTGTACTTAACCTACCATGATACCTACATACAAGTCGAAATAACGGCGGAGCGGCGGCGCCCCGGTCAATAGCCAAACCACAGACAAAGCGCTATTTAGCAGGGCGCCCCGCTCAATAGGCTATCCATAGACAAAGCGCTATACAGCGGAGCGCCCCGGTGAATAGCCTAAATGACTATCGAGCGGGGCGCCCCGCTATATAGACACTTCCGTTCCAAATTTGACAGTGTTTACTCTTATTTAAATACATTTTGCCATATTAAGCAGGAAAATTATACATGATTTTGAAATTTGGCGCCATTTCTGCAAGTTTTTTGTTTACGGAGGCAGTTAGAGATGTCCATTTTATTCTTTTAAAATCAATTTGTTGTTGTACCTAATTATTTGTAGACAAAGGCCGCCTTAAAAAACTATCTGGAATGATTTTCGGTATTTACTTACGGCTGGTGTGACCGACAAAGACAGGTAGGTAGGTAGGTAGGTAGGTAGGTAGGTAGGTAGGTAGGTAGGTAGGTAGGTAGGTAGGTAGGTATGTAATCTGTATATAATAGTTAGTTATTATAATGCATAATGATAAGGGCGCCTTAAAAAAATTGAAGATTTCTTACGGCTGGTGTAACTGATA